>JABBOT010000042.1:391041-991041 GCA_016165875.1 Acanthopleura granulata
GGTTGTTGATACATATCTTGGGTGTGTGCTGGCTTCATATTTACGTTGTCTTGGCGACTCGAGCCTTGGTGCAGTCTGACACATGGGAACATTAGCTTAGCCGTCTTAGACACATGCCAATTTGCCATTTCATTTGTCTTACGACGAGCTGGACTCTTACCTAACTAAAATTGTTATTGCCCGTCCTCCCCCCTAACCCATTTCCTCGTCCGTAGTGCGAGTAAATCATTGAGGGTGTAATAAATGGAAGACAAGGCTATTTGGGTGAGGTTGTGTATTTTGTGAAAATATTAGTGATTTCCAACAACATGTGTTTCTTATTTACTTTATATATCCTAAAAGTAGGTGGAATATTTTTATTATTTATTCATCTTTCTGATTGGTGTTTTAAGCGGTACACAAGGATATTTCACTTATACGAAAGCGGCCAGCATTAAGGTGGGAGGAAAGTGGGGAACATAGATTAATTGGATTTCTTATTTCTCGACGTTTTCGATACATGCATATGTAAAGATGATCACATTCTTTTCGTTTCAAATTTAGAAATGTAGGAAAATGCAAAGACCTACAATATTTTAAGACGATTATTTAAGATCAAAACTTAAAAAAAGTAAAATTTTGATTGCTCTTTTACACATTTATCAGGAATTTTTCATTTGCACAACGTTATTTACATTATAGGATTAGGAAACCGATGTACATGTCTTAACTAACCTTCCACCTTGGGCAATTCAAGAATGAATGGCCCTGCGAAGTGGCCAATCACTGCTTGTCAGCGTGCAAGGCTTCATGGATAATAAAACAGGGAACATTTAAAAATTTTCTGTGCAGGCTGAACATGAACTCGGCTGAACATGACCCCCATCGTATACAGAGCTTCTGTTTGGATTATGCACATTGAAATGGTTATCGTAAACGTCACAGATCTGTTCTTGAGGACAGAGAGGAACATTACTCGTACGAGCACAAATGTAGCCTAGCAAGCACGAAACGAAAGACGACGTTCTTCTCTTAATGCGTTTTCCCACACCCTACCTGCCACACTTCCAAAACATCTTGTTACTTTCAAATCGATACTGGACCCTAAGTATACAGTTGTATCGATATTTTCTCTTTATATACCTCGTTATTTTTTGTCTCCGAACAAAGTACGTGACGGACTTGTTGATACCGTTCGACGTCGGGAATTTCCGTAAGGGAACATACCTAGGTTGTGAGGCCGAGAACTGAACGCTTCACGATTTAATACTCCCTTACGCTCGGTCATTTCCGTCGCTGCCCGTGGTGGAAAGTGGGCAAGGAGGAGAGGGTGGCTAGTTCTGTTTCTAAGTTTTGCAAGTTTACACGCCAGAAGACTGGTAAATGTGCCCTAAAAGTGCCGTGTAAAGCTGTGCCTACAATTATTTAGATAAGACATGATAGCATTCTGAACTGTTATGACAGCGTGTTTCTACTTGAAAATACTGTATAGCACATTTTTGACAGAAAAATCCATATTCGCGAGGCAAATCAATTTTTTTCTCCTTACTCATACCTGCACTACTTACAATGTTAAATTGCTTCTACAACTTGGATATGTTCTAAACACTGAGCATTAAAAATCCTGTCAAATTTTCCACCCTTCACCGGTAAATCTCACTGCCGCCAAACGTATAAGTAAATTCATCACGTGTGACGAGTTTATTCATCATAATCCACGACATAAACCAGTGAAAAAATTATTCATTAAATAAAAAAAAAGTCTTTGGCAAATTGAGTATGAATAAATATACAGATATATCAACACGTGAGTCCATAAACCATTACGTAAAAATCAAATAATAGTGAAAATAAATTCTTAAATCAAAAACTGAGTTATTCATTAAATGAAAAGGCCAATCAATAAGTATATAGATATAAGAGATATAATTAGTTTTTGCACTTAGTGATAAACTGATGATGAAATCTGCAGGTGTAAAATATACCTGCTTCAAAGAAGGCTGTTGAAGCCATTAGCAAGCACCTGATGTTGACTTGAAACGCCATGCTAAAATAAACGGAAGTTGTGATTGAAAGACAACAAAAATCCTATAATAAGTATAAACTTAAGTCACCGTCGGTACAAAAAAGTGAACAAAAAAGCAGCACCGCAGTAAACCTGCTGTAAGCAGCGACTGACAATGGCAGGGTCACAGGGTAGCACCATTGAATGTTTTTGAAAAAGAAAACTGTAGAAAATCATTTGAAATACTAGAATTTATACTGCCCATAACTTGTTTGCACATCTTTCATGATATGCTCGTCAAATTTATTTGTAATACCCGTATTTTAATTATAGAAGATCCTTCTGCAGAAATAACATGTAGGAGATCTATCGGTTTAAAGTCTATAAATGAATTTTAGAATAAAACAAATGTGAATGAAAAACACCTATAAAAAGAATTCAAAATCTACCAATGTATTTTTAGAATAAGAAAAATCTAGATAAGAAACACGGGTAAAACCAGTTCACTATAAATTGGGGAAAAAAACCTATGGCCAAAAAGATGCTAATCTTTGTATGTAGAGAGTTTCTCCCGACAGGGAGCTTGTTGATTACAGCCGTTTTCTAAAATTACACAAAGGACCGCCATATTTCCACCAGTAGCGTTAAACAAGAATCTATTAAATAAATATTTCCATAATAGAATAAGAAAAATCTAGATGAGAAAAAATTCATTGTAAATTGGGGAAAAAACCTATGGCAGAAAAGACACTAACCTCTGTATGTAGACAGTTTCTTCCGGCGGAGAGCTGGCCGATTACAACCTTTTTCTAAAATTACATAAAAGATCGTCCTATTTCCAGGTGTGGCGTTAAACAAGAATCAAATAAAAAAATATTTCCATAAATATCGACCAACATAGCACGCAAAATGCAATTGATTGATATTGTACGTATTGGTCAACTCTTAACTGTACCTTACGTCTAGTACATACCAGTCCGTTGGGGCATCCTTAGCCGAGGGGGGCAGAGCGTTAGCGGGACATAATGACCCAGAAGCCTTTCATCAATGCGGTCGCTATGAGTTCAAGTCCAGTTCAAACTGGTCTCCTCCCCGGCCCTACGTGGACACAACTGCGGATGACCGTGTGTTTCCCCCGCCCTCTGTCCGGTTTAATCCCGCTACAATGCTGACCACCGTCAAATTCTTGAGTATGGCGTAAAACGACAGCCACATAAATAAATAAATAAATAAATAAATAAATAAATAAATAAATAAATACCAATTTGCCTGTCTTCGGCCCGTTGGTAACTTTCTGTAATTCAGCACGATGTTTCCTCCCTATTTGTTGTGTTGCTTCACTGGAACACCATGTCGACGACACGAGAGATAACGCCACAGCTTTATGTGCTGAGCGTCCATCTAAACATTACCAAAACTCACGAGTTGAGAGTTCCAGTTTATAACCTAAATTCGACTGGAGTCTAGGTCTCAATTACCACGTCACGCGACTGACTCTTTTCAGCTCTTGTATTGCAGATGAAGGTACTTATTGAACATGTGTTTTCACAAAGTATTGCTGATTAATACTTTAGTGCTAACAGGCCACAATATGTTCTGTAGTGTTTGGTTGATTGTCTGTGCTTTGTATGAAGTATTTTGAAGGTGATGTTTAGGTTACACCATTTACCACTTCACGCGGCATTTTCCGCTACCTAAAATAAGATGTGTTGGAGATGTTCATTGGTCAGCAGTTCGTTTATGTCGCAGTTCAAATTCCCTCAGTTATGTTCATATTCTAACTATCCAGGTAAATGCATAGAAAGTAGCATCTTACATGCCCCAAAAATCCATGACTTACGCAGAATTAGGTACAAAAACGCAGTATTGTTACTGCCAATATACTCCAAGTTAAAGCAGAATTTGAGCCTGGGAGACTTCAGAGTTCCCACGTTGTAAACTCAAGAATGCAAGGAACAGGTTTCATACTATAAAGTGCTCACTCGGTAGACTTTGGACTTACATTGAACTCACGCCTTTACATGTACCATGATTGACAAGTGGGTATTGGGAGGGAACCTTTCCAAAACACTGCGTAAAGTGAGGTCCAACCCCACAACAACACATGCTGGGTCTGTGTTACACCCATACACAGTACTAGGAGCGTGCACTTGCCAAAGACGCTGGTGCTGTGCAACTCAAGCTCTCTGCAAAATAATAAAATTAGGCTCGAGTCCTCGAATTTTACAAATCATACCTTAAGGCTACGTGACAAGGAAAAAAGATTGTCTCAAATTATGATATTTTCAGCATTTATAAAAGAACAAAGCAGATCCTTTTCACCGCGGTAAGACCACGAGGTCTGGGCAAAGCCACACATGCGTAATAACCCACATAATTCACCTATAAAAGCCACAACTGTTGCCGACTGACACCACAGGTGACACTGTCTCGTATTTGTTCTCGCTCTTGTTCTTGCTACTCTTCCACCAATTCCATCCTCACCCTGTCTTCTGGAGACTCCATCTTGCCGACGTTATACACAGAGGTTATATCACGAGGTGCATTTTTCTTCTTCTTTTGTACGCTGTTGTAGTGGGTAAACGGGTTACACATTTACAAGTTCACTCATACATTAGTTTTGTTGCATGCCTAATATTGAGTGGTGTGAAAGGTAATATGTTTCGCAGCTTTAAAGAGTTGAGTATCCTGTGGGTGATGTATGTGACTGGGCGACAGACGATGTACCTGGGCCTGGAGTTGTACATGAAATTCTATTTGTATTAAAGGAGAAAAAAAACATCAAAAAGACGACAAAATCAGATGAAAGAGCTAAGTACATTTATTTGCAGGTATAGGTTTTAATGTTTAGAAATGACGATGTCACACATGTTCAATACATATATTTGCACTAGAATTTGGCCTTCTCACCTAACAATTCAATCTGGATTTTGAACATATTTATATTTTAATATGTTCATAGATACTATCATAATTCGGGTTAAATGCATATGCTTGAAAATAACCAATAACTCCTCTACATTCAAATATAGTGATTAGACATGCATAACATCTTTCACCTGATCTTGGCATCGTTTTTTCCCTTTAAAATTATTAACGAATAATTTGCTTTTTTTTGGTCACAAGCATTGTGATATTTGTGATAGCTTTCATATTTACCTATGGTCGAATGCTCTTCGTGTGTTTTTTACTTTCGTATACATCCGAGGGTTAGGGATAATGAGTAGTTTGCTGAAAAATTACATTGATTTTATGCGAAACAGAATTAGCGATTAACACATCTACCCTCCCAGCATTATGTTTCTCATAGTAACTTTAGATTTAAGATGAACTACGCTAAATTGCATGGACTATGCGATTTAATTTATATTCTAAACACGATGCAAAAAAAGAAGGTAAAGAAAAAGAAAAGAAATCGTCTATCTATAAAATTTACTATGTTTTTGTGAGAAAACATAAGAAAATAATGAAAAAAAGATCTAATCTATTTCGGGCCTTAATTTTCATGCGATTTTTAAACATTTCCTTTCACACATTTGAACCAATACCGCACTGTACGTTTTGTTTCGTAGCCAATGTTATGCTTCGTGGCTTCATTTCTGCAACATGTTTGTGAATTAATTGAGCAATGCATGTTGAATTCAGCTTTTTTTGAGCTCACCCGAAGCACTCGTATTTGTTGGTACATGGGCCATAGTCAGAGTTGACCCACCCCCCACTTCACTCGCACAGGTTGGTACATGAACCATAGTCAGTGTTGACGTACCCTGTACACCGGAAGATCCACTCAGTACTTGACTCGTACTGCTTGGTTCAAAGGTCAGGGTCAGTGTAAACTGATTTAACCTTTGATTCAAACTGCCCTGTGAAAAGGTCACATTCAGGTTGAGGGTCTCCTGTGCAGCCGTAATTTGACACCATACTTAAGTTGTTGTTAAAGGAGATGTAAACAACCCGTTGGCTTGTGTTGGTTGCAGCATTGTGTTCTCAGACGTGGTTAAAACATCGTATGTCCTTACGTAAGGGCTTGAAACTGGTTCATGGGAGGGGGTCTAATTTGGGTGGTTGAGGGAAGAGGACTTTTTCCTGTTGTAGTGTAACTGCAGCTTCTTCCCTATTCTTTGTATAATGTTTCTTATTTGTGGGAAAGCTTCCTTCGAGAAGCACAGTTTCATTGTCACGTGACTGAGTTACCTTCCATAAATCAGTATATTACTATTATTATTGCGCTTTGCATGCCTTTGGCCCATTGGTACTTTATGTTATTTTGCATCATGGTTTCTGTCTTGGGTGCTATGTTCCCAATACCAACATATCTATGGAGGTGCCTGACTGGAACACCATGTCTATGACATCAGAGATGGAGCCGAAGCTTCGTATATTGCACGCCGATGCAAATATTATTCACCTTGATAGTAGCGTAGCTTTTTTTGTAACAACTTTATCAGCCAAATTGGACTAGATTTTAGATCCACTAATTACGACATCATTGGACTGAAACTGTGTGTCAAATAGACAGGGACAGCCTAAAATGAAGTAAAGACAAACCGGGAACAGAGGAAAACCCGGAAGAGTGGTGCCATGGTAACGCCGACTGAGTGAAAACTACTGCTTCCATCTTACCAAAATAAACGGATTTGGAGAGACCAATTTCTAGGTTTGCTAAATATTGCTAAAGACACAAATATGATACGATCGAAACAGTAGTTATCCTGTGTGATGTGAGGAAACCGGGCAGAACACGGGGAAAACCACGACCATTCGCAGGTTACCGGCAAACCTTCACGTACGGCCGGATAGAAAGCCAACATGAGCTGGACTTGAACTCACAGTGACCGCATTGGTGGGAGGCTTCTGGGTCACTACCCTGCGCTAGCTCGCTAACCAACTGAGCCATGGGGCCCCGACCATGGGTTTAGCATGAACTAGCTAAAATATAATGCTGTGATGTTGATTGCTATATGTTCGACGTTAAAGCAGAAATTGAACCTCGTACGTCTTAAAGCAACTTTTGTGACCTTCCGATTGGTGTTCATCCCACAAGAGGGAGTAAAACTGACTAAAACAAAGCGCAAAGTGAAGTCATACACGAGGCCAACAAATAGATAAGCGTTGTGTGTTACACCCATAAACAGTACCAAGCTGGTGCGCATGTACCAGACGATGGCAGCAGTTCCAGAGCCCTCGAAAAAAATACAGCTTGATTCCCTGTGTTTTCAGAAATTAAGCATTAAAGCGCATCGAAAAGAGAAAAAAAAGCAATGTCTGATGTTGCTATATTTTCAGCATTAATAAAACAAGAAAAAAAAGCACATTTAATCGCGATTGGGCCATAAGATCTGGAGCCATTAACACATTCACGATGACAAACATACTTTACCTGTCTCGGGCTCAGTTGTTGCTGCCTCACGCCACAACAGACGATGTACAGCCTTGTTTCCCGGCCTTGTTTTTCCCACTTTTCGTATTCCATCCTCCTTCTCTTTTCCTCGGAATCCTTCTTCTTCACGGGGTTCTTCACAAATGCGCGTTAATTCGCGAATTTATTCTTCTTTTATATACAGATACAGTTTTTTATTTGTCACAGGCTGCAATACTGAGTCCTGCAAAAATTTACAAATTTGGGTCCATAACGACAGATGGATTTTTTCGACTTTGCATGATTGTACTTTTTTTTTTCGGGAAGAAAAGTAGACATATGGACTTTCTGTGAACAAAATTCTGGCACATAATTTGTAAAACAATATTAATTTGTGGAGATTTTACGATGGTTTAATATGTGTCTAACGGAATGAAGCGATTTTCATTGGTTGCTTCATGTATTATTATGTATTCTCTGCCTCGTGAGATAAGGTTAGCGCAAAAATAATGATAATTATCACTGTCATAGTCTTTATTGGTTTGAAGTATTAATGCCATGTAGTGACCTTACTATTGACATCACACCATACTCACGCTGCGCTTGACAACATTCATCAGTTTTACAGCCAAGTGTTGGTTTTGAACTCACCCTTAGCGATAGTTGAGAGTCCGATGATGGCTGACGTTTGCGGGGAAGGTGATGTCAACTTTAGAAACGGTTTTGTGGATCCCTGGGATGAAGTAGGTAACTGGGTGATAGACGATGTAACCAGACCTGGAGAAGGAAAGACAGGTATACATATATTTGTATTTGCCTCAAACAGAGTTACGATACACTGATGTGGCTTTTCACAAGTGTCATTCGCCCTGCTTACAAAGTTTACAATCGCTTTCTGTTTGAGCGAGGCTCGAATGTTATTCTCCTATCTTTCAGTTTCTTATCCAAGTGTAAGGAATAAAGGGTATTTGGTTTTAAAATTATCTTGATTTTGTGGGAAACAGTTGTTTTGTGGATCTGTTGTTTGTAGAACAAGAATAATCTGATGTAGATGAAAAATCGATGAAGCTTTGATTTATTTACTAAATGACCTTCTGAGAAAGCTGTATTTAAGCGATCAATTTCCCTTAAACAACAAGATAAATAAAAAACTTTCAGGAATCATCGTTATAAGTGCGAATAAAACATCTTCCCTCCCAGTATTAAGGCCTATATTTCTTACAGTTACTATAGATTTATAATGAACTACATGTGCTTCAAATCACGTGGAAATCAATATTATGTTCTAAACATGATGTAAAATAAGAGAATCGACGAGATATGAAACCTATCATTTTTTTGTCCTTGTCGAGAAAACGAAAAAATAAACCATGAAGCTAATGAATTACTCTCTTCGGCTTTTATTTCCATGTGATTTTTAAACATTTACGTCCATACATTTCACCATTTCACCTAATACTGGACGTTTTCTAGTCATTGTCATGATCCATTTCTTAAGTTACACAACACGTTTCTGAATAATTGCTTAACTGATCAATGCATGTTGAATTCAGTTATTGTACAGCCAATCGTCGCCGAGAATTGATTTCAACTCACCAGCAGCAGTAGATGAAAGCCTTGTGTTGGTTGTGATCCCAAAGGCTGGTGACGTCACCGGCGGAAATATTGTCGAAAGAGGAGTCCAATGTTCATGTAACGACGTGGGTGATTGGCTGAAAGTTCTCGCATTCAGCGCTGAAGCTGTTAAAAAGATTCGTATTTGTATTACTACTTAGCAATGGATTACAAACAATATCCATTATTTTAGCTGATCGTTCATGTCGTCTTTAGAAATATTCGACTTTTTAGGCCGTTTGCAGTTGTTAGAGTTTCGACGGTTTTTCATATGTTTTGGCTGCAACAAGGAGCTCTAGAAGCCAGTAGTCCAATTGTTTGACGGCACATTTACATTTTGTGTTAGTTTTCTTATTTCACTATTGAGTCATTTCTCGGGGATAGTGATAATGAACTGGCCATGCATGACGGTGTTTACCTCTTCCTCTCCTCTTCTTGATCACAAAACCTGACTGCTGCCACATATAAAGTTAAATAATCTGACCGAAGACAAAAATGTTCATTAACGAAGCAAAAGCAGAAGATTTATGACATTATTACCAATGCAGGATGCCGGATGTATAAATACTGAACTCGGACAATATCATTCGGATGTATAAATACTGAACTCGGACAATATGATTCGGTATGCATAAATACTGAATTCGGACAGTATGATTCGGGATGTATAAATACTGAACTCGGACAGTATGATTCGGGATGTATAAATACTGAACTCGGACAATATCATTCGGATGTATAAATACTGAACTCGGACAATATGATTCGGTATGCATAAATACTGAACTCGGACAGTATGATTCGGGGTGTATAAATACTGAATTCGAACAATATGATTCGGGATGTATAAATACTGAACCCGGACAATATGATTTGGCTATGATATCACAGCATCACAGCTAGTTTTAACTTATTTTATACTGTAGGTCACATCACACTGGCACAACAGTTTTTTTTTCTTTTGAAATTATACAGGGCACCGAAATTGCACTACTGTTGTACACTTGTAGAGTCCCCGTGGGAAGAAATCGCTGAGAGTCCATGTTATTGGATAAGCAGTTAAGCACGTATCTACGTATTCAGTTTCATGTCCGTGGATGTCTGATTTGAACTTGTAAAGTGTATGACAGGAGATTTAAACCAAACTGGAATGGAAAATAGTGCTTGATCTACTTTACGATGTTAGAGGTCCTTGCTCTTCAGTGATGCAAATGTTATGTCACTGAATTGGGCTGACAAGATTTGCCTCCCCTTATTCTTGTCCTGAAAACAACTCTACTAAGTCATGTCTATGAAAGGGGTTTTACGGAGCCGGAAACTTTGCAATTGCGACATTGACATTTTCTTATGTATTTATGTCAAGCGAGCAGCAAAGTTTCAAAAGGCAAGCACATGTGCTTGTCCAAACGTATATGTGAATACATAGAAACTCTCGAGTTATAAAAGACGTGCGTTACCCGTAAAGTGAAAGTAACTAAGAGAAAATGTCAGTGTCATTGATGAGTCAGTGTTGACGTTTCTCCTACATCTGTTACTTCATTCAATACATGACTGGTGCTGGTTAGTATATGGGCCAGAGACAGTGTTGACGTACACCCTACATCTGAAGATTAGTTCAGTACCTGGCTCATACTGGTTGGTATATGGACCGGAGTCATTGTTGATGTACCCTCTACATCTGAAGATTTACTCGCTACTTCACTCGTTTTGCTTGTTACATGGGCCAGTGTCATCGTTGACGTATCCTCCAAATCTGAAGATCGACCTTTTGAAGTTTTTGACTACTGCTGATTCGTACATTTGCATTTGAAGATCGACTAAGTACTTGACGCGTACGGGATGTTACGTGGGACCGAGAAGTGACAGAGTTTAGGAAAGTAACCATGGGAAGCGAAACATAAAGAGCATGGTCTTCAATTGCCGATCATAATACGGGTAACTAAGAACTATGCGCAGAAAGATCTGTGTGTATTCATTTATGTGCTTGTTAGTTCGTTTGTTTGTTCATTTGTTTATTCAAGAGATTTCTTAACAAATTGAAAGTTTCTGTGGTACGCTTTAATGAAACATACAGACGGCTTTCAGCTAATCTGACGTCATAAAACTTTTTCTCATTTAAAACAAAGCTTAAAACAATCATTATTTAAGTACTACAAATTCTCTAGATATAGGTAAAATGTGCCATAAGACCCAGTTTCCAGCCGCCTATGAAGCATTGCGTATTCCAGTGTTATAATTTCTTTTATAGGTGTTTTAGACCGTACTCAAGAATATGTCAATTAAACAAAAGCTGCTAGTATTTTGATGCTAAGAAGCGGGACAGAGCCCGGAGGATGCCACGACCAGCAGCAGAAACACACTGACAATGTTTGTCCTTCAAGCTTTATGGATACATATTAGCTTGGTATTGGCGTTACTTCCAAATTAATCCACTACATTTTGGCTTTAAACTTACTTGTACTAACCGTTGGTTGTAATGCAGCTGTAGTTATAAATAGAATCCATGTAGGCGCTAGGTGGTATGGCGGCAAAGACGGCGTTTGTAACAATTCAGCTTGGATGGTTGGTACATGGGCCGGAGTCAGTGTTGACGTTTCTTCTACATCTGTAAGTTCATTTAATACTTTACTTTCACTGGTTGGTACATGGGCGAGAATCAGTGTTGACGTATCCTCTGCATCTGTAACTTTGTTCAGCACTTGGCTCTTGCTGGGTGTTACATGGGCCAGAGTCAGTGTTGAAGTACCCTCTATATCTGAAGACTCAGTACTTGGCTTGTGCCTATTGGTATATGAGCCAGAGTCAGTGCTGACGTTTGTTTTAATTCTGTAACTTGATTCAAAACTTGACTAGTACTCGTTGGCACATGAGCTTGGTCAGTTGTGACGTTCCCTCTACATCTGAAGATCGACTCAGTACTTGACTCGTACTTCTTGGTACATGGGCCAGAGCCAGTGTTGACGTAATCTTCATCTGAAGATCGACTCAGTACTTGACTCGTAGTGGTTGATACAGGGTCAGAGTCAGTGCTGACGTTTCTTCTACATCTATAACTTCATTCAGTACTTGGCTTGTGCTGGTTGTTACAGGAATCAGAGTCAGAGATGACGTGCCCTCTATATCTGAAGATCGACTCAGTACTTGACTCGTACTGGTTGGTACATGGGCCAGATTCAGTTTTAACGTTTCTTCTACATCTGTAACTTCATTCAGTATTGGGGTAAATGTTAGACCTTCACACCGAACTAACCGACAAGAAAAAATGATAAAATATCGTCACTTGAAAATGTAGTAGGTTGTACGTAACATTTCCGGAAAATTGATAGGCTATTTTTGCATCGGTTTTTTATATATGTATGTATATTTTGTATGTGCTTATTGTATTTCAGAAATACCTAAAAAGTAGTTCGAAAGTCAGCCACCAGAAGCCAGCATTATCGTGGGAGGAAACCTGGCAGAGCCAGGAGGAAACACACTACCGTCCGTAGGCTGCTGGTAGCCCTTCCCACGTACGGCCGCAGAGGAAACCAGCATGAGCTGAACTTGAACTCACAACGACCGCCTTGGTGGGAGGCTTTTGGGTCATTGCGTTGCGCTAATGATAATACTCTTAAAGAGTGGGAATTTTTATACATAGCTAAATTATCAGAAAGTATTGTAATTCTTTTTCAATCTGAACTGAAGAATAGTACCATAAATTGAGACTAAGTTTGACTTAAATATTTATATAGCTTTATCATCGTGGTGCCTTGTGCACAAGTCATAATCACACGTGCCATAAATATGACTCCGTGTCAAGGTCCGTGTTTCTCATTTTACCTACTTATAGTTGCAACGATTAGGTGAACCCAGATCAGGAGAGTCGCCATTTTATCGGGGGAAAAGGATACGTCGTAGTGTGTTACCACAGAGTTGGTCACATCCTTTCGTGATCTATGAGTAGTCTGGTTGACACACGCAACTGGATTGTTCCAGTTGGAATGACTAGCAGTTACACACCTACCACATTGAATACATTAAATAGAAGATAATGTTAAAAACTACACAAAGTACTAAATAGGAATTAGCTAATAAACATTAAAAATTACACAAACAAGTACACCAACCATTCATTTGATCAGCTGATAAACAAATCAGTAAGCACATGAATCAAGAAATCTAACAGCACGTCAATAAAACATAATTGACATTTTTTTCAAAATTTTCATAGGTGTATTAATGGATTTCTTTGTTGTCTTAATGCAACGCTCAAGAATTTTACACACACAAACATACCCCGTCCTGTGTGGAAAGTGGGCGATGGGATTCTACATGTAAAGCCAGAATCTTTTATTTAACTTTTCCATTAAACCTGACATCTTTTCCAGGTATTATCCATCGATCCATTCTTACAACAACATGTGACTTTTCCCATGTGTGTTTTGAATGAAACAGATACATATTTAGTAGCAAAACGAATTAAACTTAAATGCGGGCAAGAAGTCAGTTTACTGACGACTTTCTGACTTCCTGGAGTCATCTGCCACGTTCGCCGATAGTGAACATATGTCTCTTTTGTAGGGAAATCATGTAGATCATGTGGCTGTCTGTAGAGCAGAGAGCGTCAGTCAACCTATATATGACCCGACCGGGCTTTCCTCGGTGAGGGAAAAACAAACCCGCGTGTCTAGGATAAAAGATTTTCACCTCGGCTGCCACACGCAATTCAACACGTTTGTTGGGTTTTATATGACTAACTGTCATACTTGAAACTTTTACAGCACACTTGGACACAACTTTAAACTGAGAACAAAGAAAATTACGAGGAAAGATTTAGCCGACGGGAATGCTTCTTGGGCTGTAGCCAAAGTCTGCAATCAATACATTTACAAATTAGCCAGTCTGTACATTTATCAATCAGTCAAAAAGTGACTTTTCTTTGACTTCAAGTACGTGTAAAATACATACCTATTGTGAAACTCAAACATCAGCGTGCTAATGGAGTTAACCAGCTGTACGCTGCAAGAGCGGCATCCCCGATAGGGGTTACGTGTTGTATAATTACACCGCGTCCAGGAGAATGATAGAGGCCGTCAATCTACATAACCATGTGCACACTTTAGTATCGATTGTATTCACGTGTCCTGTTGGACGCCACTGGGTTACACGGAAAAGGGAACAGGGAACCGAAAGTGGCGTGGGACTCTGCATTTAAGGATGAGCGGAATACACACACTCGTGAATAAACAGATTAGAAACAGGAGTTTCGGAACAAGAAGATAAGTGGGTGGTTGCTAGGAGTAAACATGAGACAAAGATATTCATAAATGATTGAATCAATAAAAATACATAGGATTGTCCGACTTAAAACTTCAAGCAGCTGGCTTAATAATACACTCCTAAGCAACCAGCATATCACAAAAGGGCCACCACATAACTGATAAATTTAAAACTCGCTTATCTTTTACAGTGGGGATGAAACAGGATATTTCCCCGCTGACAGCTAAACGTTAAAGCGGTAAATCAGGAGTTCGGATGATCGGCCGCTTAGCTGTGTGCGAATAACACTAGATAAACGCCAGTCGTTCCATTGTTCGGTGCTACACTATGACGTAATAAAGATAATCATAATACAAACAGACTAACAGCTCAGGGGGAAAGGCGACGTGTATCATCCCTGTTCGGGCTTGGAAAACGCCAAACATGCAAATTCACTCACTCGCGTGGCGCGAAATAGCCTAGCATGCAGCGACAATAATTTTATATTTGAAACACTGGGTTAGCAATTTATGTGAAGCGAGACGCTGCTTTTCATCGTCATTTATTATTCAGTCAAATGAAAAATCCGGTACTAAGGTAGCATCATATTTTCCGAGGGGATTTATCCTGTTCTAAGAAACCCGTGAGTTCTCACCTGGAGCTAGGCCTATCTGTTCCTGTTCCTGTCAGTACCGCCCTGCACGACACTGACAGCGCATTCCACAAGTGAAGCACATTACTTCTTTTATTATTTAGACGTGTATGTTTAAAGCTTAGTCGTCTCTCTTCTACTCACATTTTCGCTAAGTTAAGCTGGTGTTTTACACGCATGTTGTGTTAAAACACTTTTATGAATCCGGCCCAATATATTTAATAAATAGGGTTGTATTAGCGAATGAGTTTGTTAAATATAGTTGTAACGTGGAAGAGACAGACAGAAACAGTAGCAAGACAAAACTAGGTTGTAAAATTTCACTGGTTGATCTAAACCCTAATATGAATCTAAGTTATCAATACGACAGATTTGATTACTTCGCTTTTCTTGTGAACGACCATTTGTTGTGAGTGCCTGCAAGTATTTGCAAGATGATAATACCTGACAGACGTATTAGATGTATAATAATGCAAATTCTACTTCAAGGAGGCTGATAGAAAATGTACCAAGAAACATATACAAGTAGAAACTGGATAAATATATGGGTAAGTTTGTCATTCATGCCGTCATATATAGGGAAGTGAGAATTAACTCCCGGTTTCCAGCTCTCTATCCACAATAATCTCTTTATTTGCTCTACGAAGCGATGGGGTGATAGTTTTTTTTTGTTTTATTTTCAAGGGCAATACCACTTATTATTTCCTGCTTATCTTACCTGACCGCAAAATGACACTTACAGATTAAGTAGATTTTCTGATCACGTGCTGTTTTATCTAAAGAAAGTTTCAAAGAGCTTAGGAGAAAAAGCACGAACTATTAAATGTTACAGTTTCTGATTTCATTTCGATGAAAACGATACATAAATTCCATCGCTTTTTCGGAAAACGTGATGGCATTGTTCCTTACCGTATTGAAGAATATATGACCTTTTTATGAAAGCCACAGAAGGAGTCGTCAGTGACGAAATAGTGTTAGGAGCACGTTATTACAATTGCAATCAGCCATGTAGCTAACAGTTAGGGGTTTTTGGCCTTAAGCGGGCTTTGTAAGTGCAATCCCTGGTTTTGGACATCTCAGATGTAATACAGAAAAAGCGATGCGTGATATCAGTCAAAAAGAAGAGAAAGATTTTTTTGTACAACTAGAATCTAGATAGAGTTCACCACTGGAGATTACGCTGACCAACCATTTTTACGTGAGAGAATTGTGTCATTAATACTGTGGGGAAAGACATACAGAACATTTGGCTTTCTCAAGCAGTCGTGTAAATGTTCCACGGTATTCTGAACTGAGTCACTACTAAGGTGGTTAGAGCGCTGGACAGCGACTCTCATATTAATACTAGCCATTTTGAAAATATGAAGATCATGAGGACTACTCTGTTTGATCAATAGCAACAATATCCACGGAAGGGTGCTATTTTCAACCTTCTGTAAACATTCGTTATGCAAACTTTGCTTCTAAAAGAATACTGCATTACCACTCGATTTTTCTCAACTATTCTACACTTCGTGTGACATGCTACACTACAGTTATTTTTTTACCTCTCTATTGAGAAAGCTAGAACCTGTTAAGTTTAAAAGGGGCCTGGTTATTGCGTAGTACAATAGCTGAATCATAAAGTATGCGATGGGCTTAAAACGAAAGTTTTGTTTATAGCTCATATATCATGGATTGGGATGCTTAGGTGAACTGTACACATGGGAATATTTGAGACGACTTCAACACTGGGTTTTTACAAAACATTGCATTTGGAAACAAGTAGCATTAAACTGTGAAAACAACACTTGTCGGGTCGAGCTGACAGAATAACTGGGTGAAATCTATACCAGAACAGAAAAGACATGATTTTTTCCAAACTGGGCGAAACAGATCAGAACTCCGTTTCACTAAGAAAAGTTGCTGACTATGTATTAAGTTTCAATTTAGAGTACAACAGCCACGCAGATGCATCTGGAAACTCAGGTAAACTGCCCAAGAACAAAATAGAACCAAAATGTTGGAAATGGATGAAACAGGTCAGCATCATGTAGGTATTTGACAGATTAAAAGAATTCAACATGGACAAATTATGTCAATTTATAGACAACCACAAACCCGCACCTTGGAATATTAAACCGTTACAACAGTGTGTGGCTTTGAAAGGAGAGATTGTTGGCTGGCAGCTTTTAGAAACATTCAGCTTGTTGTAACCGAACAGGATCATTTGATGACCATAGATGGGCTAGTTCATATGAACATGTATAATAATGGATACATCATCTGTGTACTTCACCGTCAAAACAAACAAAAAAAACAAAACAAAAAACAAAACAGAGAAAACAAACAAACAAAAAAAACAAAGACAAAAAAAAACAGAAAAAAATAAAACAAGAAAAAAACAACAACAACAAAAAACAAACAAACAAAAGAATAGGAAGAAATTGCCTAGGTAGATAATATGAAATTTCAGGAGTTTTTAATGACGAAATCTTAATTTCACAGGGAGATGGGATCTTTTACTTTTAAGCATATCCAATTTTACAATCATCATAAATATTCATATTTCACAATGACTCGGGAGCCTCTTACCAATGTGAATGTTGTGGGCCCACAAATCCAAATCTGGCCGACGTAGGCCTACTTCCCCTCCAGTAATGAGTAGTTATGTTTGCCAGCAACCTGCAGATGACCATGGGTTTCCTCTGGGCTATATCCAGTTTCTTTCTATAAAGTATAAAATGCTGGCCTTCGTCCATAGGTAAAATATTCCTTAGTGCGTTGAATAATACCAATCAAATAATAAGTATCCTTTCTTAAGAACTTTTAAACTGTATTGCCTTAAATTTAACACAACTGTCTTATTTGAAATATTCATTTTCTAATTCATTCTCTCTAAGAAAAACAGAAGCACGTTTTGTTTTTATTTTAACCTATTCAGTTTGACATCAACTTTTTTCCTGTTCATGTTACATTTTAAAACTGTCACTGAAATGGCTATGTTTATCTGAAAGAAAACAAACAAACAAACAAAAACAGTAGAAATGTATTTTACTTTGCTTCAACCGTGAACGTTCGAAGTTATCCCTGTTTATACGTCAATCAAACAGTAATTTATTGAGAAGATTTTTGCCTTGTTTTTTATCCCAGCTAAATAAGCTCTACTTCTAAATTTCTTTCTCACTGAGAATCCTTACCACTCAGTACTTTCTGAACCTTAGGCCTATAACATCGTTAATGCTGCAACACTGACTAACCAGCAGTAGAAACATGAGGACTACAGACAACGCCATCTGTGATGTTACTTTCACATAGTTCAACTTAGTTTTAGCCATTGTCTTTTTATAACCGAGTGACCCTTACACTGCCTGCTACCACGGGTAATGGGCAGATTGTAATACACGACCCCAGTGCGATATGTAATGATCCAGTTTGTTGTTAGAGCCAAAGTAACATGCGTACGATTAACGGAAATTAGACCTTGTGTAATGCGTCGATTGCGATCAATCAGCCAAAAAACTGTAGTAAGTTGTTTTGAAATCCTGACTCCACAAATTGAGTTTCTCACGTTTGGATAACAAAGGAACGATATGCTCGTCTGAGAATTTTCAAGGAGATTCCTGGGATTTTATTTTTGTCCAAAACAGTCCTCAGAGTTCGTGAAAAACGTTTGAGTCACCCCGAAATCAGCGAGCGCCGGTGGGTCGCGTTGAACACCACAAACATTATTTTGAATGTTGACCGAATCACTGGAAATTCCGGGATAATGTATCATGAGGCAAAACAGAGCTTGCAAACAAGACTGAAATGTTATTGTCTACAAATGATTTTGGTCGTATTTCGTCACATAGTTAAGCTGTGCTATACAGTTACAAAGCTGCAATTGGGCATACCTTGCCAAATAGAAGAAAACATTTCAGAGAAGCTAAAGCACACAGCGTCCAGTGCACCCTAAAACTGGAACTACGTCGGTAAAGCGGTGATAATTTTGACCACCTTAGAAATGGTCTCACAGGAATCTGTCCGCTTCGCTACAGGTACCAGACCCCCAAAATATCAAAATGCTGTAAACTAGTCCGCTGAGTAAAACACCAGAACAACCTACACGAAAAATATAGGCGGCCTTAGCACCCCCTCCCGAATCTAGGGGCAAAGGTGTGTATGAAGTCCAGAGCTTGATCTCGTAGAATCTCGTAATAGGCAAGTCTCGCGGTGTCCAGAATGGTTCAACTGAAAACTTGATATACCCATACCGACATTTAGTTCGCTGCAACTTTGCCGCGAGTATTTGTTTTTTTTTATTTCATTGGTGTTTTCTGCTGCACTTAAGAACATTTCTGTGCCCGGTTTCCTCCCACCACAATAGGCCTCCTGGCTGTCGTCGTATGAGTGAAATATTCTTCAGTGCGGCGTAAAACACCAATCAAAGAAATAAATAAGTAAATATCTTAGAATATTTGACATATACGACTGTGGTCAGCATTATGGTGTGAGCAAGCCGGGAAGAGCCAGAGTAAACTCACAACCATCCACAGGTTGCTATCAGACCTGGCAGACTGAAGAGGAAGCCAGCTAGAACTGGGCTTGTCGAGTATTTGGCGACTGCTTAAAACTATCTTTGAGGCAAATAAGACACCACCGAAATAGTCTAGTTTGCCCTATCTTGTGTTCCGTTTTCTTCAAATTCAAGGCATTCTCGTACATTACGACCTACGCCAAAATGTAGTAAGGATCTACATCAAAACATTGTGTTGACCTATAGCAAAACATGGTGATCTACTTCACAGGTGTCACTTACGCGTTTGGTGGCCAGCATTATGGTAGGAGGAAACCGTACTGGGCCCGGTGGAAACCCACGACCCTGCGCAGGTTACTGGCAAACTTTCCCAGGAACTCTTCCCTGGACACAGCGACCGCACTCGTGAGAGGCACCTGTGTCATTACGTTCCGCTAGCAAACTGAGGTACGGATGCCCTTCACCAGGAAGTAATGTAGGTCTACAATAAAAGAGAGTGTAAGCACATATCAAAACTGGCTTGCGGATACTCCTGAAAGCCGTGCAGGCCAATGTATGTACAGAGTTTGCAGAAAGCGATTGAATACTGAGGTAGACTCAGGTTTGGCACTGTACATATATATGTGTGCAAGTAGTTCTATGGGTTTATGTGCTTGTACGGGTAAATATAATATAATGACAAATGTATGTTTCCGGTGTCTTAGGCAATATCCAATTAAGTTAGCCCACGTCTGCTATCACGAAGTAGTCGCCTCGGTGACCTGATCGTTAGAGCGTCAGCCTCTAGGGGGGAGATCCGGAATCTCACCCCGGTCGGGTCATACCAAAGACCTTAAAAATGGTTCTTGTTGCTGACTCATTTGGCCCTCAGTACTGAGAGGTTGAATAGAACAAAGAAGCAGGGCTGGTCGGCCCGGTGACAGTGTAATGTGACTACGTGGGGTGTCCTGTCTGGTGTCTTCGACATTATCATTGGCGGCATGAACTCGTCGTGCCACAGGACGACACGGGGTATGTACATTCCATGGATTCCTTGTCATATAACTGAAACACTGCTAAATACGACGTTAAACCCAAAGCATACAAACATACAAATATACATTCATAAATACTATCAGGAAGTGAACACATGGAACTGGGTTTGAATTCACAGCGACTGTGCATTGTAGATGTCTTGTATATATTAACTGCAATCCTAACGGCAGGTATGATAGTCCGAGACAATTGTATGTCATGATAAAACAACGTTTAGTGAAAACACAGTTTTCCACAGTTCTTTGATGCCAGTTCAAATATGATTTCAATATTTTCAGCAACGATATTGAGGAACTGCTCTGCACATATCCACCCGCAATACTTTACACTGTGAAATGACCAACGTCCAATGCGTTCAATGAGTGATTAAACTTGTCACAAGCGTGTTTAATAAATATTCACATATTTAAGCGCTAAACACATGTGCCTAAACATATATATGTAGGCCTATGCTATAAAGTTATAATCTCCAAGTGTTTAATATCTGATACCTAAAAGTGTGTATGAGTTATACAATAAAATTTTCTTTCATGTTTGGATAAATACAAAAGAAGAAAAAAGGTTTCACAATGGTAAAAATCCGCGCCTTTATCAGAAAAGGTTGATCAGTGCAAATAAGTGATTGTGAAAATAAGAATAATATAGCACAGTCAGAAAATTGAAATAGAAAAAAAATTTTACAATTATTTATTTATTTGATAAGTGCTTGACGCAGTGCTCAAAAGTATTTACATATAGAACGGCGCCAAGAATTAGGGTTGGAGGAAACCGGGTACATCAAGGGGGATACCCACGACTATCTCAGGTTGTTGGATACCAGAGAGGAAGCCTGCTTAGAGGAGAGCTTGGTTCACAGCGATATCATTAGTGAGAAGCACCGGCGTCATTTCACTGCACTGGCGAGCTAAGCATCCCCCCAATCATGCCATTACAATTAAATATGAGTATAAAGTTACAGGCAAGTTACAGGCAAGTGCAGTCATGTTAGTAACGTATAAAATGTCCAATCCGATAAGTTCAAAATGTTCAATCTGATTGGATATCCAGCAATCGAATTCCACAAATTAAGAACTTCTAGAAGGAATCCATGAAATCGCCACCCCGGGAAAAGCACAATGTCGTAAAACTGGTTCGTATATATGAACACCAACCGGAATTTAACACCAGTGTCCGATTTTCGAATGGCGAAAGGACAGTCTGTATCGGGCAATGACACCAACCGCGGCAATCCAAATGTAGGAGACGAATATCATCTTAGCTGACGGGCCTCAAATGACAATATTGTAACTCATACACACCTCTACGCAATATGGCAGCTGCCAATTCCGGCAGTTCCCAATCGAAGTTCTGTCACAGGGATTTCTTTGAACTTCTGATGAGAACATTTAAGTGCTGAAACGTCGCCTAAAACATTTATGGTGACACATGTTCAATAAAACGCTCGTAAAATCCATATACACAAAGTCCGCATCCGATTTCACTACATTGTGAATTTGGCTGGAAGATGTACTATCAAAGCATTAGGAATTCAACGCAATTCGAGAAAATTATGAAAAGCTCTGGATTCAGAATTTTGACATAACACTGATCTACAGTATGCCATGAGACGTGTCAAGCCCGATCGGGATTCCAGCCGCTTCTACCTGCCGCTATTCAAACCAACACAAATTGCTCTGTCCGAGATTTTCCAATAATTGCCACTAAACCAAAGCCGAGCGAAAAAACCGAAAACATACAGCGGAATAATGTACCCGAGCAAAAGGAATGCCAAAATTAACAAAGGTATAAAGTTCACGCATAAAATGCTTGCAGGATAGTTTTATCCATACCAAGGAATTATGTATTGCTAAAACATGAATGTATATGGAATAATTATAGCGCATTTTAAAACTCAGGAGAAACATGTCAAATGCTGCAACACACTTTGACAACATTTCAAAAGTTGCTCAAGTTTTAGGAGGGCAAAATAACATTATAAGCTCCGATGCTGCATGGTAGTCAAGTTTTACATAAGGTGTAAGCCTGTTTTTAGATAAATAGTGGATATCCATAGCGAGTGGAATCACGTCAGTAAGTATATCCACGCCGTTCCTACGCCACCGTGATACCGTGACACAGTCTGTTCCGTTATCTGCATGGAGACAACCAATCCCCACCCAGCGAGACAAGCTCATATCATCTGAAAAGTAAAAATAAGACGCAAGTGTCTTGGACATGACAATATGTACATTCTGCAAAACGTTAAAATTTGTGACAATAAATAATAATTTAATAAATGCGTGCTATTTCTCGATATTTCTGAAATACTTGCAATACATTGCAATAACACGATCGATTATACATCACTAAACAAAGCATTTGTTACCACAGGCCAAAGTGTGTTCCCAGGCAAAGCTGCTTTCTGCTTGACTCCGAGGAATATGTCATACAACGGAGACACACTGATGAAAACAGAATCCACTTTGTATACTGTCAAATCCGCGAGGAGTATCAATTTTCACGATGTATCCCCGATGTAACCTCTTGACATTCGCGGAACGGTGTTTCTTACATGGCACACTATTCTTAAATAGGGATTCACACTGTTTCCACAGAGGCTTTTTGCTTATATCCTATGAACCTAAAATTATTACAGTTAATCCTCAAATACCATCTACTCTTTTGTTACTTGTTTGGTATTCTGAAGATGACAAATACATTGTCTTCAAAATATTTAAACGTGAAACATGCAACTTCTCGAGTTTTTTTCCCTGATTGTCTTCGCTTTAGCATTATACTAAGCTTACTGGTACAACTATGTATGTATGTATGTATGCTTGGGTTTTACATCGTACTCAACAGCTTTTCAGTCGTATGATGTCAAGGAATCATTACAATGTTGATATGCTGTGCCTCGGGCGTTGAAGTGCTCTTCTGCCATGAAGGTGAGAATTGTATCAGAACAATCAGCAGATACATAACGGCATGTCTAAAGTAAATCAAGGTATAAAAACACCCCCCCCCCAAAAAAAATCCTTACTATTTATGTAGTAATTTTACACAAAACACCCACCAAAAACTGTATTCCCTAATTTTCGTTGACCCAAACAACACATCTTGACATATAACTAGATGCCTTTCCTACAACATATCCAAATATCATCATAGGCTGACTCCCATTTTCTCAAAATAAACCAGGTGGGATGCAGGTACTAGCGTCTCCTTGCCCTAGAAACCGGCTGGCTGTAGGGGTCACTTGCTCATTTTATTTCATTTTCATTTTTCTGTGTTCAATTCTGCCACTAAGTAATTCACTTTTTTTCAACATTTACTTGTCATAGTCTTTATCTTCAAAATTACCGGGCAAGGTTTCAAAAAACTTCAGAGATATAGCCAATAACTGTCCACCCCCACCATTTTATGCGTGCCTGAATCTACACAATCGTTTTGGTGTTTTTACACCTCAGAAAGACTCCTGTGCTGCCCACGCTCCCACTCCTTCCACCGTGTCTTCTCTTCCGTTCCACCTCATCTATCAAGAGTTACCTATGTATCATTTCTTATTATCCATTTATTTACTTTACCGGTGTTTCCTGCCGTACTACGTCATTTCTGTTTGATTTACCGAGAACAGAGCAGGACGGAGAACTTTCTATAGCGCACTCAAAAACTTTATGTAGAATTGGTTTGTGTGCGGTTCTGAAAGATATACATAAATAGAAAATAGAATGTAAAAAAAATATCATTTAAAATGTTATCAATTTAAAAGCACAAATATGTTTTAACAATGTGAAACTCTCTTTTGAACATTTAAATGCTTCTATAAAATCTCTCATCACTTTGTGTTGCACTCGAGCCTGTAAGTTCTATAAATTTCAAGCTTGTAGACCTCTACCTCACAGTGTACTTATCTTCATGACCTAACACATGGCTAATCCCAAACTAGAAAATACAAACTTACTGTGGTAATTTACCTGAAGATTAAGTCTCCTTGGATCTAAAACAACGCCTTGCAGAGGCCGCGAGCTGCAGTCAGGTATCCCTGAAAATTCCGTAAAATGCGCTTATAAACGACCACCGCGGCTCCATAGGGGAGATAACTATCTACATGTAACTGTTCGATCCAATTTCCACACACCACAATTAATTTCCCAATGACTTACATGTTACCGTTTGGCCTCATAGCACAGTTCCTAAATCTCCAAGCCCCAAAACCCTCAGGATCTGTATAGTCCTCGACCCCTATAAAACTGCAAATTCCTGATAGGGGTTGACCGATAAAGTTTTTCACAAAGTTGACAAACAGATGACAGGGGTCAGAATCAGCCAGTCAGGCATCACTAAACCCTGATTTATGACTACTTTTACAGCGTGCATCCGCTCCTATTTCCTGAAAATCACAAATCGAACCTGTGAAGCCTGTGGTACAAAATGATACCACCCAACAAGCAGACAAAATGAAAAACGGCAGCCCAAGAAGCAAAAGAAAATATCTCCAAAAATACCAATGAACTACATTCGCCGTTCCCGACCCAGAAGCATCAATTGTGGAGAGCAGCCATATGGCAAATAGTTGTTATTCAAAATGGCGTAGTCCTTAATCAGTGTGTGGAGTGTTTAAAACCGTGGGCAGTCACGGAGAGTAGAGCTACTTATCTGACAACTGAATAAACGTCATATCTTACCATTCAAAGACTGGGCTGCCCATCACTGGATGAGTGGTAAGGTATTGGTGTCACAGAAGTGGTTAGTGGTGTCCAGCTTTTAACAAATAAGGTAGTTTCCAACAGTTCCTTTCCACTCAAAAGGAATTTATCTAACAATCAAGATCCATCAGTAGAGGTCCAAGTATATAATTTCAAGAGATTGTGGCATCTAACTTAAATCGTTGAATGTGTTGACTGACAGAAATATTCAAATTTGAAAAAAAGTAGCATCCGGCAATATGAACAAGAATTCTAGTAGAGTTCAACTACTGGGCCCGAGACCTTATCTTTTGCCGAGAGCAAGAGGTTTCTTGTGTCAAAAACACGCATATTTTGATGTCACTACATGGGTTCTTCTAAAGGAAATAGACCAGTTCATGTGGTATTCTCAGGTGAAAAGCTAACAAACACGCGACAACATAAAAAACCAAATGATGCCGATCAGTATTTTACCTTTTTGCTTCCTCTTCCTACTTGTACAATAATGTAAAAATCTGCCAATAAGTCACTAGAGAAAAGACGTGAACTTGATCAGTGTTCTGTCTGTGTTTTCACACTGGCTGAACCTTGATCCAGGGTGTCCTAGCCACCTCTCCGTTAGCCTCCAGGGTGCCTGCCACTCAGCGCATGCGTATTTGCCGGTCTGACATTCAGCTCCTAATCCACAACTATTGCTCAGGTTACAGGGGCCGCCCAGTGCTTAATGCCCAGTCTTCATACACCAGAAGCCTCTGACGTGGGCCGGAAGTTGGGCTGGAGCTCGCACGTTCTAGTTAATGAGCTACACGTGGAGTTCATACGTGAACAGGCATACCCCGGTCTCTCTGACAAAGCTGGCAGTCAAACACTAAACATAGATATTAGAAAAAGTGTATATTTGATTAGTGCCATTGATAAATAGTTCTCTTGCACTTGCGATGAGAACCCCTCCTCCCCAAAACAAAACCGAAGAAAAAGCAAAAAAAAAAAAAAACCACGGTAATGCCAAACTTAGCGATAACTAATATACTCCTTTGAAACAACTTCCCTTTATTACGTGAGTGATAGAACACCTAGAACTCAACATGAAACAAAACTGTCAAAATCTATGAAATTAGTCAAGGTTTAGCATTGATACACAAAGTGATATTGAGGGTTTTTTCTTTATGTTTTTGGGAGTAGATTTCAACTCCTGAAATCCTTTATAAATTTATTATGTGTCAGACCCACCTTTATCACATTGCCTTATCATTCTGTACATCACATAACCCACATTACACTGGCAGATGAAGCCTGAACACCAATGAGGCTGACACACGGCGTGTAGATCTGTGCAGTCCGTGTTACCATGACACTGTTGATCCGGCGCGTCGCCTCAAGCCGATTAGTATAACACGACTGGTCAGTGTTAGCTATTCTCCAGACAGTACATACAGATATATTCCACAATACATGTATAATAAAGTACCCGATCGCTAGCTTATCGGTCCCCTGGTGGCTACAGCGTCTTCCTCTAGATCGAGACAGCCGGGATCAATCCCGGGTCGGGTGATACCAAAGACTCTCAAAATGGCCCTTTCTGCTGCCTTGCTTGGCGTTCGGCACTGATAGGTTAGAGTGAGGAAACAGCATTGGTGGGCCCGGTGTCAAGTATAATGTGACTGAGTCGGGTGTAATGTCTGGTGTCCTTGGCATGATGGACTCGCAATGCCAAAAGAAGTCACCGTCATCACTGTGCAATATTCTATTTATTATTTACACTTTAACAATGTCATGGTTTTGTGTATTTAAAGAAATTCTAAGCAGTGTTTTTAGTTGCAGCACTTCAAAGACCTGTAAATAGCGTGACATCGAATTCATGACGTCTAGTATGGCGTCGTGTCTTCTTGCCTGACGTCTGAATATAGCAATTGACTAGATTTTTATTCGGACGTCATCCAAGTGAGTTCAAATTGGAACATTACAAAAAGAAAGTGTTTCGTTTTCTCTGTCACGGTGTCTGGATAATGGATCAAGGTTCCCAGCAGTGTAATACTAAAATTTATTATTTATACATCACTGAAATCCCAGCATCTCCTTCACTGATAAAACTTATTTTCATTGCAGTGAAATGTCACTTTTGATATTTCACACACATATTTCAAGACGTCCAAAAAGAAACATTGTATTTTTTAAAGTAAATCTGATCTCAGCGAAATGATATCATAAGGCGGGTTTTGTCAACTGCTACATTCTCAAGGGGATGCGACGTCATAGAACACGTCATGTACACGACGTCACGCTTTAAACATGTCTGTGAAAGCCTACGGCTGGAACAAATGCCGAAAACTCTTAAAGTACACAAAATCATGGTTCTATCAGGATATAAGTAATAAATAGAATATTGCACATTGAAGGATGAATACCATAAATTCTGTTCTCGTGAGATGTGGAAATCATAACCCACTCGACGTTTCGCGTCTCTAGGGTTATCATTTCCACCTGTCACTCAAACAATATTTATGCTATACAACCTTCGCTGTGCAATACCCTCTATTTAAGAACAAAAGTGATATATAACTAGTGAAGATATCACTTTTTTCGGTGACAGAAATGCTGGGATTTCGCTGATGTATAAATAATAAAACGTGGGATCATTTTTTTTGTTTAACGGTTTTTAATTATAAGATAGAGCAGCATACAGACGAAAAGAAGAACAGCCTGAAAGCTGGAGACTGGTCACACGTACACCTGATGTCAATTTACCTCAGCTTGGGTTTTACTCTAACTGATCACGTATATGCTTAAAAAGCATAAACTTATCCTGGAATAAAACGCAGTGACGATAAATTCATTTCTTTCCATAGCACTGGATTCGAATTAGAAAACATGCTGGGTTGTCATCACATTTAAAGCGTCACCCACATGACCCAGACAACATTTCTGATTTTAGTTTAAAATACGATGACAAATGTAAGTTATTTTATGGTTTCAGTCTGACCATAAAACATCTGACCTCACAAGCTGTATAGGCCTATAGGCTTAACAGCATGGCAGCCATTTCCCTACAGAGTAACAAAGTCATACTTTGTGACCAAAATAAACCCATTGCATACAGCCAGTTTACTTCTGTAGGTATTCACTTCTAAAGACATGGACTTTTGTAGGTCTACACTTCAATAGGTCTACACTTCAACAGGTCTACACTTCAACAGGTCTACACTTCAATGGGTCTACACTTCAATAGGTCTACACTTCAATAGGTCTACACTTCAATAGGTCTACACTTTAATGGGTTTACACTTCTGTAAGCCTACATGTCTCTGGGTCTACAACTCTATAGATGTGTTCATACAAGAGAAAACGGTATCGTAACTTAAAACATGCTTACAACTGAGAGAGACCTGGTTGCTGTGATGTGCACCATCGTTGTGAACAGCCGAAAGCACTACGTGTAAACTTACAAACTACATTAGCGCGGAGAACATACCTCATGATACTGGCTTAGACCCGTCGTAACAACCAAGGCACGCGTTCAGCTCCAAAGGCACACTGGAAAATTAAACGTCTTTACCCATGGTTATCTTTTGTATGTTTTATATTTAGTCTCCTACCAAAGTACACGATAGGATAACCTGTATGTACGATTTGCTTATGGCATTAGGAATTTCCGCTCTGAAGGAACATGCCAACGTTGTGTGACTGCGAGAAGAAGGTGTGCGAGCCATTCACTTAAGGGGGGTGATTTTCGTCTTCAGTACCTATATCCCCATTGGGTAGACATTTGCACGTGTGCAATGACGTGTGTAAGTGATACACGGATCGTCCGATAATTAGAGCAGTTGTTGTCTAGTTTAAACTTATTGAAAAAAAAACAAAAAAAAAAGAACACAAGGGTAACCTAGGAGCGACATAATGGCAGGGTCAAAGGGATTTTGGATTTTTTTTTTGCATGTCATGGCTGTCACAGTTTTAGCTGAAATACATTCCGAAGTCATTGTCACTAAATGAACATTAGTGCTTGAAATATAATACACTTGTAATGCATTTCTATCCACTAGTATCGCACTAACACATGTGTTGTAGGATTTTTGCGAAGCTCACTTCCAGCTGTACACCCAAGAGAGAACGGCATCGCTGTCTTTGTACGTACAGTTGTAATGAAGTCAACTGAGGTGCTTCATGCCTTTACTTGCTTCATAACACGAACTATGTACATGTATAATACAACTGAGGACGTTTAAATCCTTAAACATGAAGTGATGTGGACTTCATTTCAGACTGGACGCAATGCAAGAATTAAGCTCTAGTTACAGCTGTCAAAATACTAGCAAGCGGAAATTCCCACTGTAGCTGCGACGGAAAATGTCAGTTTGTCCTTTCACTCAGACAACTAAGTGTATAGCCCACGTTAAGATATGTGATGTCAAACATTTGAGAGAAGGGTCCTGCTTCAAAAAATAGAATTTTCAAATTTGACAGACCGACCTACAAAGTTAACATACTAACAGACAAGCAGTGCGACTTATCTGAAATACTAAAATTGTTGTGTAGTTTTAGCATGCAAAAAAAAAAAAACAAAAACAAAACACAAAAGCACGCTAAGCCTATTTACAGCCGTACAGTCACGTGATCATAACCAAATGACGCATGCGCAGTGCCACACATACTGTACCTGTGACAGTCACATTTGCTGCTGTTTGACATCTGGAGTGATATTCTTCGGTTAATGTGACAATCTTCGTTAAAACCTCGGCTGCCTCGCCTTCATCCTTCCTCAATTTCCTCCTCTTCATCCGCCCCTTGGCGGGGTTCTTCACATTTAAAGAGGGTGTCTCCAAAATGCGCGTAAAACCGCGAAGGCATTTTTTTATGTGTGGTTTTTCAGTGTAATTATGATAAAGAATATTTCCTTTAATTATAAGGTGATTTATACTACTCTTGGCGCATGCTTAAATATCAAACAATATACTGAATATGTTTTGGAGTGACAAAACAGCCCAGGTGATATTGGTGAGAAATTTACATGTATTTTGAAAACGGTAGGACTAATTTCTACGTTAGACTGACAGTTTTTGAAAGCGTTTGTCTTTAAAAGACATTTTATCATTTCAACAGACGCTAGTATTTGGTATATGCACACACTTAATACTAATTCTGTGTATTTTGTTCTTTTGATTTATGTATGTTAAAGGATTTTATTGCTTTTCTTTACATGTAATGTTAGAGAATGACACTCTGGATTTCGAGGATGTCCAACCCTAGCTGATTAACTGTATTTTACCAACAAAGCTTCTTTATTGAGAATTCTGGTATTATTATTATTATTATTTTAACACTTGGAATGGCCTATTGGGAGTTTGCATGTTGTAATACGTGTGGGTTTTCTGTCCGAATGTGAAATCCCACAGATTTTTTAACAGACCTGGTCAACATCAAAATACAAACATACGTGCCAGTATCTATTGTTGTCGGACACAGTGTATCTGAAGGGCGATAGCAAAATACGGCTGCCATCATTGATTTTGTACCTCAGAACTCTTCACATATACAACGTTCCATGAGTGAAGGCAAGCCGAGTGTTCGACACTTCGTTGGCATTTCTGCGAGTCGAGTTTTTACTGGCTCTTTTGAGGCTTTGTGTCAAGAAGTTTGCCTTTAAGTTTGGCGAAAGGAGATCGTTTTACCTTTTCATTTAAGCCTGTCCGCCCAAAGACATGGAACACATAAACGGTGTTAAGCATTGGGCGGAAATTTATACAGAACGTTAAAAATTGTGTTTGAATTATACCGTTGCAGTTCTGTTTTCTTTTATCTATCAGAGATTTACACCGCTTCAAAAATGCCCGATTAACTGTCAATCAAAAGTGTAGCCTGTGCTCTATTTTTGTGCGTATCGACATTGTCACAGTAATATCCTTTGGCTCACAAGTAAAACAGTAAATAGGAATACTCTCATAAACGTTGACATTGCGCGTTTATGAGTGGTGAATATTTCACTTATGTAGCAGCGATCAGTAATACGGTGGAAGCAAAAAAGACCAAACCCGGGGTAAATCCACGACAAGCCGGTTGCTAGTGGGTCTTCCCACGTGCGACCGCATTGAGGGGATCCACTTGGGACTTTCCGCCTATTCGGCCACGATTGGTGCTTAACGCCATACTCAAGGACATTCTGCTTATATGACGGCAGTCAGCACAATGAGGGGGGGGAAATCGTTAGATATCTGACAAACCTTCTGACTTAAAGGCACCATCGTACTAGCCAGTGTTGGATTTGACCTCAGTCTGAGCACACCAGCCATACCGTGTCATCTTAAGCTCTTACCTCTGAGAGTGGCCGTAACTTGAACGGTAGATACAGGGGCTGTGGTCTGAGGACCTGTGGAGATGGAAGTCGGGGACGTCGTTGTTGTGGTTCTTTGTGATGTCACATTCGTAACCATGGGACTTGTGTTCTTCCCACCAGTGAAGATGGAACTCGGTGATGTTGTTGTAGTAATATCTGGTGATGCCCCATTGGTCACCACGCGAGCTGTTGTGTTTTGCCCACCAGCGGAGATGAAAGTCGAGGACGTCGTTGTAGAAGTGCTTGGTGATGCAACGCTCGCAGCTATTGGAGCTGTTTTGTGCTGCCCACCATTAGAGATGGAAGTTGGGGATGTCCCTGTAGTAATGTTTGGTGATGACCCGTTCGCAGCCATTCGAGCTGTTGTGTGCTGCCCACCAGTGGAGATGGAAGTCGGGGACGTCGTTGTAGTAATGTTTGGTGATGCCCCGTTCGCAGCCATGGGAGCTGTTCTGCGCTGCCCACCAGTGGAGATGGAAGTTGGGGATGTCCCTGTAGTAATGTTTGGTGATGCCCCGTTCGCAGTCATGGGAGCTGTTTTGTGCTGCCCACCAGTGGAGTTGGAAGGTTGGGATGTCCCTGTAGTAATGTTTGGTGATGCCCCGTTCGCAGTCATGGGAGCTGTTCTGCGCTGCCCACCAGTGGAGATGGAAGTTGGGGATGTTCCTGTAGTAATGCTTGGTGATGACCCGTTCGCAGTCATGGTAGCTGTTTTGTGCTGCCCACCAGTGGAGTTGGAAGTTTGGGATGTCCCTGTAGTAATGTTTGGTGATGACCCGTTCGCAGTCATGGTAGCTGTTTTGTGCTGCCCACCAGTGGAGTTGGAAGTTTGGGAAGTCCCTGTAGTAATGTTTGGTGATAACCCGTTCGCAGCCATTCGAGCTGTTGTGTGCTGCCCACCAGTGGAGATGGAAGTTTGGGATGTCCCTGTAGTAATGTTTGGTGATGACCCGTTCGCAGTCATGGTAGCTGTTTTGTGCTGCCCACCAGTGGAGATGGAAGTTTGGGATGTCCCTGTAGTAATGTTTGGTGATGACCCGTTCGCAGTCATGGTAGCTGTTCTGCGCTGCCCACCAGTGGAGATGGAAGTTTGGGATGTCCCTGTAGTAATGTTTGGTGATGACCCGTTCGCAGTCATGGTAGCTGTTTTGTGCTGCCCACCAGTGGAGTTGGAAGTTTGGGAAGTCCCTGTAGTAATGTTTGGTGATGACCCGTTCGCAGCCATTCGAGCTGTTGTGTGCTGCCCACCAGTGGAGATGGAAGTTTGGGATGTCCCTGTAGTAATGCTTGGTGATGACCCGTTCGCAGTCATGGTAGCTGTTTTGTGCTGCCCACCAGTGGAGTTGGAAGTTTGGGAAGTCCCTGTAGTAATGTTTGGTGATGACCCGTTCGCAGCCATTCGAGCTGTTGTGTGCTGCCCACCAGTGGAGATGGAAGTTTGGGATGTCCCTGTAGTAATGCTTGGTGATGACCCGTTCGCAGCCATTGGAGCTGTTGTGTGCTGCCCACCAGTGGAGATGGAAGTTTGGGATGTCCCTGTAGTAATGTTTGGTGATGCCCCGTTCGCAGCCATTCGAGCTGTTGTGTGCTGCCCACCAGTGGAGATGGAAGTCGGGGACGTCGTTGTAGTAATGTTTGGTGATGCCCCGTTCGCAGCCATGGGAGCTGTTCTGCGCTGCCCACCAGTGGAGATGGAAGTTGGGGATGTCCCTGTAGTAATGTTTGGTGATGCCCCGTTCGCAGCCATGGGAGCTGTTGTGTGCTGCCCACCAGTGGAGATTGATGTTGTGGATTTCGTTGCTGCTTGTGGCGTGGAATGGGAAACAGATGCGGTTGCGGTGTAAGTTGGCACAGCAGCATATTTCACGGGTGGCGCAAACGTTGTGCCGTTGCAAGTATCTGTCATAAACAATCAAACAGAGGTGGTGCTATTCTTTTCCAAACTTAAAAGGTATAGCTGATAGCCAATAAGATTGGCTTTCAAATTATGCATCTTGAAACGCTTCAATCTCAGTTCATGCTTTATGCATTAAAGTAAATTCCCTGACGTACGATTAGCAAGAGTTTTCACATTTTTAACAGACGCTGTACTCCATTAACGTTATTGTGACTTGAAACTTTCTGTGTAAATACATGAAAGTCTCTATGAGGAAGTTATTGACATATTGATTTCCATGTGAGTTTCCCACAGCCCTATGACCAATGCCGTCGCTGTGAGTTGAAGTCCAGTTCATGCCGGCTTCCCCTCTGGCTGTAGATGGGAAGGTCTGTCAGCAACCTGATAACCGGATAGCCGGGGGTTTCCCCCGGGCTCTGCCCAGTTTCCTCCCACCATAATGCTGGCCGCCGCCACGTAAGTGGAATACTCTTGATTGTTAAAAAACCAATCAGATAAATAAATAAATAAGTAAATATAGTTTATAGTTCATTAAATGTATCTCTCCAAAGACTCAACTTGAAACAAAACAGTCCTTTAATATTATAGAAGGACGTACAGGTTAAGCATAACCAAAACGGTCAATAATTGAAATTATTTGTGATATCAAGGTTTATAACATGTACGCAGGTGGCTTTGGTTCCGCTTTATTTCCAAGCTACCAAGAATTAACTTAATGAATTATTCTGTTTCATTACAATTACTGGTTATTCTTAGGCGTCCTTGACACAGTAAGTTTGTCATGTGTAATAGCAGTGTATTATATAACCAACAAAACGTTGTACATCCTACCAAATGATATTGTACATTTTTTTTTCGCCAATGAATATATTATGTAATATAACGGACGACTGAAAGGCACTCAAAAAATTCGCTTTTAAAGTCAAAATCTTAAGATGCGCTGCTGGAATTTCTGTTTTATGGTGTGGTGACAATTGAAAGATATCAGACAATTGATTAGAAAATCATTTAGTGACAGCCGAAACGCCTTGAAGATTTTATTTACGAAAGATGTTATTATCAATATTTCTTCAGGTCTGACATACTGTAGATCACAGCAGAATTGCCGCACAGAAAAGAAACATTCTTCTTATTTGCATAAATGTCAATAAGAACTTAACTATGCTATTTGATAAATTCATTATGTCTATCGAAGGAAACATTTTCCCATATCTTGGGAGCAGTCGCTGTCAGAATGTTTATCTAACTACCATTTGCAGTTACGGCCAGCAATATCCGAGAGTAGGTCAAATCAGCGCTTGGAACCATCAGATCTCTTGTCAATAAAGAGAAGACAAAACAGAGCTGAACTGAGCATTATTTCATGTTTCAGTCGGACACTCCGGTTATCTGTGTCAATGTGGCCCCTAGGCCACAAGTTTTGGAGATCAAGGCAGCCCCAGCTAGCAGATGGCATCTTCAATAACTTTGTGCGAGTTAAGCCTTTCAAATGTTGATGGTGTAATTGACGCTTTTTGCTATGCATTAGCATTATTGTTATATGCTTAACTGTAAAGTAATATATTTCGCATATATAATACATTCTCGTGCATGTTTGTATGTTGTGTCTAAAGTGGTAAATTAAAAGAAATACATGCAATCAAATGCCAGATCTTGCCAATCAACTACATCAACCTCAAGCTTTTCTCTTATTACATAGGACCATCATATACGAATCTTTGATCGATCCATTCACACCCGCACAAAAGAAATAAAAGGCAAGAATCTTACTCATCGTTCTGTTCGTGTTTTGACATTGTGTGAACTTTGATACAGGGAGTCCGAACCACATCTCCATGTGCCTCCAGGGGGCGTGCCACTCAGCGCATGCGCATTTTCCTGTCCGACATTCAGCTCCTATTCCACAGCTATCGTTCACGTTACACGACTCGTCCAGTGCTTTGTGTCCTGACTGGATGCACCAGAACCCGTCTAACGTGGACCGGAAGTTGGGCTGGCACTCGCACGTGCCATTTGAAGTGTTACACGTGGAGTTCTTGGGCAGACATTCTCTGCTTTGGTTGCATGGCTCTCCAATAAGACTGACTATAGACAAAATAATATTGCCGTTTGAATTTTGTTGGAGAACAAAACATGCAATCAGTTTCGCACAGTAAAATAAAAGCCAAATGAATCCCAAGCATATTTTCCCAAAGATACCGTCTGCAATGTCCATATTTACTAACAATGAAAAGGAAAGGTGAGTGAATTTAACTGGACGCCTCTTTTGTAATTGAAAGTTATGTCTATAAAAACAAAAATTCATAACATTAAAACACGGAGAAAGAATGATATACAAGTGGCAATTGCCGGGATTAAATCTTGACGGATAGTAATTTCTTGGGTAATTTGAACCACTGACGGTCATAAGTCGGTCGTACCTTTGTTACAACCCGATTTCTTTATGTTGATCACATACCCCACATTACACTGGCAGATGAAGCCATGACACTGATGGGGCAGACACACCGCGTGAAGATCTGTGCAGTCGGTGTTAATTTGACATTGTTGTTCCAGCGACGCGCCTATAACCAATAAACAAAACACATCTTGTAAATTCTGATTACAATGGTTTTGTGTTTGATTAGCGAGCCCTCTAAGGCTGTAATCCAGGCCTACACTTAGAAGGATTATCCGGTGTATAGGGAGTCCCTCTACCACACACCCGTTCCATCGCACACCCACAAGTGAACACTCTGGTCCTCGGCGATAACCAATAATCAAGGGGAAAGCTCGATCAGATCATATGGTTATCATATGTACATGCACTTCCGCTGCTCGGGACGGTAAGTGGTCGACGACGCTCGTGAGACCGATTGTGCAGCTAAACGTTCTTTGAGTGAGTGAGTGCTTGGGGGTTTAGTGTCGTACTTAACAATGTTTAAGTCTTCTGACAACGAGGAGTGTGTGTATATAGTGTGTCTTCTTATGGCAGGGCGAGTCCATGCCGCCAAAGTGCCGCTGCCGCGGGAATATCATGCCGAAAACACCAGACATGACACCTCACCCAACTACACTATAAGGACACTGTGGCGACCAGTCCTGTTTCCTTGCTCTGACCTCTCAATCCTTAGCTCCCAGCGAGGAAGCAACAAATACCATTCTTAAAGTCTTTCGTATGACCCGACCCGGGCTTGAAACCTGGATCTCTCCACCTCGACGCGGACGCTCTAACCAACATGCCAAGGAGGCGGTCAAAGGTTATTTGAAGACAACAATGGTGTGCATATCTGTGCATTACATGTTGGGAAAGTTCGTGAGTGACTGGCCAGAGGTTTGTGGTTTATATAGGGCGCTGGGGTTTACTTCCGCAATAAAACTGACCACCATCGCACCAGTGAAAAAATCCACAATTGCGGCGTTCAGCAACAATGAAACAAAAATATCAATTAATGTATGTACAAGACAATATGTTAGACAATGTTGTGAATAAAGGAAACATTTACTCTCTTGCAAACATGGGGAAAGGATTCATTCATTTAACCGGGGTTGGGTAGGAGGAGGAAGTAACGAACAGAACAACTTCTAGGAGGCAGACCACAGTCTTTCTGATAAGTGAGACGTCTCACCAATGGTCTATCCCATATTTGCACTGACTACTTAGAAAATTAGGATTCATTTACTTCAAGACTAATTAACACAAAGGCAAATTACACTAAGATGATTTACTTAATCTGACTTGATGAAAGAACGGGAGTGTAGGCTGAATGTGATAGGTATTATGCATGTCCACTGTCAGCTATTTATTTCCCATTGATCTATTACTCTGTGCAGATAAATCATTTAGATATCTTGGCATCGGCTTATACCGGGTGGCAGCCACTACGGGCGTTCCGAGTGAATAAGAGCAGTCTCAAGCGTTGTGTTTAACACAAGCCACCTAAGAACTAAGTATGTGTATAATGTAAGGAAATCGGACGGATTCAATCAACACATCTTATGTTTTTAGGCCTCCCACATAAAAAAAGCACACACACACACACACACCTTACTAGTTTCTTGGTAACGTGTCAGACTCAAATCCGCCAACCGGGTGGCGAGTGGTGGATTCCAACCCTCAGCCCAAATCGTTCCTCGCGGACGATTCTTCAAGAGAAGAGCCATTTCTAAGGAATGTATCACAGCTCTGCCGTAATTTGCTTTCGGTGTTATGCCAAGTGCTGTATTTGTATGCACCCGAGGTCACGTGGGTTTGTCAGTAAAAGTTACTGAATCGTTCAACTCAATTCTGCTTTCTTGAGTTCAATTACTGACAAGTTAAGCGCGCAACAAACTCGTTTAAGGATGAAACAACAGTAGCAGACTTACCTTCAGCAGTGTAAACCAAACAAACTGTTGCCAAAACGCTCGTGAACTTCATCCAACGGGTCATTCTAAAAGAGAAATTCGTGGAATAGTATTTAACAACATTGTATACTTTAAAACAAAGACGTTGCAAAGACTATCATGGTACCAAAGACACGTGCAAAATGCGATAATTTTAGAATATTAAAGAGACGTGGTTCATGTCAGAAATGCATAAATTCTCCCTTTACACAAAGATAGCAAGCTTTACACAACAGAGTGAAACAGCAACAGTCCAACCGTAAAGGTAAGCTTCTTATCTGTTCTTCGGATGTGAAAGCAGTGTCAGTGAGCCTCGTTCCTTTGTTATACTGTGAGAAATTTCCCCCGGCCAATGCTCGCCTGAAATCCTTATCGATAGAGCGTTTTTGTTTATTTACGCTGTAATCACTCCCCTTTGTCGTCCTGCTTTCAGGAAAGTTGCTATGATGTCTTGAATTATCCGGATTGCTCTATAATCAGAAACACTGGATAGACTATTTACACCAATTTATCTGTGGGATTAAAACAACAATCACTTGTTGTTTCACTAGATATGTGGATCCCGACAAGGCGTCCGCATCTGGTTTTAAAGGCGATGTTTACGATACGCTTTTGTTCCCCGAAAATAAATTAGAATTTCTTGTTCTTTCCAGAGGGAAATATGTATAAAATATTCTCAACGCACTTGGTAGATATACTGCCCCAAAACAGTCCCTCCCGCTTCCTTGAGAACGTTTATATATTCCTGTCGATCGGAAAGAAGACTTTCCCATGAACCAAATATTCACCTTATTGTGCTTACAAACTAAATGATGGTGAGGAATTCAAACGTCACAAAGGTGCTGCAATGGTGACGCTAACACTATATACGTAATATATCTAAGTGGATAAAACCTACCACCACTCCCAGTGTAAAATCACGACAGTTTTAAATTAGAGGCGAAAAGTAACAGTTGAATCGATATCTCACATGGTTTGATAAACTCACCCTCTGAACCTCTGTGTGGCATTCCCGGACTGTTGACACATATCTTGGATGTGTGAGTAGTATACAATGCCACCTACGAGGCCCCTTCCTGTCTTTTAACCTGGGTGGTACCGATGGTACCGCGATGACATCGAATGACGTGTTAGGTTTTGGGGAGGTGCGAGGTGTTTTTTTCTCCCACGCGATGTGAACGTGATCGGGGTCATACAGGGGACAGGATTATACCTGCATATAGAGAGATAGGGCTTATCAATGGGTTGTGTGTACAGAAATATAAAAACAGTACATTGTGAAATATCAGTTTTTAGTTGATATATAAATTTAAATAAATAGAAAAAAAAATATATAGACATTCGTGATATATTTAATTGTTTCTCACTAAGGGTGTAAACCGTAGTGTTATATGTAGATGGGAGCAGATATTTGGTTTATCTACATGTATGTAAAATCGCTAGCAAACCTTTTAAGGGTGATTGAATGTTGAGACGGCTGATTTTTTTTACATAAAAACGGACAAATCACAAACATTAAACGAGACAAACATGAACGATATATATTTTGCTAAGATTTGAAAGTTCTTTCGGGGGAAATGGTCGCCTTGAAAAATGCGTTTGGAGGGGTTTTGTACGCCAGGGACTGAACGGCTTACCGTGGTAGTCGGTTATAATGGCTAGGTAGATGAACTGCTGCTCTCCTCCTCATCCTCCGACAGGCCATGTTCAACCTCAGCCACGCTGACTTGGCACCTCGGGGGACGACCATTTCTGCGTTTTTAATTGGTCGTTACTCGTCACACCATCACACAGGCTTCTGACGTTTTCAATCCTTGCCATTTTTCTTGTGTGTACAGAAATATAATGAATACAATGTGTAAAATCGCTAGCAAAACCATTTAACGGAGGCTTAAAGTCAGGAGGGCTGAATCACACACATTAATATGTCAATGAAAACGCCTATAATTTAGCGTATGTGCATGTATGTACATTCTTATCATATAAAAATCAAGACAGATGAATGTGCGGGACTTGATTTTGTTTTGCTACATAAACGGACAAATCACAGACACTAAACGATACATACATAACCCATATATATCATGCTCAGATTTTTTGAAAGTCCCTTTCGGGAAGACTTGGTTGGTGCTGAAAACGACCGTTAGGAATGTGGGTAGGGAGGGGGAGGGCAGTTGGTTTAATTTTCCACTCTTCCCTGCTGACCCCTCTCCCCGGTGAGGTGTTCCTTGACGGTGTGGCTGGCGGTGTCCATGGCGGAAACGGCTCTCCCATCGCTACACAACCCCCTCGGAGTGTTTCCCACCAGCTCTCCAGTTCGGCCCGACTACTCTCCACCTGTTCGGCGCTAGCTTGCTACCTTTATATCGCTCGTGCACCTTAGCATACTCTGTGACGACCTCTGCCAGCATTCTTTTGTCCATATTATATTCAATTGAGTGAAAACCCGACCGGATAACGCAGTTGGTAGAGGGTCCGCTTTCGGACGGGGAGATCTGGGTTCAAACCTGGGTCGGGTCATACCAAAGACTTTAAAAAATAGTATATGCTGCTTCTTCACTAGACGCTCAGCAATAAGAGGATAGAGGGTGGACTGGTCGGCTAGGTGTCAATATAATGTTACTGGGTGAGGTGTCTTCGGCAATTCGTCTCGGTGAGGCAGCACCCGATAAAAGATACTGCACCAAGGCGACACCGCCTTCGTATAAGTGAAATATTCTTGAGTAGGGCGTTAAACAATAAACCTTCATTCAATTGAGTGAATGGTTCAGCCCCGCTTGAAGGCTATTGCTTTTATATGATTAGGGTTTCCGCGATTTTAGAAAGTGCGCCAGCCAGCCAACGCGGACTGAAGGGAAAACCGCCACAAGCGTCGCAGCGCCATTTGTGGCAGCTCTTTTTGGCAATATATCAAGTTTGCACATACCTATATATATATATATATATATATATATATATATATATATGTTTAATTAATTTTACAGAGTGGTGTTTCCAGATATATTATGTACACTATGGTGCGAAGTCGTGTGGCCTTATACTGAATTGTGGACATGTATAGTTATTTATTTATTTATTTATTTATTTATTTTCAGACCACCTACTTCTTCTTCCAATCGATTTCAATTCAACGCAGGTCATGGAGGAAATATCAGAGTGCTCAATTTCGATAATTGTAAGGGTTTTCATTTGGGGAATACATTGGTATCAACAGTGAATACGTATCACAGGAATGGACGTGTGGAGACGAAGAGTACAACAAAACTAAGCCATTACATGGACGGTTTATTGAATTTTTGAATTTGGCGACAAAATGTTGTTGTTGTTGTTAACTAATAGTGCTGGTTTTCGCAAGTTCTCGATTTATTTTTCTGTACAAACTCCACCATTTGAATTTTGAGATTTGGTGGGAAAATGTTGTTGTTAACTCATAGTTCCAGTTCACGAGTTCTTGATTTCTTTTTTCTCTACATGTCTCACGCTGAAGTTTGAATACTATAAAATACTGTTATATCGTTCAGTGCGTTTGTAATGTTCCAGTTAAAAAGATAAAAGAAAAAAAATTGTGTAAAAATATGTGTTTGTTTTATGATGTAGCAGTTTTATCTTGATAATCGGTCTTGATCTGATTGATGTTTAGTGTTATTTATCGTGCGCTAGAAAAAGATTGGTGTTGATTTGGAATTATTCATAGTCTACGGGCCTCAGGCTTACCTATAAAACATGAATCAATATGACTTACCGCCGAGGAGGGAAGAGAGTTCGATTCCATACGAGGCCAAAGTAAAAGAAGAAAGCAAGCAAAACAAAATCTCAGGAGACCCTCGCTAAAATCTTACAACAGCTACATTATGACCCCAAAAGTCCAGTTGCTTATAGCGGAATATGCGCTTTATTACGGGCAGGACGTCAGCATGATTTACCTGTGTCACGTGACGGTGTAAAGACTTAGTTAGCCGAACAGGAGGCGTATTCACTTCATCGTCCGGCTCGGCGCCAATACGCTCGTAATAGAGTTCTTGTGGGCGGAATAGACAGTCAGTGGCAAGCTGATTTGGTTGACATGAATAAACTAGCCAGGTATAATGCGGGCCACCGTTACCTGTTCACATGCATCGATGTCCCAGTTCCTAACAAAACATGTGCTAATCTTATCGAGGCGTTTAAAAGGGTTTTCAAGTCCGGACGAAAGCCATAATTTTTAAACTGATGAAGGGACTGAGTTTCTCAACAAGGCATTTCAAACATTTTTAAAGAAGCATGGGATTTTTTATTTTCATACATTTAATGAAACGAAAGCCTCTGTAACTAAACGGTTTAATCGCACCTTTAAAGGTCGCATGTATAAATATTTCACCGCTAATAACACTCGACGTTAACTGGATGTTTTACCTCCCTTAACACAGGGTTACAATCGGACGTATCAACGCAACATTCAGGGAGCTCCGATTAAAGTTACAGCTGGCAATGAACATGAAGTTCGGGATATGTTATATAGCTCTATGAAGTCATGGTGCAGTCGGCGAATTTATCGGTATAAAATAGGAGATTTCGTTCGCATTAGTAAAGTCAAGACAACTTTTGATCAGTCTTACCTATCTAACTGGAGTCAAGAAATTTTCCGCGTTGTAGCACGGCATCCTGAGAAACCTGTGGTGTATACATTAGGTGATTTGAATGGAGAAAGACTCTCGGGGACATTTTATGAGACAGAACTCCAACCCGTAAAAACAACGCTTGATACGTGCTATGAAGATAGGAAAAGAGCACGTGGCAAAACATATTACTTGGTGAAATGGCGAGACTGGCCAGCTAGTTTTAATTCGTGGGAGCCAGCGAGAGGTGTGAAACGTATTTAAAACCAGTCTTCATTCTACCTGTGCTCAGTCTTTTCTGACGATGCCTAAGTGTGTGGATGACAGCGTGCGAAGTCTGCGTGAGAATAAAGGCACCACTATAATTGCAGGTGTCGTCCTGTTGTATATTGGATTGTTAATAGGTGGCGTGGGAATTGATTTAACATCCCAACAGACTAAAGACAAATATTTGTTACGCATCCTGCAGGAGCGATTGGACGAGACGCTATTTGATAAGTTATTGAGGAATAAGACGGAACAGTTTCCCTTGATATTTACCCGGCGTAATAGATTGCTCAGGAGGACTGACATTACTTCGATGCCGTCTTCTTCTCCAGTACCTACTCTACCCCCAGCTTACCAAAGACCGAACACAGCGCCTTGTATTCGAGATATTACTAGGTGAATTTGGGCCAGCGATATTACCCAGCAAACTAAGCGCAAGACTGAACTTACTACAGCACCTGTACAGGTGAATTCATCTCAGCACAGTACCGTAAAGACTGAACCTAGCAGCCCACCTGCTACAGCACGTGTACAGGTGAATTCAGCTCAACACAGTACCGTAAAGACTGGCACTACGATCCCACCTGCCCGGGTGAATTTACCTCAACACACCTCTGTATCTTACCAGCCCCAACCTCGTAAATCTCACCCATTTTCCTTCACTTGACTTTGCCACTAAGCCCAGGGATGTACGATGGAGCCACCCATTTTCCTGTCTTGTCAGCGGACCGACCGGGAGTGCTAAATCGATCTTTGTCAAACGTATTATAGAGCACGCTAGCCAACTTATTAATCCATCTCCCCAGCGTGTAGTATGGTGTTACCGTGAATGGCAGCCCATGTACGCTACTTAACCAAACGTTGAATTTCAAGAAGGAGTACCTAGTTCCACAGCGTTTAATCTGGAAGAACGAACTTTAGTAATTGTTGATGATTTAATAGCTGAAGCAGACGAGCGTGTAACAGCGCTATTTACCGAGGGAAGTCACCACCCTAATATCAGTGTGACTTACATTGTGCAGAATCTGTTTAACAAAAGCAAAGACCATAGAACGATAGGCTTAACGCTCATTATGTGGTCGCATTTTAAAACCCTCGAGACTCCCAGGCCCCAGGTAAACCTCAGTACGAGCAAGAAGCCTTTAAAGATGCCACATGCGAACCTTACGGATATTTGCTTGTTGATTTTAAGCACCCGATCATCTCCGTCTGCGTACGCATATTTTTTCTGACAATACCATGCAGTTTGTCTATCTCCCCAAGTCATAAAAATATTAATTTTCAGGGGGGAATAACTCTCACAGGCATACGCAATGAAACCTCCCGACATGTCACTTACCACGTCGTTACATATTTAGACACTGACCATGTCAGCACGATTACGTCGCTTTGCACCTTTGCTAAAACTTCTGGTCAAGGGTGACCGGCAGGTGAAGAACACAGTTCTTCGTGGAACTAATGCTGAATTTATTCGCTGTATATACGAGGTTTGTAAGAACATTTTAAATGGAAATATCCCATTGACACCAGCTCAGAAGGTCCGGTGACATCTGCACAAGACACATCTACGTGCACTAGTAAACAAGGGCACTCCATTTCATCGCAAACGGACCATTGTACAGAAAGGTGGAATATCACTCCTCCTGGGCCATTCGGTGGCGGCCTCCTGTATACGTGGATTGTTTAGGGGCGGCCGTAAAGCAAAAATAAAAAATGTCTCATATGAAAAAAATGGCCCTAATTAAACCTCGTTTTTTGGAAGGATTGTTTCGGCCCACTTTACCTTAACCTTTGCCGTCTACTGTCAAACTCCTCAACACCTTAGATGCGGATATGGAAACAATTTTAAAGAATGGGACATTGTCAAATGGAGACAAAATTTTCCAGTATCAACAAGCCCTTCAACGCTACTTGATATTTCACAACCAATACCAGCAAAGTCTCACGCCACCGCCACCGGCTAAGCCGGCTACAACCCTACCTGCTCTTTCACCTGCTACATCTGTGCCCCCTCAAGCACTCTGGCCCGCACAAGAAAAAAAGGAGAAGGAAGAAACAGATTTAGGACGTCACCTGGAAGGCATGTTGACACCTCATAAACAAAAGGGGTCATCTCCAGTTTCCCAGTATAATTCAAGGTTGTCATCTTCAATTTCCCAGTATAAGAAGCATAAATCTAAGCCTAAATCATGAGCTGAATGGGAACGACTACAGGAGGCGTTAGGGTATAGCTCCACCCCAATCAAGGCTCCATCTCGCCGTAATTCAAAGGTGTAACGTAAACTTACCAAACCTCTGCGGTGGTTTCCTTATTAAAAACGCGGTTCCTCATGCTATAGAGTTAGTCGGACTCTGAGACGCGAGATAAACAGCATGTTTTGTATGACGTTACCGACCAACAGCTCGATGGACTATTTCCCAAAAATACGTTAAATAATTACACTACCCAACCACCTAGACCTACTCATCTCTCAGGTAACTGGGAATGGGGTTTGGTGGAAATACAGTACCGGCGGTTGTGGCTGGTGAGATCTGATTTACGGTGCACAAGGACGATCTCTCTTATTACGAACGAGTTGTATTACCCAGAGGCTAATACCCGACACCGGAAGCACTCACCTCTGGCCTCAACGCCCAACTTCAAAATCCGTTAATACTAGAAATATTAGCTATCCATAGAAAGTTAATCAAAAGAAGTAAAGATATTGTATTCTGTTGGATACCAAGTCATACTGGTATTCACGGAAACACAATGGCAGACAGGGAAGCGAAAGCTGCTCTTAGTAAACCCAAATCTAAGATGAAAATTCCTTATACTGATTTTAAATCTAATATTCTTAAATATATTTGTCTCCTTTGGCAGGATGAATGGGTCGTGCAGGTCGATAACAAACTGCACGTCATTCACCTTGTCACTGGCTATGATTCTTACACTTTTGGTATGTCTCGTAGAGACCAAGTGGTTTTAACAAGATGCCGTGTTGGGCATTCTCGTCTCGCACACGGTTTTATCCTGAATGGGAGCAGTGCTCCCGAGTGTGTTGGATGTGATGAGCAATATGGATCAAACATATCCTTGTTTACTGTGTGGACTTTGCTCATATACGGCAAAGACTCTACACAGTCAACTCTATATTTGACTTATTTAACAGCGTCGCTGGCGACAGTGTGATTAATTTTTTGAAGGCTGTTGGCCTGTATAGTAGGATATAGTTTATATATATATATATATATATATATATATATATATATATATATATATGTATATATTTTTCATTGTATAAATATTAGAATATAGTTTATACATATATGTATATATTTTTCACTGTATAAAATAACAAACAATCGTGGTTTTCCACTTTTAATTAGCATTTTCTTTTTTAACTTGTTTTAAAAAAAGTTCGTCTGTTGGTTCTTTAACTTTTGAATGTTCATCCATCATTTCGAATACTATTCAAGGCTTCCTGATTTGAACATGTTCTTGCCACGATATGGCTGAGATATTGCCAGTATGGCGTTAAGAGAAAATCATTCATTCATTCATTCATTCAACGCCCAACTTATGGCTAGCACTAGCCGTGTTCTTAGATCTAAAGCGGACCAAACTGTGTTTGGGTATCAAAAACATTCTGAAAGATATACACTGGAATTTAAATCGCGCCAAACTGTGGAGTTTAGTCAGCGGGTAGTTGAAATTTTCGGATTCACTCCTGGGAAGTCGCTGATATCAACAGGAGAGGAAACGATGCACTTTGGTTCAACTCGTGCGACACGAATGGTGCCCACTCTTTACATATATTCGGATGTCCTCGAACCCCGTGTAGTAGGGGATGTATTAGCTCCACTACTTCGTACAGTAGCTGTTCGCGGAGCGTCTGCAGATCACGTTAGCAAGTCCTATTCACATATCAAGTCCGTTCCTGTACTGCAGAAGGATTTTTCAACCATTGAAATAGATATTATGGACGACACAGGTGAACCTTTTCCATTTGAGCGCGGGAAAGTGTTCGTAACACTTCATTTTCGAGAGCAGCGGAGTTTACCTCTTCTTTAAGACGTGACAAAAGAAAAAAAAATTGACGCTGACCGCACAAGGATTCGAACCTGTGATCTTCCACTTGCTCATACAGGATGTCAGACACACATCAGCCTTACATCACGTATTACTGCAACCAAGTTGGGGGCGGTAATATCCCTGTCTTTCCTGGTGCTCCGATACAACGAGGTCATGGGTTAGACAATGTTCTAGGTGCTATTTTCAAGGGGCCTCGGATGCCCATTGCCAAAATCGTGGGGAAAACGGTCCTACGGACGGCCCTGGGGACTGTTGATGATACGCTGTTTCGCGGCAAGTCACCGAGAGAAGAACAGAAACAACGTAGTAAGGCTGCTGGTAAACAGCTGCTAGGGAGTGCTAAACCCGCACTGGCGTTGGAAGTCCCTCCTATTCTCAGTGTATCTACACCTGGGGCCGGGCGACGTCCAAGAAACTTGGTTGAAAGGGAGTGGATGGTATAAAGATACTCCCGGACAAATTGGGACTAAAACTAATCAAAACGATGGATTTCAGAGACGGAGGGCCTTGGCTGCTGGAAGTCGATCGGTTAATACGGTGGGGAGATTACATTGTGACTTGTTTCAACAAGATCGTTATTTGTTAAACACTGTCACGGTTCGAGTGCGTCTTACCCGGAGCGGAAAGAGCTTTGCAATTATATCAACGCCCCAACATGGGGAAGGAGACGATGCACAGGCGGATTACAAAACAGTCTTTGAGGAAGTGACGATGTTTATACGGAAAATCAAAGTCGCCCAGGTGTTCTGCTGGGGCATTTGAAAGCCTTGGAGAAAGCGCCAGCCAAGTACCCGATTCGGCGTGTATTGACCAAGTATTTCAACGTAGGTGTAGGACATACCACAATGAATGAGCAAGACCTATTTTTAGGCACTCATCCTCAACGTCTCGTCATAGGGTGTGTACAAAACACGACATTTAAGGGACGATGCAATGAAAATCCTTTCGCCTTTCAGCACCGTAACATAAACTACCTGGCCTTACACGTGAACGGACGTCAGATACCAGCCAAGCCACTCACTCCAAATTTCCAGACTCATAATTACAGTCGTTCTTATATGAACTTATTCGCTGCCACGGGTAAAGTTGGGGTAGATGGGGGAAATGATATCAAATATAGTGATTTCCGCAATGGGTATGCTCTATTCGCCTTTGATTTGACTGCTGACCAACACGACGAGCAACAGTTGAACGTCAGTCAGAAGGGTGATCTCCGCTTGGAAATGCGATTTTCTGCACCTCTACTTCAATCTACTACCATCATTTGCTACGCTGAATTTCAAAATATCATTGAGATTGATAAGACTCGCACAGTGTTGTTTGATTTCACCAATTTAAAAAAAAAAATCGACATTGACCGCTACAGCATTTGAATTCCCAACCTCGGTCGTGATCTCATATTTCTAACGAATGACGTCATGAACATTCAACAATTACTACAATGTCTTCAAACTTAGCCTTATACACGTGACGTGGTGCAAGGTGTGCTCCCTTGAAATGATTTACCCGCACGAATGCTACATCGACCTACTATATACATTTTAAACACCGACCCCTGTACGAAACCTGGTACCCATTGGATTGCAATACCCATAGGTTATGAGGAAACCAAACATCACTTGTCTGCAGATTATTTTGACTCTTATGCACTTCCACCCTGGCGTAAGGAGGTAGACATGTGGCTAAATCGGGGTACGGACCATTGTCAATCGAATCACCGCCCTATACTATGCTTAAATACCGCTGTGTGCGGTCAATACTGTTTGTATTTTGCGCGTCATCGAGCTAGAGGACGAACAATGAACTGTATTACGCAAACATTTAATTCTCCACCCACAGATTATCCCAATGATCTATTGGTTTATGACTGGGCCGAGAGAATGTTCGGTATCCACCCATCTTTCTTTGGTGATTACAAAAAATAGATATGCATTTTTAGGAAGATTGTAATAAGTCCTAATTGAATGAAATCGCAAGTTAATCAGACTTTTTTTCCTGTTGTTCCATTTTTCTTGTTGTGTACAAATATATACTTATAACAAGGAATATGTTAGTATAGCGTTGAACAGAGGAAGTATTTGCTGATTAGAACGATGCACATATATATATATATATATATATATATATATATATATATATATACATTCATGAATGTTGTTAAAAAATTACATGTTTTATTCCGTTTGTTTGTTCTTGTTTATGGAACAAAAATGTATAAAATTTTATTTTGTTTTTTTATTTTTTTAATTTTTCCACTTTATTCACAAAATAGTCGGAATGTGAAAAAATATTTACACGTGTCTAAATATCCAGGTAAGTCGTGCTTACCACATCATGCAAAATTTTACGTTTAGCATAAAAATATGTGAAAGTGTCCTTATGCTGTGTATAGGAACACGCAGGCCACGATTACTCCGGCTGCACTTCTTCCTTCCTGGAGCATCGAGAGATACAAATCCTTTTGAGCACTGTGACGGTTTACTCCTTTTCAAGAAAATTTGTCGTCATTCCCACTGTCCCCAGCGTGGCAGTAATATGTTTTGGAACATAAAGCAATAATACCATCTCCACTCCATTCTACTTTAAACAGACCAGGCGTACGTTTGTCAGGTTGATAATAATCACGAAGGGGTAACCAGCGTTCACGTTCAGCCTCGTAAACTCCTCGTAGCTTAGGTTTAATCAAGGATTTCTAATTAGAGTGCGACAATGCAATGTAAGCTGAATCTGTATCTGTCTCCACGAGTTGATAATCACTGGAATGAAAATATTTCCCCAGGAAGTCGTAATAGAATTCCAGCAAGTGGAGTTTGACATGCTGATATAACATACACCCTATCAGTAAGGGTAAATTATATGAGAGTCGTTTCTTAGTGCACGTGGCCTCATAGGTATCACGTTCAATTTCCTCCACGTTAATACATCCGAATTGACCAGTTTCCGACCTTTCTGTAGCGTGAACACTTTCACATTCACATGACGATCTAGATTGGTAATTGTCTTTCCGTACCCCGAATTTCCTAATAGCTTCATCGTTTCACCTATTAACACCTTGACGTCGTGCTTGAGTCACGTGATCAGCAAAGGTGCGAAAGCAGACTTCAGGTGTGTATTGGACAGCTTGATACACGCGAGTTACAACCAATCCATGAGCCAAATACCATCTCAGCAGAGGGGTGGCCAAGAGAATTTTCGTCCCACACATACTTCCAGTTAATATACGGCTGGGCTGGGTCATAATATTATCGGCCTTTTCATATTCTCTCATAGTCGGACCGATATCTTCTACAGTGACATTTGCGTTTTTGAATACCGGCGGGCATTCAGCGAAAGTTGATAATAATTCTTGGGGGACATGGATGTCATATTCCACAAACCCATACAGTCGCTGATTTCAATAATTGACCTTGAATAAGATGAACTGGTTGAGGAGTGTGTCGGAAAAATCCTTGAAGGGCACGATCAGTTCGCTTTTGCTGAAGATAAAAACATCCCCATATTTCCACAACCTGGAAGTTGAGATGCTCGAAAAAAGCTCGGTGCTCATTTTCTTCGCTCTGAAGTTCTTCTGGTGAAACAACACACCTTACCTTATAGCCGAGCTGACCTGTTGAAGTATAGTTGAGATGACACCCATGGAAATGCCAGTAACATCCGTGGAACTCCAACGATACAAGCATACGTATATATTAGTATAAAGCATGTACATCGTTAAAAACAAAAATTCACTGACGCCGCCGGGATTCGAACCCACGCCACAAGCATGTATATGTATATATAGTTGTATAAAATATATGTAATATATATATATATTATAACGCTACATTTACCCAATCTTTTTTTCATACATAATTATTTTCTATATATATTATATATATGACATACCTGGAAAATAGTGCGTCAACAATTCACCACAGCAAAGCCGCCAACAAGGAGCCGACGATCGCCAATTCTCCCTTCCACATCGTTCAGCCGGTGACGAATATTCGCTTCCAGCTAGGCCGCTTGCCAGTCTAACCACTGCTAAACCACGAGGTTTTTTTGACTCCTTCGGATAAAAATTTATAGTGTCTTTTCTCTCTTCTTCTATAGGTAGCCAGCGGATATAATGCCCATCAGGCATAGGTGACGATAAGCAGGCTAGGTATAACGCATTAGCAAGAAAACCCAATACCCTGGCATAATTTTCCACCTCTAATACGAGTCACTCCCTTCTCATGATTGCGACGGAATACAATACTTGGCCCCCCGACAATATTCGATCTCAGACATTGATAAAGATCTTTACCCGGTTCCCCTATTAAGGAAAAGTAAGTTGGGAGGTTTTGAAACAAGTAACGTTAAGTGACCCCGGGAATACTAATACAGGCTTTAAATATATCTACACGCATGGTTTGATAAAACACTGACATCTTTCCCAAAGCTTCGAGAAATGGAATGACCTCGAGATTATTGTACCAAATCAGAAAATCACGAAGGGTCTGCATTCTGTGTGATTCCCACACATTCTCCAAAGCACGGTAGTCTTGTTCAGAGCAAAAAGTCCCTTTTAACTTGTTATGGAAACCTTCACGCCTCGTCAGAGTTGTCTCATTTAAACGTGCTAAAATATCCACCTATTCGTAACAAAACAGTTCTTTGGTCACCTGACATTCATAAGCTTTGACCCATTTATCATAACAATAATTCGGGGGTAAATAATTTCGCACGTCTAAAAATTTCAGCTGACCTGTAGACCCGCTCATGTGACCATTATTCCGCCTGATAACGTATTTAACCCATGCGTTTTCATACCTCATCAGTTTAACCTAGTACACAGGTGAGAACGGACGTCATGCCTCTCAAGAAGAAACGAAATCGATTCAGGAAGTACAATAAAAACAAACGCCGAGCTCGGAAGAAGAAGAAGACTCGGGGAAAAAATTTACAGCGAGCTGTGCCACGAAAATTCGGACATCAGAGAGCTCGAAATAGCTCTGAATCGCCGGGAAATTTCTACAGCCGTGTAACTCATACCTAGTGATTTGACAACGTGGCAAAACAAAGGACCAACCAACCCGACCTGCCCATAAACTTTATAAATAAAAGGTCGCCCTATTCTGTCGAAAGTGTCTTTCTAATAGAAAAGCACTACATTATTTTCACAGTTACTTATTTGTCTTTTATATGTGTTAAATAATTAATATATTTTTTGTGTTGTGTACATCGTAATTATATTCTAAGTTTTACATATATATATATATATATACATGTGTTGATTTAAAATACCCAGTTCACATAGGCGATATCGCTATGTTAGTAAAACACAGGGATTGAAAATCCAGAGCCGCTGGTACAGTATAGCTCCTCTCACCCAATCAAATGCTTGGAATTTTGCTCACTATTTCGTCCGCAGTTTTTGGTGCGCTGTCACACATAACAAACCGGCCAATTCATATAAAAGAGAAAATGACTCACTTTCCACTACACACGTCAACATGACCGAGGAGGACGTACAGCGACGTGCGATCGGATACACGGGAGCCTGTGCACAATATGAAGAAACAGTGAAATACGCTATGTATGACTGCATGTGGGGAAAACGAGAGCTGGAAATCAGCGAAGCCAAAGAGGTGAAAAGAGACGCCTGGGAGAGGCTGCTGCAAGCGGCCATAGCATCGACGGCTGAAATGCCGATAACACCAGGCAGCCAGTCAGCGCCGCCGACAAAGCCGGGGCAGGACAGTGAGGCAAGTCACCCTGCTACCATAGCATTGCTGGAGTGAACCGCCAGTCCAGAGGTCCTTTTCATGGCCAAGCCAATTCTTCCGAAAAATTTGCTTTCGAAATTTGAGCACGTTATATATATATATATATATATATATATATATATATATATATATATGAATTATGTATGTCCCGTTTTAATGTTTGTGATTTGTCCGTTTTATGCAAAAACAAAGAAAAAAATCAGCCCTCGTGACATGCAGTCCCTGTTAACCGGTTCGCTAGCGATTTTAACATACATGCATGTACATACATACATGTACGACAACTTATGCCAGGTTTTCATCCCCATATAAGACTACCATTTACACTAGTGAAAAAAAATTATGTATATATCCTTTCTAATTATTAAATTTATTTCTCAAACTAAAAATGACAGTTTACACTGTATTTGTTTTGATATTTCTGTACAGACAAGTAAGCTATTGATAAGCCCTATCTCTCTATAAGCAGGCATAGTCCTGCGTACTGTATGACCCCGCGAGAGTGAAATATTGTTTTTAATATCAGCAGAATATAATATAAGGCAAACCTCCATGATATAGTGAAAGGCAAGGATTGAAAATTTCCTAACATTGCTCAGGCTTCGCCCACTATCCACCAATCAGAACAGCGGAATTTGCTCCGCTGTTGTGCATCTATAGGGGTGTAAAATACCAATTATCCCTTTATCTCTTTCATATTTTATACCCGTCCTGAAAATTTATGTATATTAAGGACTTATATTTTTTAATTATTAAGATTACATCTAAATAAAAGCTCATATTTAACACTATATTCTTATATTTCCGTGCAAAAAAGAGACATCGTAAAAACACAAGGCTTTTAAATGCAGAAAGCCGACGTGACCGCTGTAAACCAATGAGAATGCTGAAATTGCTCTCTCTGACAGTCGCGCTTTTCTTGGTATGCTGCCGGATTTTAGAGGCAGCTGTATATTTATTTCATAAAAACCTCTCCTGCAGTACGCCCGTCCGCGCAATTTTTTTTTCTTGACCAATCATCGGTCAGATAATTCTAAAATCACTGTTTTCATTTAGATCCCTGCTGCTGGTATATATAATCCGTGAGCAATTGCGACAGACGCACATTCACTCTGCTGCATTTCTGCGGGAGCTGATTTCACGACAAAACTCAAGAGAGAGAGAGATTATAGATTCACTCACCGAGATGATAATTTGACTACGAGACTGTAGTCGTACGTACAGGAGACCCCGAAACAGATGGATTACCGTTATGGCGCTTCCTAATGAAAAAACGGCTGGAATACTTTTATACCGAGTATGAAACTGCCTACTTAAAATGCAACGAAGCCTTGGACCGAGAGGTACTAATGGGAGCAGGAGTAGAGAATAGAAGACTGCTTGAGTTAAACGTGGCAGAGGTGAGCGAACTGCAGCACATAATGGAAAAGACTCATATCAGACTTTTACGTGCACAGGCCGAATACAGACACTTCCAAGAACACGCCAACAACAACAACAACTAAGTCTCATAACCAGGCGATCACTACTTCTATGGAGTCCCGGAATACTCTAACGCTTGTTCAAAAAATGTGCATTTTCTTATAATCAGACGATTACCGCTTCTCCTTCGCGGACTCACCCGCATTTCCAAAGGCTCTTTTCAGAGCAAAAAGGCCGAGCGCAGATTTAATCAATATCCTGATGATAATAATTTAAACCAGGTTCGCATACTTGGAGCCAAGGCTCGTCGATTAATTAAGTGCAAGAGATGATCTTGTTGGCGGAACTTTGTTTCAGGCATTACGTCCAAAACACCCATGCGTAAGGTCTGGAACATGGTTCAGAAACTTAAGGGCAAGAACAGTAAAGCCAGAGTTGAGCACTTAAAGGATGGTGATACCTTATTAACTTCACCGCATGATATAGTCAATAAAATAGCTGAAACAATATCCCACAAATCTTCATCAGGGAATTATTCGCCTGAATTCCAGCATATTAAAAACCAGAAAGAGAAAATTAAAGTGCCCTTCTCTTCTAAGAACTTAGAGGACTATAATCGTGCATTTCCAATTGAAGAGCTTAAAACTTCTTTTAAAAAGGCACACGATACTGCGTGCGGTCCGGATAATATATATTACAAGCTTCTGAACCACTTACCATCTGAGCCATTGGAGACACTCTTGGACTTACTTGATGATATTTGGAAGACTGGTAAATTTCCCCCATCATGGAGAGAGGCGTATGTTATCCCGGTCCCTAAACCGGGTAAGGATCATAGTGATCCGAGAAATTCCCGTCCCATAGCTCTTACCAGTTGTGTTTGAAAGACTATGGAACGGATGATAAATGATAGACTTGTTTGATTTCTTGAAGCCAACATGCTTTTATCAAACATTCAATGTGGTTTTCGTCAAGGTCGACCCACTATGGATCACCTTGTTCGACTTGAAACCTTCATTCGTGATGGTTTTATTAATAAATAACATGTGGTATCGATATTTTTCGACTTGGAAAAGGCCTACGACACCACATGGAAATATGGTATTTTAAAAGACCTTGATGATATGGGTTTAAAAGGTCGCTTACCTTTATTTATATCTCAGTTTTTATCTGATCGTCAGCTTAAGGTACGAGTGGGGTCCACTCTTTCGGACTCTTATGAACAAGAGATGGGTGTGCCCCAGGGCAGTATCCTTTCACCAACACTGTTCAGCATAAAAATGAACAGCTTGGTTCAAACATTAACATCTGGTATTGAGGGCTGTTTATATGTAGATGATTTCCTGATATGCTACCGCGCTAAAAATATGAATAACATCGAGCGGCAACTGCAGCTTTGTCTCAATAAGATCGAGAAATGGGCAGTTGCCAATGCTTTTAGATTTTCTACGTGTAAAACCGTGGGTATGCATTTCTGAAATAAACTCAAACTTCATCTAGACCCTGAGCTTAAATTTTGTGGTGAACCAGTAAAAATTGTTGGAGAAAAGAAATTTTTAGGGGTTATATTCGACAGTAAATTATCCTTTATAGCTCACATAAAAATGCTCAAAGCTAAATGTACAAAGGCTCTGGATATAATTATGGTTGTGTCTAGCACTGAGTGGGGTGCTGACCGACCAGTTTTACTTAATTTGTATCGTTTTCTGGTGAGGTCTAAATTGGACTATGGGTCCATCATTTATGGTTCCGCTAGGAAATCATGTCATAAAATGTTGGATCCGGTCCATCAGCCTCCATCTGAGGCTCAGCCTTGATGCCTATAGGGCCTCACCAGTAGAGAGTTTATACGTAGAGGCTAATGAGCCTTCTTTATATCACAGGCGTATAAAACTCAGCCTTCAATACGTCGCTAAGCTTAAAACCCACCCAACAAACCCTGCCTACGGCTGTGTTTTTAATCCATCTTACGCAGATAAATATAATAAATGTCCCAACAAAATTTCTTCCTTTGGTCTTCGTGTTCGGGACCATATTGTGGAAGCTAACATCAAGCTGGAGTACATATCTGCGGTTTCTTTTCCGGAGTCTCCTCCCTGGCTTCTTCCACAAGCTAAATTAATATTTGATCTACGTCAACATAAGAAATCCGATACAAGCCCTCTTATAATTCAGCAAAGTTTCACTGAAGTAAAAGCTAATTATCCGGATTATAAATTTATATATACTGACGGATCGAAGGATGGGGAAAGGGTGGCGGCTGCGGCTGTCTTGGAACAGCGAGTCACCTCTCTTCGCCTTCCATCCTCGTCTTCAATATTTTCTTCCGAGGCGAGAGCTATACTTCTGGCTTTATCATACGTTTCACCCGGCGTTGCCAAGAGAGCAGTCATATGCAGTGACTCGTTGTCCTGCCTTTTGGCAATAGAGCAAAATAAATATCAAAACCCGTTAATACTAGAAATATTTGCCACCCATAGAAAGTTAATTAAAAGAGGGAAAGTTATTGTATTCTGTTGGATATCAAGTCATACTGGTATTCACGGCAACACAGTCGCAGACAGGGAAGCGAAAGCTGCTCTTGGTAAACCCATATCTAAGATTAAAATTCCTTATACTGACTTTAAATCTAATATTCTTAAATACATTTGTCGCCTTTGGCAGGATGAATGGGACCTGCAGGTCGATAACAAGCTGCATGCCATTCACCCTGTCATAGGCTATGACTCTTACACGTTTGGTATGTCTCGTAGTGGTTTTAACAAGATACCGCGTTGGGCATTCTCGTCTAACACACAATTTTATCATGGATGGGGGCAGTGCTCCCAAGTGTGTTGGATGTGATGCGCAGTACGGCATCAAACATATCCTGGTTGACTGTGTGGAATTTGCCCATGTGCGGCAAAGGTTCTACACAGTAAACTCCATATATGATTTGTTTGACAGGATTGCTGGCGAAGGTGTCATAAAATATTTGAAGGCCATTGGCCTTTATCATAAAATATAAATTTTATAACTAATATAAAATATAAATATTTGTTATAAAATTTCCTTAATATGCTAGTTTTCGAGTTTTAACTTTTGGTTTTTCTTACCTGATTTTAACCCATGTCCGAACATTTTTGTTTTCTTTTTAATGTTCTCCAGCGACTTTCGAAAACCTGAACTGTCTCGTGTTTCCACGTTGTTCTCGCCACGATATGGCTGAGATATTGCCGACGTGGCGTTAAGCCATAATCATTCTTTCTTTTCAGAGCCACCCACCCTGTCGAAAGGACTTTGCGAAATCTGAGCACCATATTTTTGCATGTTTGTGTATGTTTTGGCTATTTCTGGGTTAGTTTATTTATTTATTTGTTATTTTTTCATTATAAAATTTTTTTTTGTGATTTGTCTATTTTGTGTACGCCTGACGTCGCCAACCCCAGTTTATTGTACAATAGGTGCCAGTTGATGTTCACAATGACTTATAATTTGTTAAGATTAGCTGGGATATCTAGTGCATCGGGGACCATATCAACACTCGGACGGATGAAGGAGAAAAAGCTGACCTCTTCCATTCCCTTGGCCGGTATTGATTCACTAAGCCACTCAGCGTTTGTATTTTAACCCCTGAATGACTGGGGGATCAACACCGTACACTGAGACAATGCAAGCTACTTGGGAACCTACACCGATGGATGGATATTACCTGAAACCCACACCGATGGCTATATGTGCGTGGTACGCTATATTGTATCTATGCAGTATCTACATTTTCTTCATAACTGCAGTCTATCGTGCAGCACCCAACCCCACCTACCTGAAACCTACACGGACGGAGCAGTGGCTATATGGGAGGTACACTAAGCTCTTAGCCGGGACATTGACATTATAACTGTCGGTGTCTGGGAAAGAGTATATTGTCCTATGCCCACCACCACCTACCTGAAAAACCTACTCCAATGGACCAATGGGTATACGCCTGGTAAACTTTACAGGGCCTGTGCGCATCCACATTATTTAAATGCGATGTTCACAGGCTTTGTATATTGTACCACGCCCTAACGACGACTACCCGAAAACCGACACCGATGGATAAATGTTTGGGTTTTGTTTTCATGTATAGTGTTTCTTTGTTATTTATATATGTGTCATTGTCATGACATCACGCACCGTGATGTCACATAATCAAACAAAGATCAGCCCGTAACATTCACTGTCCCTTAACTTATCATATATAAATACCACACACTACGCAGTAAAATGTGTAGTGACAGCAACAGTATAATATATACTCACTGTTATTTCTCCATTCATATAACTTTCCTTCCCATGTCCAGTCCGACGATAATGCCGTTTCAAGGTTTACATGCGGGTAAACTGCTTAGCACAATCCTTACAACTATACGTACAGCTCCCTGAGCCATGAACTTCCCGCTTGTGACGACTTAGCGTTTTACGTGTCTTAAAAATACGCGAAAACAAATCACAGGTAAATCCCATCATTTGACGTTCTCCCTCAGTCATCCACGGCTACGCGCTTATACACCGCCAAACACAGTGAAAAATGACAACCACCCCCATCTTTTATACCTTATGCCCGTGATAGGAATAAAAAACAAATAACACCTGCAACCTGACCAAAACCTATGACGGCATAAAGGTACCGCCTTCACTCCCAAGCCCCGTGAGAGAAAAAAAAAACACCTCGCACCTCCTCTAAACCTATCACGTCCTACGATGTTATCGCGGCACCATCGGTACCACCCAGGTTAAAAGATAGGAAGGGGCCTCGTAGGTGATATTTCACTTATACGACAGCGGTCTGTATTATGGTTGAAGGAAAATGGGAAACAGAGATTAATTGGATTGCTTATTTCTCCAGGTTTTCGATAAATACATATGTAAAGATGATCACATTCCCTTCGTTTCAAACTTAGAAATGTAGGAAATTGCGAAGACTTAAAATATTTTAAGACCATCATATAAGATCAAAACTTAAAAAAGTAAAATTTTGATGGTTCTTTTACACATTTATCAGGAATTTTTCATTTGCACAACGGTAATTACATTATAGGGTTAGGAAACCGGTGTGCATGTCTCAACTGAACCTTATACCTTGCGCGATTCAAGACTAACATCAATGGTTATTTTGAACTGAGTTATTTTTAGCCTCGCAGCAAAGTACGTGACGGACCTGTTGATACTGTTCGACGTCGGGAATTTCCGTAAGGGAACATACCTATGTTGTGAGGCCGAGAATTGAACGCTTCACGATTTAATACTCCCTGACGCTCGGTCATTTCCGGCACTGCCCGTGGTGGGAACTGGGCAAGGAGGAGAGGATGACTATTTCTGTTGTTAAGCTTTGCAAGTATACACACCAGAAGACTGGTAAATGTTCCCTGGAAGCGTCGTGTAATCTACAATTATTTTCATAAGACATGGTAGCATTCTGAAGTGTTATGAGAGCGTGTTTCTGCTCGAAAACACTGTACCGCAGATTTTTGACAGAAAAATCCACATTTGCGAGACAAATCAATTTTTTTCTCCTTACTCATACCTGCACTACTTACAATATTAAATTGCTTCTACAACTTGGAAATGTTCTAAAAGCTGAGCAGTAAAAATTCTGTAAAGTGTGAAGAGTTTAGTCATCATAACCCACTACATAAACCAATGAAGAAATTATTCATTAAATAAAGAAAAGTCTTTGACAAATTGAGTATGAATAAATACACAGATATATCAATACGTGAATCCATATACCATTACGTAAAAATCAAATAATAGTGAAAATAAATTAATAAACCAAAACTGAGTTATTCGTTAAATGAAAAGGCCAATCAATAAGTAAATATAAGAGATATAATTAGTTTTTGCACTTAGTGATAACCAGATGATGAACTCTGCAGTGTAAAACATACCTGCTTCAAAGAAGGCTGCTGAAGCCATTAGCAAGCACCTGGTGTTGACTTGGAACACCATGATAAAATAAAAAGAAGTTGTGAATCACAATGGCAGGGTCTCAATGGATGTTTTTGAAGAAGAAACTGTAGAAAATCATTGGAAATATCAGAAATTATACGGCATGAAAATTGTTTCGCAATCAGTAAACGTTAGTTTACATCTGTGTGTACATCTTTAACGATGTATTTGTCACAATTTACTTGTAATACCCGTATTTTATTTATTTGAAAGCCCTAATATCCTGATGCAGAAATAACATGTAGGAGATATATCGGTTTAAAGGCTATAGAATTTTAGAATGAGACAAGTCTGAACGAAAAACACTTGTAAAACCAGCTCACTGTAAATTGCAATAAAAACGTGTGGCAAAAAAGGTGCTAACCTCTGTATGTAGACAGTTTATCCCGACAGGGAGCTGGTCGATTTGAGCCGTTTTCTAACATTACATAAAGGATCGCCATATTTCCACTAGTAGCGTTAAATAACAATCTATTAAATAAATATTTCCATAAATCTCGGCCAAGATAGCACGCAGAATGTAATTGATAGATATTGCACGTATTGACCAATTCTTAACTGTACCTTACGTTTCAGTACATACCAGTCTGTTGGGGCCCCCCAAGGGGGGGAGAGCGTTAGCGGAACACAATGACTCAGAAGCCTCTCATCATTGCGGTTGCTGTGAGTTCAAGTCCAGTTCATACTGGCCTCCTCCCCGGCTGTGCATGGAGAGAACTGACGATAACCTGCGGATGGCCGTGGCTTTCCCCAGGGCTCTGCTAGGTTTCCTCCAACTAAAATGCTGGCCACCGTCAAATTATTGAGTATGACGTAAAACACCAATAAATAAATAAATAAATAAATAAGTAAATAAATAAATAAACAAATAAATACCAGTTTGCTTCTCTTTGGTCTGTTGGTACTTCCTGTAATTCAGCACGATGTTTCCTCCCTACTTGTAGTGCTGCTTCACTGGAACTCCATGTTGACGACACGAGAGATAATGCCACAGCTTTATGCGCTGAGCGTCCATCTAAACATTACCAAAACTCACGACGAGAGTTCCAGTGTATAACATAAATTAGATTGGAGTCTAGGTCTCAGTTACCACGTCACGCGACTGACTCTTTTCAACTCTTGTATCGCAGATGATGGTACTTATTGAACATGTGCCCGCACAAAGTATTGCTGATTAATACTTTAGTGCTATCATGCCACAATATGTTCTCTTGTGTTTGGTTGATTGTCTGTGCTTTGTATGAAGTATTTTGAAAGTGATGTTTAGGTTACACCATTTACCACTTCACGCGGCATTTTCCGCTACCTAAAATAAGATATGTTGGAGATGTTCATTGGTCAGCAGTTCGTTTATGTCGCGGTTCAAATTCCCTCAGTTATGTTCATATTCTAACTATCCAGGTAAATGCATAGAAAGTAGCAACTTACAGGCCCCAAAGAGCCATGACTTACGCAGAATTAGCTACACAAAATTCAGTATTGTTACTTCCAATATACTCCATATACAATATAATATAATATAAAGTTCTGCTTTAACTTGAGCCTCAGAGACTTCAGAGCTCCTACGTTGTTAACTGAAGAATCCAGGGAACATGAACATAAAGTGCTCACTTGGTAGACTTTGGACTGGCATTCAGCTCACGAGTTTACATGTACCATGATTGACATGTGGGTATTGGGAATGAACCTGTCCAAAACACTGCGTAAAGTGAGGTCCAACCCCACAACAACACATGCTGGGTCTGTGTTACACCCATACACAGTACTAGGAGCATGCACTTGCCAAAGACGGTGGTACTGTGCAATTCAAGCTCTCTGCAAAATAATAAAATTAGGCTCGAGTCCCCGAATTTCACACATCATACCTTAAGACTATGTGAAAAGAAAAGAAAAGCTTTCTCAAATTATGATATTTTCAGCATTTATAAAAGAACAAAGCAGATCCTTTTCACAGCGGTAAGACCACGAGGTCTGGGCAAAGCCACACATGCGTAATAACCCACATAATTCACCTATAAAAGCCACAACTGTTGCCGACTGACACCACAGGTGACATTGTCTCGTATTTGTTCTCGGTCTTGTTCTTGCTACTCTTCCTCCAATTCCATATTCACCCTGTCTTCTGGAGACTCCATCTTGCCGACGTCCTTCACAAATGCGGGTTAGATCGCGAGGTGCATTTTTCTTCTTCCTTTATATGCCGTAGTAATGGGTAAAAGGGTTACGCATTTACAAGTTCACTCGTGCATTAGTTTTGTTGCATGCCTAATATTGAGTAGTGCGAAAGGTAATATCTTTCGTATTTTTTATTTTATTTCTTTCTTTTTTATTATGAAGTCCCATTGACATATTGGGAGTTTGTATGAATTGAAACGAAATAATTGCTTTATTGTTTTCGTGTATGTGCAGTTTTTTTTTTGAGAGCAAATATTTGGTAAATTTGGAAAACATTGTATTTAATAGCGACACCTTTACGCTCATCTAACCTAGGTCTGATGGCAATGATGTGTGGGTTCTTAATAGGATTTTGACTGGTCTATGAGCGTGTTATTATGTATTCTCGTGCCTCCTGAGGACACATTAGAGCAAAACAATGATAATTATTACTAATATATTCATTATTATTATTTGGAAGCGTTAAGGCCATGTGGTTTCCTTACGCTGCATGGACATCACACCATGCTCCATCAGTTTTACGGCCGAGTGTTGTCGAGACTTGGTTGTCAACTGACCCTTAGCTCTTGTTGAGAGCCTGGTGATGGCTGACGTTTGCGGGAAAGCTGGTGTCCACGGGAGAGCCGGGATCCCGTGGATGATGTACGTGACTGGGTGAGAGACGATGTACCTGGAAGTGGAGCTGTAAACGAAAGGAGGAAAAAACATAAAAAAAGATGACAAAATCAGATGAAAGAGCAAAGCACATTTATTTGCAAGGATAGTTTTTAATATTTAGAAATGACGATGTCATACATGTTCAATACATATATTTGCACCAGAATTTGGTCTTTTCACCTAACAATTCAACCTGGATTTTGAACATATTTATATTTTAATATGTTCATAGATACTATCATAATTCAGGTTAGAAGCCAATGCTTCAAAATAACTAATAACTAATTTACATTCAAATATAGAGATTAGACATGCATCACATCCTTATTTAGTACATTATTATGCAAAAATTATATCAAGGAGTGCAGGGTTTCAAATAACTACCATACAAATATATTTTCAAATACTCTTTCTCTTGAAAAATAAAATCAAAATAAATATTAAAGACTATATCTGCAAACAAATTTATTTCATCTGATTTTTGTATCGTTTGGATCTTTTTTTTCCCTTTAACGACATTAAAATTATTAACGAATAATTTGTTGTTTTTCTTCTTTTTTTTGGACACAGGCGTTTCTCATCCTAATCAGACATTTGTGATGGCTTTCATATTTACCTAGGTTCGAATGCTCTTCGTGTGTCTTTTACTTTCGTATACATCCGAGGGTTAGGGATAATGAGCAGTTTGCTGAAAAATTACCTTGATTTTGAGCGAAACAGCATTATAGCGATTAACACATCTACCCTCCCAGCATTATGTTTCTCATAGTAACTTTACAATTAAGATGAACTACGCTAAATTGCATGGAATATGCGATTTAATTTATATTCTAAACACGACGCAAAAAAGAAAGAAAAAAAAGACATCGTCAATCTATAAAACCTACCATGTTTTTGTGAGAAAACATACGAAAACAATGAAAAAATGAACTAAGCTATTTTGGGCCTTAATTTTCATGCGATTTTTAAACATTTCCTTTCATACATTTGAACCAATACCACACTATACGTTTTGTTTCATATCCAATGTTATGCTTCGTGACTTCATTTGTGCAACATGGTTCTGAATTAATTGAGCAATGCATGCTGAATTCAGCTATTTTTGAACTCACCTGAAGCACTCGTACTTGTTGGTACGGCATCAAACATATCCTGGTTGACTGTACGGACTTTGCCCATGTGCGGCAAAGATTCTACACTGTAAACTCCACGTATGATTTGTTTGACAGCATTGCTGGCGACGCTGTCATAAAATATTTGAAGGCCATTGGCCTTTATCATAAAATATAAATTGTATTCTCAAAATAAATATTTGTTATAAAATTTACTTATCATGCTGGTCTTTGAGTTTTAACTGTTTTGGTTTTTCTTACCTGATTTTAACCTGAGTCCGAACATTTCTGTTTTCTTTTTAATGTTCTCCAGCGACTACCGAAAACCTTTACTGTCTCGTGTTCCACCTTGTTCTCGCCACGATATGGCTGAGATATTGCCGATGTGGCGTTAAGCCATAATCATTCATTCATTCATTCATTCTTCTCTCTCGCCACGATATGGCTGAGATATTGCCGATGTGGCGTTAAGCCATAATCATTCATTCATTCTTCTCTCAGGTTGATACATGGACCATAGTCAGTGCTGACGTACCCTCTACACCGGAAGATCCCCTCAGTGCTTGACTCGAACTGGTTGGTACAAGGATCAAAAGATCGACTCAGTACTCGACTCTTACTGCTTGGTTCAAAGGTCAGGGTTAGTGTAAACTGACTTAACCTTTGATCCAAACTGCTCTGTGAAAAGGTCACATTCAGGTTGAGGGTCTCCTGTGCAGCCGTAATTTGACACCATACTTAAGCTGTTGTGCCGCTTGCCGTTGTTAAAGGAGATGTAAACAACCTGTTGGCTTGTGTTTCTGGCAGCATTGTGTTCTCAGACATGGTTCAAAGATCGTATGTCCTTGTGTAAGGGCTTGAAATTGGTTCATGGGAGGGGGTCTAATTTGAGTTGTTGAGGGAAGAGGACTTTTCTCCCTGTTGTAGTGTAACTGCAGCTTCTTCCCTATTCGTTGTATAATGTTTCTTATTTGTGGGAAAGCCTTCGAGAAGCACAGTTTCATTGTCACGTGACTGAGTTACCTTCCATAAATCAGTATATTACTATTATTATTGCACTTTGCTTGCCTTTGGTTCATCGGTACTTTATGTTATTTTGCATCATGCTTTCTGTCTTGGGCGCTATGTTCCCAAAGCCACCATATCTATGGAGGTGCCTGACTGAAACACCATGTCTATGACACCAGAGATGAGGCCGCAGCTTCGTATATTGCCGATGCAAATATTATTCACCTTGATAGTAGCGTAGCTTTTTTTGTAGCAACTTTATCATCCAAATTGGACTAGACTTTAGGTCCACTAATTGCGACATCATTGGACCGAAACTGTGTGTCAAATAGATAGGGATAGCTTAAACTGAAGTAAAGAAAAACCGGGAACAAAGGAAAACCCGGAAGAGTGGTACCCTGGTAACGGCGACTGAGTGAAAACTACTCCTTCCATCTTACCAAGCTAAACGGATTTGGAGAGACCAATTTCTAGGCTTGTTAAATATTGCTAAAGGCACAAATATGCTACGATCGAAACATTAGTTATCCTGTATGATGTGAGGAAACCGGGCAGAGCACGGGGAAAACCACGACCATGCGCAGGTTACCGGCAAACCTTCACGTACGGTCGGATAGAAAGCCAACATGAGCTGGACTTGAACTCACAGTGACCGCATTGGTGGGAGGCTTCTAGGTCATTACCCTGCGGAAGCTCGCTAACCAACTGAGCCACGGGGCCCCGATCATGGCTTTAGCAGAACTAGCTAAAATATAATGCTGTGATGTTGATTGCTATATATTCGATGTTAAAGCAGAAATTGAACCTCGTACGTCTTAAAGCAACTTTTGTGACCTTCCGATTGGTATTCATCCGAAAAGAGGGAGTCAAACTGACCAAAACAAACCCTAAAGTGAAGTCATACACGAGGCCAACAAATAAATAAGGGTTATTTGTTACACTCATAAACAGTACCAGTGCGCATGTACCAGACGATGACAGCAGTTCCAGCGCCCTCGGTAAAAATACAGCTTGTTTCCCTCTGTTTTCAGAAATTAAGCTTTAAAGCTCATTGAAAGGAGAAAAAAAAACAATAATGTCTAATGTTGCTATATTTTCAGCATTAATAAAACAAGAAAAAAAAAGCACATTTAACGGCGATTGGGCCACAAGATCTGGAGCCATTAACACACTCGCGATGACAAACATACTTTACCTGTCTCGGGCTCAGTTGTTGCTGCCTCTCACCACAACAATGTACAGAATGGTTTCCCATCCTTGTTCTTCCCACTTTTCCAATTCCACGCTCCTTCTCCTTTCCTCGGAATCCTTCTTCTTCACGGGGTTCTCCACAAATGCGCGTTAATTCGCGAATTTATTCTTCTTTTATATGCACATACAGTTTTTATTTGGCACAGGCCAAATACTGAGTCTTGCGAAAATTTACAAATTTGGGTACATGGCGACATATGGATATTTTCGGATTTTGCATGATTGTAATTTTTTTTCTGGAAGAATAGTAGACAGATGGACTTTTTGGGAACAAATGTCTGGCAAATAATTTGTAAAACATTTCTAATTTGTGGAGATAATTTTACGATGGTTTAATCTGTGTCTAACGGAATGAAGCTATTTGCACTGGTTGCTCCATGTATTATTATGTATTCTCTGCCTCGTGAGATAAGGGTAGAGCAAAACTAATGATAATTATCACTATCATAGTCTTTATTAGTTTGAAGTATTAATGCCATGTAGTGACCTTACTATTGACATCACACCATACTCACGCTGGGCTTGACAACATTCATCAGTTTTACAGCCTAGTGTTGGTTTTGATCTCACTCGTAGCGGTATTTGAGAGTCCAAAGATGGCTGAAATTTGCGAGGAAGGTGATGTCAACTTTAGAAACGGTGTTGTGGATCCCTGGGACGAAGTAGGTAACTGGGTGATAGACGATGTAACCAGGCCTGGAAAAGGAAAGAAAGGTAAACATATATTTGCCTCAAACAGACAGTCACGATTCACTGATGTGGTTTTTGACTTGTGTCATTCGCTCTGCTTACAAATTTTGCAATCGCTTTCAGTTTGAGCGAGGCTCGAAGATTATTCTCCTATCTTTCAGTTTCCTATCCAAATGTAAGGAATAAAGGGTATTTGGTTTTAAAATTATCTTGATTTTGTGGGAGACAGTCATTTTGTGGACTTGTTGCTTATAGAACAAGAATAACCTGATGTAGATGAAAAATCGATGCAGCTTTGATTTATTTAGTAAATGACCTTCTGAGAGAACTCTATTTTAGCGATCAATTTCCCTTCAAAAACAACAAGATGAATTAAAAATTGCAGGAATCATCGTTATAAGTATAAGTGCGAATTAAACATCTTCCCTCCCAGTATTAAGGCCTATATTTCTTATAGTTACTATAAATTTATAATGAACTACATGTACTTCAGATCACGTGGAAATCAATATTATGTTCTAAACATGATGTAAAATAAGAGAATCGACGGGATATAAAAGCTAACATGTTTTCGTCCTTGTCGAGAAAACATAAAAATTAACAATGAAACTAATGAATGACGCTAATTGGGCTTTTATTTCCATGTGATTTTTAAACATTTACGTCCATAAATTTCACCATTTCATCTAATACTGGACGTTTTCTAGTGATTGTCATGCTTTCTTAGGTTACACAACACGTTTCTGAATAATTGCTTAACTGATCAATGCATGTTGAATTCAGTTATTGTACAGCCAATCGTCGCCGAGAACTGATTTCAACTCACCAGCAGCAGTAGACGAAAGCCTTGTCTTGGTTGTGATCCCAAAGGCTGGTGACGTCACCGGAGGAAATATTGTCGAAAGAGGAGTTAAATCTTCATTGATTGGCTGAAAGTTCTCGCATTCAGTGCTGAAGCTGTTAAACAGATTCGTATTTGTATTACCACTGAGCAATAGATTACAAACAGTATCCATTATTTTAACTGATCCTTCATGTCGTCTGTAGAAATATTCGACATTTTAGGCCGTTTGCAATTGTTAGAGTTTCGACGGATTTTCATACCTTTTGGTTGCAACAAGGAGCTCTAGATAGTCAGTAGACCAATTGTTTGACGTCACATTTACATTTTGTGTTTTCTTATTTCACTATGCAGTTCACTGGAACATGTCTTTCTTATGGATATACAACTTCTTGGATTATTATCACGACGTTTCGATGTAGATACTAACATCGTTATCAAGTGATAATAAACCAAGAAGTTGTATATCCATAAGAAAGACATGTTCCAGTGTACTTCCATCCCAACTTCTAAATGCCACTTAAACAAGTTACACTATGCAGTTATTTCTCAGAGATACTGATAATGAACTGGCCATGCACGACGGTGTTTACCTCTTCCTCTCCTGTGCTTTCTTGGCCACAAAGCCTGACTGCTGCCGTAGTTAAATAATTTGGGCTAAGGCAAAAACGCTCATTAACGAAGCAAAAGCAGAAGTTTTATGACATTATTACCAATGCGGGATGCGGGATGTATAAATACTGAACTCGAACAATATGATTTGGCTATGATATCACAGCATCACAGCTAGTTTGAACCTATTTTAAACTGTATGTCACATCACACTGGCACAACAGTTTTTTTTTCTTTTGAAATCATACAGGTCACCTAAAATACACCACTGTTGCACACTTGTAGAGTTCCCGTGGGAAGAAATCGCTGAGAGTCCATGTTATTGGTGAAGCAGCTCGCACGTATCTACGTATTCAGTTTCCTGGCCGTGGATGTCTGATTTGAATTTGTGAAGTGTATGACGGTAGATTTAAACCAAACTAGATTTGAAAGTAGTGCCTGCCCTGCTTTACGATGTTAGAGGTCCTATCTCCTCACTGACACAAATGACATGTCATTGAATTGATCTAACAAGAGTTTCCTCCCCTTATTCTTGTCCTGAAAACATTCATCTCTACAAAAGGGGTTTAACGCGGCCGAAAACTCTACAATTGCGACATGGACGTTTTGTTATGCATTTATGTTAAGTGGGCAACAAAGTTGCAAAAGGTAAGCACATGTGCTTGTTCAAACGTATATGTGAATACAAAGAAAAACTCAAGTAGTAAAAGACGTGCGTTACCCGTAAAGTGAAAGTAACTATGAGAAAATGTCAGCGTCATTGATGAGTCAGTGTTGACGTTTCTCATACATCTGTAACTTCATCCAATACATGACTAGTGCTGATTGGTATATGGGCCAGAGACAGTGTTGACGTACACCCTACATCTGAAGATCAGTTCAGTACCTGGCTCATACTGGTTGGTATATGGACCGGAGTCATTGTTGATGTACCCTCTACATCTGAAGATTTGCTCCCTACTTCACTCGTTTTGGTTGTTATATGGGCGAGTGTCATCATTGACGTATCCTCCAAATCAGTAGATCGACCTTTTGAAGTTTTTGACTAGTGCTGATTCGTACCTTTGCATTTGAAGATCGACTAAGTACTTGACGTGTATTGGATGTTACTTGGGATCGAGAAGTGACAGAATTCAGGAAAGTAACCATGGGAAGCGAAACATAAAGAGCATGGTCTACAACTGCGGATCATAATACGGGTAACTAAGAACTATGTGTAGAAAGATCTGTGTGTATTCATTTATGTGCCTGTTAGTTCGTTCGTTTGCCTATTTATTCACTCCAGGGATTTCTTAACAGATTAAAAGTTTGTGTGGTACGCTTTAATGAAACATACAGACGGCTCTCAGCTAATCTGACGTTATAAATCTTTTTCTCATTTAAAACAAAGCTTAAAACAATCATTACTTAAATACTACAAAATTCTCTAGATATAGGTAAAATGTGCCATAGGACACAGTTTCCAGCCGACTATGAAGCATTATGTATTCCAGTCTTATAATTTCTTTTATAGGTGTTTTAGGCCGTACTTAAGAATATGTCAATTAAACAAAAGCGGTGAGTATTATGATGCTAGGAAGCGGAACAGAGCCCGGAGGAACCCACGACCAGCAGCAGAAACAGTCTTACAATGTTTGTCCTTTAAGCTTTATGGATACATATTATCTTGGTATTAGCGTTACTTCCAAGTTCATCCATTACATTTTGGCTTTAAACTTACTTGTACTAACCGTTGATTATAATGCAGCTGTAGTTATACATGGAATACATGTAGGCTCTAGGTGGTATGGCGGCAAAGACGGTGTTTGTAACCATTCAGTTTGGCTAGTTAGTACATGGGCCGGAGTTAGTGTTGACGTACCATGTACAGCTGAAGACCGACACAGTACTTGACTTGTACTGGCTGGTACATGGGCCAGAGTCAGTGTTGATGTACTCTCTACATCTGAAGATCGATATATTACTTGATTCGTACTTGTTGGTACATGGGTCAAAGTCAGTGTTGACGTACCCATTACATCGGAAGATCGACTCACTAGTTGACTAGTAGTGGTTGGTGTATGGGCCAGAGTCAGTGTTGTCGTTCCCTGTACATCTGAAAATCGACTGAGTACTTCACTCGTGCTGACTGGTACATGGGACAAAGTCAGCGTTGACGTTTGTTCTACATCTGTAACTTCATTCAGTACTTGACTCGTTCTGTTTGGTACATGGCCAATGGTCAGGGATGATGTACCATCTACATCTGAAGGTTGATTCAATACTTCACTCGCCCTGGTTTGTACATGGGCCAGAGCCAGTGTTGACCTAACCTCTTCATCTGAAGATCGACTCAGTACAGCATCTGTAACTTCATTCAGTATTGGGGTAGATGTTAAACCCTCACACCGACCTAAAATGAAAAAATACTCAAATATCCGCTCTTGAAAATGTACTAGGTCGTATGTAACATTCCCGGAAAATTGATAAGCTATTTTTGCATCTGTTCTTTTAATATATGTATATTTTGTATGTGCTTATTGCATTTTAGAAACAGCAAAAAAATAGTTCGAAAATCTGCTACCAAAAGCCAGCATTAAAGTGGGAGTTAACTGAGCAGAGCCCGGAGGAAACGCACTACCATCCCACGTACGGCCGGAGAGGAAGCCAGCATGAGCTGAACTTGAACTCACAACGACCGCATTGGTGGGAGGCTTCTGGGTCATTGCGCTGCATTAGTAATAATACTCTTAAAGAGTGGGAATTTTTATACATTGCTAAATTATCAGAAAGTATTGTAATTTTTTTACAATTGAAAGTCTGCACTGAAGAATAATACCATAAATTGAGACTAAGTTTGACTTAAATAATTATTTACCTTTATCATCGTGGTGCCTGGTGCACAAGTCATTATCACACGAGCTATAAATATGATTCCGTGTCAGTGTCCGCCTTTCTCCTTTTACCTACCTGTAGTTGCAGCGATTACGTAAACCCAGACCAGGAGAGTCGACATTTTATCTACGGAAAAGGAAACATGGTAGTGTGTTACCACAGGGTTTGTCATACCCTTTCGTGAGCTAAGAGTAGTCTGGGTGATACGCACAACTGGTTTGTTGCAATTGATATGACTAGCAGTTATACATCTACCACATTGAATACATTAAATAAAAGATAATGTTAAAAACTACACAAAGTACTAAATAGGAATTAGCTAATAAACATCAAAAATTACACAAACAAGTAGACTAAGCATTCACCTGATCAGCTGATAAATCGATTAACAAATCAGTAAGCACATGAATCAAGAAATCTAAAAGCACATCAATAAAACATAATTGACATTTTTTCAACATTTTCATAGGTGTATTAATGGATTTCTCCATTGTTTTAATGCAACGCTCAAGGATTTTACACACACAAGCATACCGAGTCCAGTGTGGAAAGTGGGCGATGGGATTCTACATGTAAAGGCAGAATATTTTATTTGACTTTTCCACTAAACGTGACATCTTGTCCAAGTATTATCGGATCCGTTCTTACAACACCATGTGACTTTTTCCATGTGTGTTTTGAATGAAACAGATATATAATTAGTAGCAAAACGATTTGAACTTAAATGTGCGCACGAAGTCAGTTTACTGACGGCTTTCTGACTTCCTGGAGTCATCTGCCATGTTCGCCGATAGTGAACATATATCTCCGTTGTAGGGAAATTTCCTCGATGAGGGAAAAACAAACCCGCGTGTCTAGGATAAAAGACTTTCACCTCGGCTGCCACACACAATTCAACACGTTTGTTGGGTTTTATACGACTAACTGTCCTACTTGAAATTTTTACAGGACACTTGGACATAATTTTAAGCTGAAAACAAAGACAATTACGATGAAAGACTTAGCCGACGGGAATGCTTCTTGGGCTGTAGCCGAAGTCTGCAATCAATACATTTACCAATTAGCCAATCTGTACATTTATCAATCAGTCAAAAAGTGACTTCCAGGAAGGCATTTCTTCTCTTTGACTTCAAGTACATGTAAAATACATACCTATTATGAAACTCAAAGATGAGCGTCCTAATGGATTTAACCAGCTGTACGCTACAAGAGCGGCATCTCCGATAGGGGTTACGTGTTGTATGATTACACCGCGTCGAGGAGAATGATAGAGGCCGTCAATCTACATAACCATGTGCACACTTTAGTATCGATTTTATTCACGTGTCCTGTTGGACGCCACTGGAGACCACAGGGTTACACGGAAAAGAGAACAAGGAACCGAAAGTGTAGTGGGACTCTGCATTTAAGGATGAGCGGAATACATACACTCGTGGATAAACAGATTAGAAACAGGGGTTTCGGAACAACAAGATAAGTCGGTGGTTGCTATGAGTAAACATGAGACAACGATATTCATAAATGATTGAATAGATAAAATTACATAGGATTGTCCAACTTAAAACTTCAAGCAGCTCGCTTAATAATACACTCCTAAACAACCAGCATATCACAAAAGGGCCACGACATAAATGATAAATTTAAAAGGCGCTTATCTTTTACAGTGGAGATGAAACAAGATATTTTGCGCGGACAGCTAAACGTTAAAGCGGTAAATCAGGAGTTCGGATGATTGGTCGTTTAGCTGTGTGCGGATAACACTAGATAAACGCCAGTCGTTTCATTGTTCGGTACTACACTATGACGTAATAAAGATGATCATAATACAAACAGACTAACAGCTCAGAAGGAAAGGCGACGTGTATCATTGCTGTTCGGGCTTGGTAAACGCCAAACATTCAAATTCACTCACTCGCGAAATAGCCTAGCATGCAGCGACAATAATTTTATATTTGAAACACTGGGTTAGCAATTTATGTGGAGCGAGACCCTGCTTTTCATCGTCATTTATCATTCAGTCAAATGAAAACTCACGTACTAAGGTAGCATCATATTTTCCGAGGGGATTTATCCTGTTTTGAAAAACCCGTGAGTTCTCACCAGGAGGTAAGCCTATCTGTTCCTGTCCAAAAACTTCAGAAATCACCCATGTCAGCAACGCCCTGCACGACACTGACAGCTTATTCCCCAAGTGAAGAACTTTATTTCTTTTATTATTTAGACGTGTATGTTTAAAGTTTAGTCGTCTGTCTTCTAATCCCATTTTCCCCCGTGGGGTTCACGGGAGTGAAAAGAATAGGGCCCCAGTTCTCTAGGCAAGCTTGTCGTACGAGGCGACTAACCTAGGGCTCTCCCGTGTGGTTCCGGTGAATAGAATAGTTCCACAGCCTCCCCGGGCTGGTCGTACAAGGCGACTAAAAGGGGCAAACTGTTTGCCGTGGGTTGCGACCCGTGATGGGGGAGGATGGGATCCTGGTGGCTGAGGGCGGGTTCATCTTGCGAGATCCTCACGCCCAACACTCCACTTCGGCCCTTACTTCTCCAAAGACGGGCGGTCGGATGGCCCGCTCCGATCAATCGGTTGGTCACGCCAGTCCAGATGTCCGGATATCAACCTTCAGATATCTTCATTTGGTATAGAGTCATTGCTTTCCGTCTTGGAAGTTTTTTAGTAAGATGTTCGGATGTCTGGGCGGTGGCTTTAGGGTCAATCGAGTAGGCCCCTTCTAATTTATTAGATTCGGCCTGCTCGAGTATGAGCGAAAAATCCATCTTATCGAGGATGGCGTGGAACTCTCGTCTCTCCTTCTGCTGGTCACTCGCAGGAGGGGTTTCGTCGTACATGTATCGACACTCCGAGGCGGGTGAGAGACACGGCGCTATGAATCATCCAACCGTCTCGCTATGTCTACCTCTAATTCCTCGACTCCAAATGTTTCTATGTCACAGCCTTCCCCAGTTGTGGGGAAAAAAGGAAAAACGAGATACCACTGGATGTGGAATCGGGAAGTTCTCACTTCCCATCCTTTCTGGTGATATCTAGTAAAAATGAGAATCAGGCAAAGATGAAAATCAATCCTTTCGTATTGAGCAAAACTTTGAAGAGCTACGCAGGCACTTTGAAAGAAGTGAAAAGTTAAACTCTGGCAAAATTCTTGTGGAATGTTTTCGAAAACAACAGTACATTAACTTACTCAGAATTGAAAATATTGGGGAGGAAGCTGTTTCTGTTACCCCACATAAAACCTTAAACTGCTCTCACGGCATCATTCGTGACAGAGACCAAGATGTATACGACATGACAGAGCAAGAAATAACAGAGCAACTGAAGGACCAGGGCGTACTCAACGTCAAACGTTTTACCATCAAGAGAGATGGGAACCTCATTAAAACAAATACGTATCGCGTAACGTTTAATAACCCGTCTCTCCCAACATCAATGTTCATCGGGCCGTACAGTGTGCGGGTAGAATTGTTCATACCTAACCCGACCAGGTGTTTCTCCTGCCAGAGGTTTGGCCATGGCAGGGGTCAATGCCGAAATAAACTGGTCTGTTTCAGATGTGCGGAAGTTGGTCACGAGGGTTTCGACTGCACAAACACCATAAAATGCTGGAATTGCAGCGGAGCCCACATGGCCTCTTCCAAGGATTGCCCTGTCTTCAAGAAGGAAAAGGAAATCAAAACCCTTAAATGCAAAAATAACTTATCGTATCAAGAAGCCAAACGTCTTGTCTCTGTCATCATCGTCTGCATCGGGGAGATCTACTAGTAGGTCTCCCAAAACGGGTCGTGCACGGTCCAGACACAAATCCCCCAAACGCCTCCCTCCATAATGACTTCCTTAGACAAAATTATACAGTAGAATTGTCGAGGTCTTAAAATAAATTTCATTGAAATAACACAGTTAGTTCAATCGTTAAATCCAATTGCCCTTTGTCTTCAGGAAACTCACCTGAGGACATCTGACAAAGATAAAATATCACTGAAAAATTACACACTATATAGCACTTACTCTGACGAGGAAGAACGAGCTCGTGGCGGCTCCTCTATTTTAGTGAATAATAATATAATTCACAGCCCTGTTGCTCTCGACACAGAGCTTAAGGCTGTGGCCGTCCGTGTTTCCTTGTCGGAAACAATCACCTTATGTTCAGTTTGTGTTCCTCCTCGTTTTTCTTTGTCGTTTTGCCAGTTGCATAATTTGAAAGACCAACTGCCAACTCCTTTCATAGTTGTGGGAGATTTTGGTGCGCATAACCCCCTATGAGGTAGTAATAATGTGAACGATAAGGGCAAAATGGTAGAAGATTTCTTATTTAAAGATGAACTATGTTATTTCAATAATGGTTCTAATACCTACTTATATCCAGGTAATGGTTCATATTCTGCTATCGATCTCACTATCACCGATCCATCACTTCTCCCGGATTTTTCTTGGAAGATGCATGACGATCTTTGTGGTAGTGATCATTTTCCTCTTGTCCTAGAGCATCTCACTTGTAATTCTTTAGAACGTGTAGCTGGGTGGAGGTTCGATGAGGCGGATTGGATGGCATTTGAGATGTTCTGTGAGGCTGACATCACTGCAGAGAATATTAGTGCTGCAGATGGTCCTTTGCTTACATTTAATGAACTCATATTGAGAGCAGCCGATAGAACCATCCCTAAGACCTGGACCAATCCCAAATCCAAAAGTGGACCCTGGTGTGATAATGACTGTCGTAAGGCTATAAGAGACCGCAAAAAGGCCGAGCGCAGATTTAGTCATTGTCCTGATGATGATGATTTAAACCAGGTTCGCATACTTGGAGCCAAGGCTCGTCGATTGATTGAGTCCAGGAGGCGATCTTGTTGGCGGAACTTTGTTTCGGACATTACGTCCAAAACACCCATGCGTAAGGTCTGGAACATGGTTCAGAGACTTGGGGGCAAGAACAGTAAAGCCAGAGTTCAGCACTTAAAGGATGGTGATACCTTATTAACTTCACCGCATGATATGGTCAGTAAAATAGGTGAGACAATATCCCACAAATCTTCGTCTGGGAATTGTTCTCCTGAATTCCAGCATATTAAAAGCCAGAAGGAAAAAGTTGAATTGCCCTTCTCTTCTAGGAATTCGGAGGACTGTAGTCGTCCATTTTCTGTTGAGGAGCTTGGGGCTTCTCTTGGGGGGGGCACACGATACTGCGTGCGGCCCGGATAATATATATTATAAGCTTCTGAACCACTTACCATGTGAGCCATTGGAGACACTCTTGGACTTACTTAATGATATTTGGAAGACCGGTAAATTTCCCCCATCATGGAGAGAGGCGTATGTTATCCCGGTCCCTAAACCGGGTAAGGATCATAGTGATCCGAGAAATTACCGTCCCATAGCTCTTACCAGTTGCGTCTGTAAGACTATGGAACGGATGATAAATGATAGACTTGTTCGGTTTCTTGAAGCCAACATGCTTTTATCAAACATTCAATGTGGTTTTCGTCAAGGTCGATCCACTACGGATCACCTTGCTCGATTTGAAACCTTCATTCGTGATGGTTTTATTAATAATGAACATGTGGTATCGATATTTTTCGACTTGGAAAAGGCCTACGATACCACCTGGAAATATGGTATTTTAAAAGACGTAGCTGATATGGGTTTAAAAGGTCGCTTACCTTTATTTATATCTCAGTTTTTATCTGATCGTCAGTTTAAGATACGAGTGGGATCCACCCTTTCGGACTCTTACGAACAAGAGATGGGTGTGCCCCAGGGCAGTATCCTTTCACCAACACTGTTCAGCATAAAAATTAACAGCTTGGCTCAAACATTAACATCTGGTATTGAGCGTTGTTCTATATGTAGATGATTTCCTGATATGCTACCGCGCTGAAAAGATGAATAACATCGAGCGGCAACTGCAGCTTTGTCTCAATAAGATCGAGAAATGGGCAGTTGCCAATGGGTTTAGATTTTCTACGTCTAAAACCGTGGGTATGCATTCCTGTAATAAACGCAAACTTTATCTAGACCCTGAGCTTAAATTTTGTGGTGAACCAGTGAAAATTGTTGGAGAAAATAAATTTTTAGGGGTTATGTTCGACAGTAAACTATCCTTTATAGCTCACATAAAAGTGCTTAAGGCTAAATGTACAAAGGCTCTGGATATAATTAAGGTCGTGTCTAGCACTGAGTGGGGTGCTGACCGATCAGTGTTACTCAATTTGTATCGGTCTCTGGTGAGGTCGAAATTGGACTGTGGGTCCATCATTTATGGTTCCGCTAGGAAATCATATCTTAAAATGTTGGATCCGGTCCATCACCAAGGTCTGAGGCTCAGTCTTGGTGCCTATAGGACCTCACCAGTAGAGAGTTTATACGTAGAGGCTAATGAGCCTTCTTTATATCACAGGCGTATAAAACTCAGCCTTCAATACGTCGCTAAGCTTAAAGCTCACCCAACAAACCCTGCCTACGACTGTGTTTTTAATCCATCATGCGCAGATAAATATAGTAAATGTCCCAACAAAATTTCTTCCTTTGGTCTTCGTTTTCGGGACCATATTGTGGAAGCTAACATCAAGCTGGAGGACATAGCTCCTGTTTCTTTTCCGGAGTCTCCTCCCTGGCTTCTCCCACAAGCTAAATTAATATTTGATCTACGTCAACATAAGAAATCCGATACAAACCCTCTGATAATTCAGCAAAGTTTCGCTGAAGTAAAAGCTAATTATCCCGATTCTAAATTTATATATACTGACGGATCGAAGGATGGGGACAGGGTGGCGGCTTCGGCTGTCTTCGAACAGCGAGTCACCTCTCTTCGCCTTCCATCCTCGTCTTCAATATTTTCTGCCGAGGCCAGAGCTATACTTTTGGCTTTATCATACGTTTCATCCGACGCTGCCGACAGAGCAGTCATATGCAGTGACTCGTTGTCCTGCCTTTTGGCAATAGAGCAAAAGAAATTTCAAAACCCGTTAATACTAGAAATATTAGCCATCCATAGAAAGTTAATTAAAAGAGGGAGAGATATTGTATTCTGTTGGATACCAAGTCATATTGGTATTCACGGAAACACAGTCGCAGACAGGGAAGCGAAAGCTGCTCTTGGTAAACCCATATCTAAGATTAAAATTCCTTATACGGACTTAAAATCTAATATTCTTAAATATATTTGTCGCCTTTGGCAGGATGAATGGGACCTGCAGGTCGATAACAAACTGCACGCCATTCACCCTGTCATAGGCTATGACTCTTTTACGTTTGGTATGTCTCGTAGAGACCAAGTGGTTTTAACTAGATGCCGCGCTGGGCATTCTCGTCTAACACACAATTTTATCATGGATGGGGGCAGTGCTCCCAAGTGTGTTGGATGTGATGCGCAGTACGGCATCAAACATATCCTGATTGACTGTGTGGACTTTGCCCACGTGCGGCAAAGGTTCTACACAGTAAACTCCATATATGATTTGTTTGAGAGCATCGATGGCGACGCTGTCATACAATATTTGAAGGCCATTGGCCTTTATCATAAAATATAAATTTTATGTTCAAAAATAAATATTTGTTATAAAATTTAAGTAATATGCTGGTTGTTCGAGTTTTTAACTGTTTTGTTTTTCTTACCTGATTTTAACCCATGTCAGAAATTTTTTGTTTTCCTTTTAATGTTCTCCAGTGACTATCGAAAACCTTTACCGTCTCGTGTTACCACCTTGTTCTCGCCACGATATTGCTGAGATATTGCCGATGTGGCGTTAAGCCATAATCATTCATTCATTCATTCTAATCCCATTTTCACTAAGTTATGAAGGCGTATTACACGCATGTTTGTGTTAAAACACTTTTATGAATTCTGCCCGATATGTTTAATTAATAGGGTTGTATTAGGGAAGGAGTTCGTGAAATATAGCTCTAACGTCAAAGAGACAGACAAAAACACTAGCAAAACAAAACGACATTGTAAAATTTCACTGGTTGATCTAACCCTATTATGAATCTAAGTTATCAATACGACAGATTTGATTATTTCGCTTTTCTCCTGAACGACCATTTGTTGTGAGCGCCTTCAAGTATTTGCAGGATGATAATACCTAACAGACGTATTACATGTATAATAATGCAAATTCCACTTTAAGGATAGAAAATGTACCAAGAAAGATATACAGGTAGAAACTACATCAACATATCGGTAATTTTGTCATTCATGCGATCATATATAGGGAAGTGAGAATTGACTCCCGGTTTCCATCTCTCTATCCCCAATAATCTCTTTATTTGCTCTACGAAGCGATGGGGTGATAATTTTTTTGGTTTTGTTTTCAAGGGCAATACCACTTATTATTCCGTGCTTATCTTACCTGACGGCAAAACGACACTTACAGATTAAGTAGATTTCCTGATCACGTGCTGTTTTATCTAAAGAAAGCTTCAAAGAGCTTAGGAGAAAAAGCACGAACTTTTAAGTGTTACAGTTTCTGATTTCATTTCGATGAAAACGATGCATAATTCTATCGCGTTTTCAGAAAACTTGATGGCATTGTTTCTTATCATCTTATGGAATACATAACGTTGGAATGGAAGCCACGGCAGAGGTCGTCAGTCACCAGATAGTGTTACGATTATGTCACTGCAATTGCAATCAGCCATGTCGCTAACAGTTAGGAGTTTTTAGCCTTAAGTCGGCTTTGTAAGTTCATCCCTGAATTTTGGATGGCTCAGGTGTAACACAGAAAAGCGATGCGTCGTATCATGCAACGAGAAGAGAAAGAATTTTTTAACAGTTAGAATCTAGACAGAGTTCACCGTTAAAGCCACTGGAGATTACGCTAACCAACCATTTTAACTTGAGGGAATTGTGTCCTTAATGATGTGGGGAAAAATATAAAGAACACTTGGCTTTCTCAAGCAGTCGTGTAAATGTTTCACGGTATTTTTAACTGACTCACTACTAAGCTGGTTATCGTGCTGGAGAGCGACTCTCATATCGATACTGGCCATTTTGGAAACATGAAGATCATGAGGACTACTCTGTTTGATCAATGCCACAATATCCACAGAAGGGATCTATTTCCAACCTTCTGTAAACATTTGTTATGCAAACTTTGCTTCTAAAAGAATACTTCATTACCACTCGATTTTTCTCAACTATTCTACACGTTGTGTGACATGCTAAACTACAATTATTTTTTTTATCCCTCTTTTGAGAAAGCTAGAACCTGTTAAGTTTGAAAAGGTTCTGGTTATTGCGCAGTACAATAGCTGAATCATAAAGTATGCGATGAGCTTAAAACGAAAGTTTTATTTATAGCTCATATATCATGGATTCGGATGTTTAAGTGAATTGTACACATGGGAATATTTGAGGCGACTTCAACACTGAGCGTTTACAAAACATTGCATTTTGAAACAAGCATTCTGGAAGCATTGAACTGTGAAAACAACACATTCTTTGTCGGGTCGAGCTGACAGAATAGCTGGGTTAAATATATACCAGAACAGGAAAGATATGATTTTTTCCAAACTGGCGAAACAGATCAGAACTCCGTTTCACAAAGATAAAATTCTTACTATGTATTAAGTTTCAATTTACAGTACAAAAAGCATGCACATCCATCTAGTAATTTCCCGATAAACTGCCCAAGTACAAAATTGGACCAAAATGTTGGGAACGAATGAAACACCTCGGCATCATGTAGGTATTTGACGGGTTAAAAGAATTCAACATGGACAAATGATGTCAATTTATTTTCACAAACCCGCTCCTTGGAATATTAAACCGTTACGAAAGTGTGTGGTTTTGAAAGGAGAGATTGTCAGTTGGCAGCTGTCAGAAATATTCGGCTTGTTGAGACTGAACAGGGTCATTCGACGACCATAGCTGGGATAGGCTATATGAACAAGTATAATAATGGATTCGTCATCTGGGTACTTCACCGTTAAACTCTGGCCGACGTAAGCCTACTTCCTCTCCATTGATGAGTGAGTAGTTAAGTTTGCCAGAAACCTGCGGATGACCATGGGTTTCGTCTACACTATATCCAGTTTCTTTCTACAAAGTATATAATGTTGGCCTTCGTCCGTAGATAAAATATTCCTTAGTACGTTGAATAATGCCAATCAAATAATAAATATTCTCTCTTAAGAACTTTTAAACTGTAATACCTTAAATTTAACACAACTGTTTTATTTAAAATATTCATTTTCTAATTCATTCTTTCTGAGGAAAAAAAACACGTTTTATTTTCATTTTAACCTTCTCAGTTCGATATCAGCTTTTGTCCTGTTCATGTTACATTTTAAAACTGTCACTGAAATGTCTATGTTTATCTTTAAGAAAACAAACAAAGAAACAAAAATTTTAGAAATGTATTTTATTTTGCTTCAATCATGAACGTTCGAGGTTGTCCCTGTTTATACGTGAATCAAACAGTAATTTATTGAGAAGCTCTTTGCCTTCTTTTTTATCCCAGCTAAATAAGCTCAACTACTAAATTTCTTTCTCACTGAGAATCCTTACCACTCAGTGCTTTCTGAACCTTAGGCCTATAACATTGTTATTGCTGCACTACTGACTAACCATCAGTAGAAACATGAGGACTACAGGCAGTGCCATCTGTGATGTTACTTTCACATTTAGTTTTAGCCATTGTGTTTTTATAACTGAGAGACTCTCACACTGTATGCTACCAACGGTAATGGATAGACGGCAATATACGACCCCAGTGAAATCTATAATGACCCGGGTTGCTGTTAGAGCCAAAGTAATATTGTTACGATTAACGGAAATTAGACCATGTATAATGCGTCGATTACGATAAATCAGCCTAAAAACCGTAGTAATTTGTTTTCAAAGGCTGACTCCATAAATTTGAGTTTCCCACGTTTTGATAACAAAGGAATGATATGCTCATCTGAGAATTTTCAAGCAGATTCCTGGAATTTTATTTTTGTTCAAAACAGTCTCGAGTCACCCCGAGATCAGTGAGTTCCGGTGGGTCGCGTTGAACGCCACAAATATTCGTTTGAATGTTCGTCTGACCGAATCACTGGAAATTCCAGGAAAATGTTTCATCGGTCAAAAGAGAGCCTGCAAACAAGACTCAAATGTTATTGTCTACAAATGATTTGAGCCGTATTACATCACCTGTTTAAGCTGTGCTATACAGTTACAAAGCTGCAATTGGGCTTACCTGGCCAAATAGAAGAAAACATTTCAGAGATGCTAAACCACACAGCGTCCAGTACACTCCAAAACTAGAACAACTTCGGTAAATCGGTGATAAGTTTGAACACCTCAGAAATGCTCTCGTAGGAAGCTGTCCGCTTCGCTACCGGTACCAGACCCCCAAAATATCAAAATGCTGTAAACTAATCCGCTGAGTAAAGCACCGGAACAACCTACACGAAAAATATAGGCGGCCTTAGCGTCCCCTCCCAAATCTACGGGCAAAGTTGTATATGAAGTCCAGAGCTTGATCTCGTGGAATTTCGTAATAGGCAAGTCTCGCGGTGTCCAGAATGGTTCAACGGAAGTCTTGATACACCGCCGTCGATATTTAGTTCGCTTCAACTTTGCCTCGAGTATTTATAAATTTTATTGGTGTTTTCTGCTGCACTTAAGAATATTCTTCTGTCCGGTTTCATCCCACCATAATACTGGCTATCGTCGTATGAGTGAAATAATCTTCAGTGCGGCGTAAAACACCAATCAAAGAAATAAGTAAGTAAATAAATAAGAATATCTGACATATACGATGGTGGTCAGCATGATGGTGATAGGAAGCCGTGTAGAGCCAGGGTAAACTCACAACCATACAGAGGTTGCTGTCAGACCTGGCAGACTGGAGAGGAAGCCGGCTAGGGCTGAGATTGTCGAGTATTTGACTACGGCATTGCTCAAAACTATTTTTCAGACCAATGAGACACCATTAAAATAGTCCATAAAAGTGTATTCTTTCAGTGAGTTATTACTGACGTCTGGTTTGGTCTACCTTGTGAAGGCATATTCCGTTCGCTCCAAATTCGTGGCGTTCTCGTACCTTACGACCAACACCAAAGAGTAGTGCTCACCTGCATCAAAACGTTGTGTTTGCCTACTCCAAAAAGTAGTAAAGATCTACGCCAAAACATTGTGTTGACTTACACCAAAACATGGCGATCTACTTCGCTGGTGTGTTTAACCGGTACTCAAGAATATTTCACTTATGAGATGGCGGCCAGCATTATGATGGAGGAAACCGGGCAGGGCCCCCTGGAAACCCACGACCATCCGCCGGTTACTGCCAAACTTTCCAAAGGAACTCTTTTCCATTCGTGAGGGGCACCTGGATCATTACGCTGCTCTACAAACTGAGCCTCGGATGCCCCTCACCAGGAATTAGTGTAGATCTACAATAAAAGAGAGTGTAAGCACACGTCCTAACTAGCTTGCCGCTACTGCTGAAAGTGGCGCAGCCCAATACATGTACCATATATGTGGCTAGACTGATTCTGCGGAAAGAGATTGAATACTGAGGTAGACTCAGGCTTGGCACTGTACAAATATATACGTGCAAGTAGATATGTGGATTAATGTGCTTGTCCGGCCACACATGTTTGGCATTATTCGCTTAAGCTGGCTTACGTGTGCTATCACGAAGTAGTCGTCTCGGTGGCCTGATCGTTAGAGCGTCAGCCTCGGGGGGGGGGGGGTCACTTGGCGCCCAGTATTGAGAATTAAATAGAACAAAGAAACAGGACTTGTCGGCAGGATGACAGTATAATGTGACTACGTGGGGTGTCCTGTCTGGTGTCCTCGACATTATCATTGGCTCGCCATTTTAAGGACTCAGAAACAGAACAGAAAATCTATTGAGTACGGCGTTAAAACCAAAGCATACATACGTACATACATACACACATACACACATATATATACTATCACGAAGTGAACACATGGACTATAGGGGAGGCCAGGGTGCAGAGTTTTATTCTTTAGGTTTTCTGAGCTTGAATTCACAGCGATTGCACATTGTAGATATCAGCTGAAAATCTTATCAACTGAAATCTTAATGGCAGGTATGATTTTCCGAGACACTTGTATACCAAGATAGAGCAACGTTTAGCGGAGACACAGTTTTTCACAGTTCTTTTATGCCAGTCCTATCAGAACAGTTATCTGCCTTGAAGGTTACGAACTTACACATGTCCAGCTGTAAATCCTTCGGGTCATACCAAAGACTTTTAAAAAATGCTACATCCTGCTTCCTCACTAGGCGCTCAGCAATAAGAGGATAGAGGGTGAACTGGTCGGCCGGTGTCAGCATAGTGTAACTGGGTGAGGGGGTTTGTTGGCAGTCTTCGGCAAGTCGTCTCGGTGAGGCAGCAGCAGATAAAATATACGGTGGAAATCCGTCCTGCACCAAGGAGACATCGCCTTCGTATAAGTGAAATATTCTTGAGTAGGGCGTTAAACAATAATTTAAAATTCATTTATTCATTTCTATATATTAACTGCAATCCTAACGGCAGGTATGATAGTTCAAGACATTTGTATGTCATGATAAAGTAACTTTTAATGAAAACACAGTTTTCCACAGTTCTTTGATGCCAGTTCAAATATGAGTTCAATATTTTCAACAACGATACTGAGGAACTGCTCTACACATATCCACCCGCAATACTTTACACTGTGAAATGACCGACGTCCAATGCGTTCAATGCGGGATTAAGCATCCCACAAGCGTGTTTAATAAATATACACATACATTTAAGCATTAAACACAAGTGTATAACACACACACACACACACACACACACACGCACACACACACACACACATATATATATATATATATATATATACAATAAAGCTATAATCGCCAAGTGTTTAAAAAATGTGTATAAGTTATGTAATCAAATTTATACAGTACATGTTGGGATAAATACAAAACAAAAAAAAAAAAGATTTCACAAGAGTAAAATTCCTGGCCTTTTTCAGAAAAGGTTGGTCAGTGAACGTCTGCCCTGTCAAACACAGCAACGCGAACACCGAAAGTTACGCTGTAAATAAACTTGAATTATTATGATTACATACATTGTGCAAATAAGTTATTTATTTATTTCATAAGTGTTTGGCCCAGTGCTCAAGAATATTTCTCATGCAGGACGGCAGCAAGCATTAGGGTTTTAGGAAACAGGGTACAGCAGTCGGGAAACCCACGACTATCTGCAGGTTGCTGGAGAGCAGAGAGGAAGCCAGCTTAGAGGAGAGCTTGGACTCACAGCGCCCCCATTGGTGAGAAGCACTGGGCTTATTGCGTTCTATTGCCGAGCTAAATCCTCTCTCCCCCCCATCCCCTACAGTTACACCATGACAATTAAATATGAGTACAAACTTACAGGCGAGTGTTTTCTTGTTAGTAAGGTCTAAAATGCCCGGTCCAAATGCTCAATCTGATTGGATATCCAGCCTTCCAAGTCCAGGAATTAAGAAATTCTAGAAGGAATCTAAGAAATCGCCAACCCCGGGAAACGCAAAATCTGGTACACTGGTACAATGGTACGTATCTATCAACAGGAACCAGAATCTAGTACCGGTGTCCGACTTTCGAATTCCGAAATGACAGTCTATATCGGGCAATCACACACACCTCGGCAATCCAATTGTACGAGAAGAACACCATTTCAACTGGCTGGCCTCAAACGACAATAGTGTAATTTATACACCCATCCTCGCACAATATGACAGCTCCCAGTTCCTCCAGTTCCCAATCGAAGTTGTGTCACACGGATTTCTTGGAACTCCAGGTAAGGACATTTAATTGCTGAAACGTCGCGTAAAAGATTTACGTTGATTTTACACCTGTTCAATAATACAATCGTAAAACCTGTAAGTAGTATACAATGTGGCCCACACCGCCCATTCCTATCTTTTAACCTGGGTTTTGCTAGTGGTACCCCGGTGGTACCGGTGGTACCGGCATGACGTTATATGACGTCACGTTTTGGTAAGGTAGAGTGTGATTTTTTCCTGCGGGGAATCCCCATTTTGTGACAGTTGTTTTTGTCATTATGTCAAATTTTCACTTACTCGGTACTATTGCACTTAGCTGGTACAACGGGAGTGGTTTGTGCGTGATCAGGTGCATGAGGGGATTAGCTTTATGACGTCATAGGTATTGGTAAGGTATTAGGTTTTATTTGTTTTTTTTCCTATCATGCGGTGTACACGTGATAATAACTTTAAAAGGTATAAAAAGTGAGGTTGGTTGTCATTTTTCACTGTGTTTGGCAGTGTATAAATAGGTAGGCGTGCATGAGTTTAGGTGGTTGTTAAATGATGGGATTTACCTGTGATTTGTGTTGGCGTGTTTTTAAGGCACGTAAAACGCTAAATCGCCACAAGCGGGAAGTTCATGGATCGGGGAGCTGTACGTGTAGTTGTAAGGATTCTGCTCAGCGGTTTACCCATATGTCAACCCTGAAACGGCATTATCATCGAACTGGACATGGAGAGGAAAATGATATGAGTGGAGAAAGACTGGTGAGTATATATATATATATATGTATATATATATATATCTATATATTACACTGTTGTGAGTATACATTTTCAGAGCATAGTGTGTCCTATTTATATTCATATATATGATAAGTTACGGGGGAGTGAATGTTAGGGGCTAATCTTTGTTTGATTATGTGACATCACGGTGTGTGATGTCACGAAAAATCACAGACAGACATATAAATAACAAAGAAACAATACATAACAGAGAGTACATGAAAAAAAACAAACAAGCATTTATCCATCGGTGTAGGGTTTTCAGGGGTAGTCGGTGTTGAGGGCGTGGTACAATCTACAAAGCTTATGAACATTAACAATTAAAATAATGTGAATGTGCATAGGTTTCGTGAAGTGTACCAGCCATATATCCATCGGTGTTGAGGGCGTGGCACAAATGGACAGACCCCTGTGTTCGTAACAGTTTAAATAATGTTAACGAACATAGGCCCTGTAAAGCGTACCAGGCATATACCCATTGGTCCATTGGCGTAGATTTTCCAGGTAGGTGGTGTTGAGGGTGGTGCAATATACTCCCCCCAATACATCGATAGTTATAATTATAATCTCAGTGTACCAAGGGACAGTTTAGTGTCCCTCCCATATAGCCACTGCTCCGTCCCTGTAGGTTTTTCTGCTAGGTGGAGTTGGCCGTCGCACACTAACTACGTCTGTGACCGTCAATAGTTATAAATAGACAATGTGGAAAGCCGCGGATGTAGTATAGTGTACAGCGTGGTTGTGCTTGATCCATCTCTGGAGTGTTGACATGGTCCATCGTGCGCTGGGTAACCATCGGGCGCTCACAAATTATACTACACTGTGAACAGTCGAGGTCAATCAGTGTACAATAAACTGGGGATGGCGACGTCAGGCGTAGATAAAATAGATAAATCACAAAAAATAACCAATAAATAAATGAAATAACCCCAAAATAGTCAAAACATCCAAAAACATGCAAAAATAGCCAAAACATCCAAGAAAACATGCAAAAACCATAGTGCTTATGTTTCGGAAAGTCCTTTCGACAGGGTGGGTTGCTCTGAAAAGACCCGTTGGATATATGGGAGATAAGAAGGAGCGGTAGGATGAGGAAGGAAAGCCACGGTAGATACATCTTGTCACTGATTATCACTTATTAAACATGGCGCTGTTAGTCCGATCGTCAAGAGAAGACGAGGGAGGAAAAACTGCGGTATAGACATCTTTCCTAGGGTCCATACACAAGAGGTTTCCAATGACTTGGTGAGGGTAAAAGGCAGGGTGAGGCTAAAACCTACGCAGGAAAGCTACGACATGTACATTCCAGAGATGCAGGGGGTTTCCAATGACTCGGTGAGAGTAGAGGACATCTTGAGGTTAAAACCCACACAGGAAAGATACGCCATTTACATTCCAACTTTTCCACCGCTTCCTATTCCGCTCACTGCAGTGGAGAACGCCATTCTAAATAATTTAATGTGGAGTGTAGTGATATAGAGGTCATCGTTGTAGGGGAAGTGCTTGGCAAACTGTATGAAGAGCAAGACCTTGCCACGATTCGTGAAGAATAAGAGATCCCTCAGCCAGCTGCCACAGATACATCTGGTTATGAAACTTAGTTGTTGTTGCGTTGTCTTCTCCCAAATGTCTATATTCCACCTGCGCACGTAAAAGTCTCAGACGATTCCTTTCCATGATGTACTCCAGTTCGTTAACCTCTGGTGGGTGTAAGTGGAGGACTCTTGTAAACTCTGGTCTTGAGCCCACCATAACTCGTCGCTCCAAGCCTCCATGTATTTTAAAAAGGCTGTTTCATACTCCTTGTAAAAGTATTCCAGTCGTTTCTTCAGGAGGAATCGCCACAACGGTAGTCCGTCCATTTCAGGGTCCCATGTACGTACTACGATGCTGGGGCAGTTTCGTAATCGAATAATCATCTTCGTGAGTGAATCCATAATCTTCCTCTCTCTGTCTGGGTTTTTGTCGTGAAATCAGCTCCCGCAGAAATGCAGTAGATTGACTGTGCGTCTGTCACCAAAGCTCACAGACTATATAATAGCAGCGCGGATCTGAAGGAAAGCAGTGGTTTTGGAGCAGAGATTGGTGAAGAAAAGAAAAATGCGCGGGCGGGTTGTTTTTATGAAATAAATATACCGGTGCTTGTAAACTCCTGTAGCAGAAGCATGGCAAAAAAGCGCGACGGTCAGAGAGAGCAATTTCACCATTTCGCATTGGTTTATAGCGGTCACGTGGGCTTTCTGCATTTACAAGCCTTGTGTTTTTACCGTGTCTCTTTTTTGAATGGAAATATAAGAATATAGGGTTAAATATCAACTTTTATTGAGATATAATCTTAATAATTAAAAAATAGAAGTTCTTAATATACATAATTCGTCAGCGTGGGTATAAAATATGAAAGACGTAAAGAGATAATTGGTGTTTTACACCCCTAGAGAAGCGCAACTGTAGATGTACGCTCTATCGGTACGAGTTGAGGGGGGGAGGACACATTCTGCTGTTCTGATTGGTCGATAGTGGGCGATGTCTGAGCAGTGCTAGGAAATTTTCAATCCTTGTGTTTCACTATAGCATAGCGGTTTGCCTTATAGTATATTAAAAACAATGTTTCGCTCTCGTAGGTTCATACAGTACACAGGACTATGCTTGCATATAGAGACATATCAATAGCTTACTTGTATGTACAGAAATATAAAAAAACAAATGCAGTGTGAAAATATCAGCATTTAGTTTTGACATGTAAATTTAATAATTAGAAAGGATATATACACATTCGTAATACACGTAAATTATTTTTCTGTTCTAGTTTGGATGTAAATGCAAGCGTTATATGCGGATGAAAACCTGGTATAATTGGGTGTATGCACATGTATCTACATCCCTATCATAAAGATGTTGAATGTGAGGGACTAATTTTGGTTTTGTTTTACATAAAGCGGACAAAATCACAGACATAAAATGAAACATACATAACCCATATACATATATATCGTACTTACATTTCGAAAGCGAGCCTTTCGGGAAAAAATGGTTAGACTTTACAAGGGCTGTTGGAAATGGTGGGGTAGCTTAGCTTAGCTTAGCTTAGCTTAGCTCAGCTTTCATTCGGAACCACTGCTTCCAGTCTTCCCATCCATTTCCGCAGTGTGCAATGGAATGGTGATCCACCTTGCCTTCTCCCCTCGCTCCTTTCCATAATCCCTCCGATAAAATTCTGCATAATGAGTACATATAACTGAGTTTCCCTTTTATATGAACTGGCCGGCTTGTAAAGTTTGAGAGCACCCCAAACACTGTGGACCGAATAGAGAGCAAACTCCCATGCATCTCACTGGATGATAGGGACTATACCGTACCAGCGGCTGTGGATTTTTAATCCCTGTGTTTTACTAACATAGCGATATCGCCTATGTGAATTTTAAATACACACACGCACATATATTCTGGCACACATATGAAAGTTAATAATACAGACATAATACAATTTGTTTATATATAATAGAGTATAATTACGATGTACACAACACAAAACATATATTTATTATTTGACACATATAAAAGACAAATAAGTAACTCTGAAAATAATGTAGTCGTTTTCTACCTTTTATTTATAAGGTCTATGGTCGGGTAGGGGTTGGTCGGTTGATTGGGTGGGTTGGTTGGTCCGTTTGTTTTCGTTGGGTTGTCAAAAATCATTAGTATGGGTCACACAGCGGTAGAAGTCTCCAGGTGATTCATAGTTATTTCTCAGCCTCCGATGTCGGAATTTTCTTCGCTAGCTGTAAATTATTTCCCCGAGTCTTCTTCTTCCTCCTACCCCGGCGTTTGTATGTATTGTATTTCCTGGGTCGATTTCGTTTCTTCTTGAGAGGCATGGCGTCCGTTCTCACCTGTGTTCTAGGTTAAGTTGATAAGGTATACACTATGTGTTATACTTATGCACATACGGCAAGTTATTAAATAGTAGATCTACGGGCATTGACATCTGGTACTGAGGGTTGTTTGTATGTAGATGAGTTTCTGACGTGCTACCGCGCTAAGAATATGAATCACATCGCGCGGCAACTGCAGCTTTGTCCCAGTGAGATCGAGAAATGGGCAGTGGCCAGTGGTTTTGGATTTTCTGCGTCTAAAACCGTGGGTATGCATCACCAAGGTCTGGGGCTCAGCCTTGGTGCCTATAGGACCTCACCGGTGGAGAGTTTATACGTAGAGGCCAATGAGCCTTTTTTATATCACAGGCGTATAAAACTCAGCCTTCAGTACGTCGCTAAGCTTAAAACTCACCCAACAAACCCTGCCTACGACTGTGTTTTTAATCCATCATACGCAGATAAATATAATAAATGTCCCAACAAAATTTCCTCCTTTGGTCTTCGTGTTCGGGACCATATTGTGGAAGCTAACATCAAGCTGGAGAACATAGCTCCGGTTTCTTTTCCGGAATCTCCTCCCTGGCTTCTTCTACAAGCTAAATTAATATTTGATCTACGTCAACATAAGAAATCCGATACAAACCCTCTTATAATTCAGCAAAGTGTCGCTGAAGTAAAAGCTAATTATCCGGATTCTAAATTTATATATACTGACGGGTCGAAGGATGGGGACAGGGTGGCGGCTACGGCTGTCTTGGAACAGCGAGTCACTTCTCTTCACCTTCCATCCTCGTCTTCAATATTTTCTGCCGAGGCCAGAGCTATACTTCTGGCTTTATCATACGTTTCATCCGGCTCTGCCGACAGAGCAGTGATATGCAGTGACTCATTGTCCTGCCTTTTGGCAATAGAGCAAAATAAGTCTCAAAACCCGTTAATAATAGAAATATTAGCCATCCATAGAAAGTTAATTAAAAGAGGGAAAGATACTGTATTCTGTTGGATACCAAGTCATACTGGTATTCACGGAAACACAGTGGCAGACAGGGAAGCGAAAGCTGCTCTTAGTAAACCCATATCTAAGATTAAAATTCCTTATACTGACTTTAAATCTAATATTCTTAAATACATTTGTCGCCTTTGGCAGGTTGAATTGGACCTGCAGGTCGATAACAAACTGCACGCGGGCAGTGCTCCCAAGTGTGTTGGATGTGATGCGCAGTACGGCATCAAACATATCCTGGTTGACTGTTTTTACTTTGCCCATGTGCGGCAACGGTTCTACACTGTAAACTCCGTATATGATTTGTTTGACAGCATCGCTGGCGACGCTCTCATACAATATCTGAAGGCCATTGGCCTTTATCATAAAATATAAATTTTATACTCAAAAATAAATCTTTGTTATAAAATTCCCTTAATATGCTGGTTTCCGAGTTTTAACTGTTTTGTTTTTATTACCTGATGTCCGAACTTTTCTGTTTTCTTTTTAATGTTCTCCAGTGACTATCGAAAACCTTTACTGTCTCGTGTTTCCACGTTGTTCTCCCCACGATATGGCTGAGATATTGCCGATGTGACGTTAAGCCATAATCATTCATTCAATCTTTTATGCCAGTACGAGTTGCTTCCCTTGAAACGTGAGATTCGACAAATTTTATGATTTCGGGTTTTTTTTTTTGGTTATACAGGTTTCAGCCCATTTCACAAACTGGAGGTCGTGGAACCGCTTCAGTATCAAAGCGCCGGGGTCAGTCTGCTGCTAGATCCGAGCGCTCCTATTGCTAATCCTTACTCTCACCTGTCCATCAAGCGCCCTCACCTGAGGCTGTGTTTAGTCCGCTGTGGCCAGATAGCGACGTGGATGATCGGGGTGAACTTCATACCGCCTCTGTCGTTAATGTAAAGGGTCAGGTTAACCTCAATGACGGCCCTAATTCATTTCCCTTGGACCCCATCACACCTTCATATGATGAGTTGCCTACAGACCCAGCATTACGTGACATATATCAACATCACTGGGGCGCTATCCGCCAGCAATTTCATCGTCATCGGCCTTTGCAGTATGTGTATCATTTCTGAATCAAGGGACTCTATCCTTTAGCTACACACCTGGAACAGATGTTTCTTGACCAGCCTTGAGCTTTCCGTATCAACCTAGCTGACGGTTTCATTTTACGTCATCGAGATACGGACCAATTGGGTTATTTCTATCCGAGTACAAATACAAGAATACTTTCAGAATGTCGATATATTCACACCTATGGTGATATACAAACACTTACTGCTGATTTGTCAGTTATCGATCCGATCGAATCAGCCCGGCAACAGCGCTCAAATACCAAATGGGTGGTAGACAGTGTGACTAATGTTGCGTCTTATGTGCATAAATTACATACCACACCCATCGGTGCACCGGTAGATTTACCTGCCCACATGCGGAATAATAAAGGCTTGCACAGCATGGTGAGTCGCGGACGTGGTGCTTACGATGATCATTTGTGTTTCTTCCGTTGCTTAGCCTTTCACCCAGACAACGCTAACCCCAGATACTGTACGGTTAAAGCTAAGGGTTATTTAAAAATTTACTTGAAAGCTAAAGGTATGGAAGCCAGGTATTTCCGTGGTGTCCCGCTCAGCCAACTGTCTTTTTTGGAGGATTTATTTAACGTAAACATATTTGTGTATGAACTGGTAGTGGTGAATAAAGATAGGTGCGCTGAGATTCTTTATCGGTCTGCCAAGCGATACGCTACTACTTTGATTCTTAATTTACACGAGAAGCATTTTAGCGTGGTGAAAGATATGAATTTATACGTTCGTTCTTATCTGTGCAGCGTTTGCCATGAATCATTTCCCAAGACCTGGAAATTAGAACGGCATGCACGGAATTGTGATGGGGTTATCAAACGAGTTTATGCAGGCCGTGTGTTTAAAAACAAAACCACTGTTTTCGAGGAGTTAGCTGACGAAGGAATTATTGATGTCGCTGAAGAGGACAGGTATTTCCCATATAGAGCTTGTTTTGATTTTGGGGCCTATCTCCAAAAATTAGACCCTTCTGCAGCTAACAGTGGTGAAAACATAGAATGGACATCTCTCCATATTCCCGTGAGCATGTCTGTTAACTGTAACGTTCCTGGATATGACGAACCGATGTGTTTTGTATCAACGGGTGATCCGCACGCTTTGATTGAATCTATGATGGCATATCTCACTGAGATTAGTGAAGCTAGTTTTAAGTTGTTGTGTCAACATTACCATCATGTGTTAGACAGCTCGGATGAGTGTATAGGTATAGCCGCACTATGTAACTTTACCTGCGAAACCAAAAAGAAATCTTACACAGAAAAACTCAAGGAGGCATTTTTAACATACCTGGTCGAACTCCCTGTTTTGGGTTTTAATTCTGGGAAAGCCCGACGTCAAGGGGATGTAGATCCCAGCAGGGTGTTAACAGGTGAAACGATGAAGCTATTAGGAAATTCGGAATATGGAAAGACAATTACTAATCAATATCGCCATGTGAATGTGAAAGTGTGCACGCTACAGAAAGTTCGGAAATTAGTCAATTCAGATGCATGTATTAACGTGGAGGAAATTGATGATGATACGTATGAGGTCACGTGCTCTAAGAAACGGATCTCTTATAATTTACCCTTACAGATAGGGTGTATGGTATATCAGTATGCCAAACTCCGCATGCTGGAATTCTATTACGATTTCCTGGGGAAATATTTTCATTCCAGTGATTAGCAACTCGTGTAGACAGATACAGATTCAGCTTACAAGGCATGGTCGGACCCTATTTGGGAATCCGTGGTTAAACCTGAGCTGCGAGAAGCTTCCGAGGCTGAACGTGACCACTGGTTACCTCGTCGAGATTATTATCACCTGGTCTTCTTAAAGTAGAATGGAGTGGAGATGGTATTATCGCTTTATGCTCCAAAACATATTACTGCAACGCTGGGGAGAGTGGCGATGGTGATAAAATTTCCTGCAAAGGAGTAAACCGTCACAGTGCTCAAAAGGATTTGCATCTCTCGGTGCTCCAGGAGGGACGAAGTGCAGCGGGAGTCAATCGTGGCATGCGTGTACGTGGACATCAAATGTGTTCCTACACACAGCATAAGGACGCTTTCACGTATTTTTATGCTAAACGTGAGATTTTTCCCGATGGGGTAAGCACGACTTACCTTGATATTTAGATACATATGTAAAAATATTTTAAGATTCTGAATATTTTGTAAATAAAACAAAGGAAACATGTTATTTTGGCGAGATCTCAATTTTTATTAATTTTTTGGTTCAATAAACAAGAACAAACAACTGGAATTAAAGATGTCAATTTTTTTAATAACACTCGTCATTGTATATATGCATTGTTCTAATCATCAAAAATACAGCCTCTGTGCAACACTATACTAACATATTCCTTGTTATCAGCATATGTTTGTACAACAACAATAAACATGGATATTGACAATATTGACCACACACAGCGGTATTTAAGCATTGTGTAGGGCGGTGATTCGATTGCCAATGGTCCGTACCCCGATTTAGCCACGTCTCTATCTCCTTACGCCACGGTGGAAGTGCACAAGAATTAAAATAATCTGCAGACAAGTGATTTGTGGTTTCCTCATAATCTATATATAATGCAATCCAATGTGTACCAGGTTTCGTACAAGGATCGGTGTTTAATATGTATACAGCAGGTCGATGCGGCATTCGTGCAGGTAAATCATTCCAAGGGAGCACACCTTGCACCAAGTCACGTGTATAAGGATCCGTTTGAAGACATTGTAATAATTGTACGCTGTTCATGACGTCATCTGTTAGAATTATGAGATCCTGGTCGAGAGTGGGAGTTCAAATCCTGGAGTCAATGTCGATTTTGTTTAATTGGTGAAATCACACAAGATTGTACGAGTCTTATCAATCTCAATGATATTCTGGAATTCAGCATAGCAAATGATGGTAGTAGATTGAAGTAGAGGTTGGGAAAATCGCATTTCCAAGCGGAGATCACCCTTCTGACTGACGTTCAACTGTTGCTCATCGTGCTGGTCAGTGGTCAAATCAAAGGCGAACAGGGTGTACCCAGTGCGGAAATCACTATATGTGATATCGTTTCCTCCATCTGTTCCAACTTTACCCGTGGCAGCGAATAAGTTCATATACGAACGGATGTAATTATGAGCTGCAAAATTTGGGGTGAGTGGCTTCGCTAGTATCTGACGTAGTTTATGTTAAGGTGGTTGAATGCGAAGGGATTTTCATAGTATCGTTCGTTAAATGTCGAGTTTTGTACACACCCTATGACGAGAAGCTGCGGGAGAGTGCCTAAAAATAGGTTTTGTTCATTCACTGTGGTATTTCCTTGGTACTTGGTCAATACACGCCGAATCGGGTACTTAGCTGGGGCTTTCTCCAAGGCTTTCAAATGCCCTAGTAGATCACCCGGGGTGACTTTGATTTTCCGTATAAACATTGTCACTTCCTCAAAGACTGTCTTGTAATCAGCCTCCTGTGCATTGTCTCCTTTCCCATGTCGAGCGGTTGATATAATCGCAAAGCTGTTTCCGCTCCTGGTCAAACGCACTCGAACTGTGACATTGTTTAACAAATAGCGATCTTGTTGAAACAAGTCACAATGTAATCTCCCCAACATATTAATCGATCGACTTCCAGCAATCAAGGCCCTCCGTTTGTGAAATCCATCGTTTTGATTAGTTTTAGTCTCCATTTGTCCAGAAGTATCCTTATACCATCCACTTCCTTTCAACCAAGTTCTTTTAGCTTCCTGCCCATAGCTAAGTAAGGTTTCTATGTACGCCCGGTAAGGGTACATATTCGTTGACGGAGTGATCAATTTATCATTGATAGCGACGTCTACTTGCTGCCACAGGGAATGTAGTCTGAAATTAACAGGTGCCACGGCAGCATTCTCTGGCAAATCATCCCCATTATCTTTCACTATTTTGGCTTTCACATACAAATACGAGTTAGCCAAGTCCAAGTAAGTGTCTGGATCCCCGTTGCTAATAAACAATTCTACAGGCCCACCGTCCACAATGCTAGCTATAGGGTTGTAGGTATCCCATCGTCCTTCCTGTACACTTCTTTGAGTCGGGGGTAAAGTCCACAAATCAAATTTACAGTTCACTGATGGGGCTGAATTTGGGTGCTGTAAAGAAATGCTAGAACAAATATAAATGTTATGCGAAAATATCTATGGGAAGTCTACCTGATCCCTTTCGCCCCGTATGTGCTCCAACACGCCTTCTACGCTGACTGATGAGGTGACGTGCAGCAGGGCGTTTTATTCGGCGCCGGTGAGCTGGTTTACCCGGTGGACGTCGGCCTGCCCCAGGTGTAGATACACCGAGAATACGAGGGACTTCCCTCTCCAGCGCACGTTTAGCACTCCCTAGCAGTCTTTTACCAGCAGCCTTACTACGTTGTTTCAGGGCTTCCTTCGGTGACTTGCCGCGAAACAGCGTATCACCAGCAACCCCCAGAGCCGTCCGTAGCACCGTTTTTCCCACGGTTTTGGCAATGGGCACCAGAGGCCCCTTGATAAGAGCACCTAGGACATTCCCTAATCCGTGACCTCGTTGTATTGGAGCACTATAAAAGACAGGAAAATTACCGCCCCCAGCTTGATTGCAGTAGTGCGTGATGTAAGGTTGATGCGTATCTGACATCCTCTATGGAAGATCACAGGTTTGAATCCTCGTGCGGTCAGCGTCAAGTTTTTTGAATTTTTTTGGTCACGTGTTAGAGAAGAAGTAGACTCCGCCGCTCTCGAAATGAAGTGTTACCAACACTTTCCCGTGCACAAATGGGACAGGTTTACCTGTGTCATCCCTAATATCTATTTCAATGGTCGAAAAATTATTCTTGAATACAGGAACATACTTAATATGTCAAAAGAATTTGCTAACATGATCTCCAGACGTCCGACGATCAGCTACTGCGCAGAGAAGTGGGGCTAATACATCCCCTACTACACGAGGTTCGAGCACATCTGAATATATATAAAGGGTGGGGACCGTCCGTGTCGCCTGAGTCGAACCAAAGCGAATGTTTTCTTGCTCTCCTGTTATCACCGTATTCCCATCGAGTAAGTGTGGGTTAGAATTTACAGTTTGGCGTGATCTGTTTTCTCCCTCTCCCGTTACCTGCGCATTCCCAGGGGTGAGACCAAACATTTCACGTAAGCGTGGACTAAAACTTACAGTTTGGCGTGATTTAAATTCCAGTGTATATTTTTCAGAAGCTCTGTCATAGCCAAACACAATTTCACCTGCCTTAGGTCCAAGAAAAGCTCTATTGCTATTCATCAGTTGAGCGTTGAGGGCAGAGGTGATAGCTTCCGGTGTTGGGTAATAGCCTTTGGGTAATACAACTCGCTCGTTACGACCGAGATCGTCCTTGTGCACCGTAAACCAGATCTCACCAACTCCGACATTAGATACTGTATTTCCACTAAACCACACTCCCAGTCACCTGAGAGATGAATTGGCCGAGGTAGTTGAATTGTGTAATTAGCTAATGTATTATTTGGGAAATAGTCCATCGAGCTGTTGCTCGGTAACGTCATATAAAACATGTTGTTTATCCCACATCTCAGAGTCCGACTAACTTTATAGCGTGGGTAACCGCGTTTTTAATAAGGAGATCACTGCAGAGGTTTGGTAATTTTACGTTTGGTTTTTGAATCACCACGAGATGGGGTCTTGGTTGGGGTGGCGGTATGCCCTCACGCCTGCTGTAGTCGTTCCCATTCAGCTTTTGATTTTTTAGGCTTGGATTTACGCTTCTTGTACCGGGGAATTGGAGATGACCCCTTTGGTTTATTAGGTGTCAACATGCCTTCCGCCCGATATCCTAAATAAGTTGCTCCCTTCTCTTTTTCTCTCACGTCTCAGGGTGCTTGAGGGGGCACAGATGGCTTAGCCGGCTGGGGCGGCGGTGGTGGGGGATTGAGACTTTGCTGGTACTTTTCACTGGTTGTGAAATGTCAAGTAGCGTTGAAGGGCCTGTTGGCACTGGCAAATTTTATCTTCATTTGACAATGTCCCATTCTTTAAAATTCTTTCCATATCTCCATCTAATGTGTTGATGAGTTTGACAGTAGACGGCACAGGGTAAGGTGAAGTGGGCCGAAGCAATCCTTCCAACAAACATTGGTTCAACTAGGGCCATTTTCTTCATATGAGACATTTTTTTTTCTTTCTTAACGACGGCCCCCGGTAAACAAATTACCCACAAAAGAGGCCTCAAGCGGAAGGCCCGCCGCCAGAAGGAGGGGTGCTTTTCCACCTTTCTGTATAAAGCGTGAGGCGGAGTGCGCTTGCTTACTAGTGCACGTAGATGTGTCTTGTGCGGACGTAACCGAGCCTTCTGAGCTGGTGTCAATTGGATATTTCCATTTAAAATGTTCTTAAAAACCACGCATATACAGCGAATAAATTCACCATTAGGACCGCGAAGAACTGCGTCCTTCACTTGCCGGTCACCCTTGACCAGAAGTTTTATCAAAGGTGCAAAGCGACGTAATCGTGCTGACATGGTCAGTGTCTAATTATATAATGACGTAGTAAGTGATATGTCGGGAGGTTTTATTGCATATGCCTGTGAGAGTTATTCCCCCTGAAAGTTCATATTTTTGTGATTTATGGAGGTAAACAAACTGCACGGAATCATCAGGAAAAATATGCGTACGCAGACGGAGATGATCGGGTGTAGTTTGTTCGAAATCAACAAGCAAATATCCGTAAGGTTCGGACGTGGCGTCTTTAAAGGCTTCTTGCACGTACTGAGATTTACCTGGCGCCATTTGTTTAGCGATGATATTAATTTGAGAAGAGTCTCGAGGGTTTTTAAATACGACTAAATAATGAGCGATTAAGCTAATCGTTCTATGGTCTCTGCTTTTGTTAAACAGATTCTGCACAATGTAGATCACACTGATATTACGATGGTGACTTCCCTTCGTAAATAGCACTGTTACACGCTCGTCTGTTTCAGCCATTAAATCATCAACAATTACTAAAGCTCGTTCCTCTGGACTAAACGCTTTCGGACTAGGTACACCTTCTTGAAATTCGACGTTTGGTAAGGCAGCGTACATGGGTTGCCATTCGCCTTAACACCATACTACACGCTGGGGAGATGGATGAATGGTCTATAATACGTTTGACGAAGATCAATTTGCCACTCTCGGTCGGTCCGCTGACAAGGCAGGTAAATGGGTGGCTCCATCGTACATCCATGGGCTTAGTGGTGAAGTCAAGTTGAAGGAAAATGGCTGAGATTGACGAGGTTGGGGTTGGTAAGATACAGAGGTGTGTTGAGATGAATTCAACTGTCCAGGTGCTGTAGCAGGTGGGCTGGTAGGTTCAGTGTTTACGGTACTGCGCTGAGATGAATTTACCTGTGCAGGGACTGTAGTAAGTTCAGTCTTGCGCTTAGTTTGCTCAGTAATAACGCTAGGCCAAATTGGGCTAGTGATATCTCGAATACTAGGTGCTGTGTTTGGGCTTTGGTAAGCTGGAGGTTGAGTAGGCACCGGAGAAGAAGAAGGAATCGAGGTAATGTCCGTCCTCCCGAGTAATCTATGACGCCTGGTAAATACCGAGGGAAACTGCTCCGTCTTATTCCTCAATAACTTATCAAATAGCGTCTTGTTCAATCGCTCTTGCAGAATGCGTAACAAATATTTGTCTTCAGTCAGTTGCGATGTTAAATCAATTCCCAGTCCACCGATTAACACTCCAATATACAACAGGACGACACCTGCCATTACAGCGGGCCCTTTATTCTCACGCACACTTCGCACGCAGTCATCCACACACTTAGGCATCGTGAGGGGAGACTGAGCACAGGTAGAATGAAAACTGTTTTTAAATACGTTTCACATCTCTCGCTGGCACCCACGAATTAAAACTAACTGGCCAGTCACGCCATTTCACCAAGTAATATATTTTGCCACGTTGTTCTTTGCTATCTAATACTCTCTCCACTTGACAGTACGTATCAAGCGTTGTTCTGTCTCTTAAAATGTCCCCGAGAGTCTTTCTGCATTCAAATCAGCTAATGTGTACACCACAGGTTCCAGAGGATGCCGTGCCACAACGCGGAAAATTTCTTGACTCCAGTTAGACAGGTAAGACTTCTCAAAAGTTCTCTTGAAGTTACTAACGCGAACGAGATCTCCTACTTTATACCGATAAATTCTCCGACTGCACCAGGACTTCATAGAGCTCTGTAATATACCCCGAACTTCATGTTCATTGTCAGCTGTAACGGGAATAAGGACTCGCTGAATGCTGCGTTGATACGCACGATTGTAACCCTGTGTTAAGCCAGGTAAAACACCCAGGTAACGTCGAGTGTTATTCGTGGCGAAATATACGAGTGGCCCTCGTATGGAATCGAACTCTCTTCTTCCCTCCTCGGCGGTGAGTTATATTGGACAGGTACGTTTTTTTTATACCCATTTTCACTAAAAACCAACAAGTAGCAACCCAGGTGATACAGACAGCGGGAGATGTGTAAAGCGTCCAGGGCGTGAGAGATATTGATTCAGCTTTCATATGGGGTGACTTGCGCTGTAAGTTCATGAGTTTCGGTATAACTTGTTGGTGAAAGTATTTACGAATCGGATTAGAATTCTCTACCCGGTGACAAACGTCTTTGGTGAATAGTCGGAGAATAGTACAGCGTCCCTCATTCACCAGCTGATCTTCAAACACAGAGTCCAATACGGCCTATGATTGGAGGCTGGTTACTGAATCAACAAGTTCTCTCCATCCTAAATCTTGTGATTTCATCTTAGGTGTCATATCACCTGTGTACCCAGTGAAATAATAATGAAATATTGTAGAGCACCACACGTCTTATACTATCCTCTACCGACGTGTACGTATGTACAGAGCCTCAATATTTAGCGATATTTATACGTACATGTACAAAAACTGTTACAGTGAGGTTTGGCATGAGTTACCTCCCATTGACCGTCAGTCAGCCCTTTTCCCGTTTCAATTGGAGATTCTCTTCGCACCATGATCATGCTGTAAGGCTGAGGGATATAGACTATGAATAAATCCAAATCAACACCAATCTTTTATTAGCGCACGATAAATAACACTAAACATCAATCAGATCAAGACCGATTATCAATATAAATTGCTACATCATAAAACAAACACATTTTTTTCCACAATTTTTTTCTCTTTTATTTTTTTTACTCGAACATTACAAAGGCACTGAACAATATAACGATACACCTTCAAGATATGTACAGAAAGAAGAAATGGAGAACTCGTGAACTGGAACCATGAGTTAACAACAATAATATTTTTCTCACCATTTCTCAAAATTTAAATCGTCTAGTATGTATAGAAAAATATTATCGAGAAATTGCGAAAACTACCACTATTAATTAACAACAACAACATTTTTCACCAAATTTGAAAATTCAACATATTGTCCATGTAATAGCTTAGTTTTGTTGTACTCTTCGTTTCCACACGTCCATTCCCCTTCTTCTTTATCAGCTAAAACAATATTCATTGCGCCAGTTGCTGTTGTTGTTGATGATGGCTGCTGTTCAGTTCTCGGCATAATGAGGGGAAAAAAAATTAAGTCAGGCAGGTAGGCAGGCAGGCCATCTATGGTAGTTGACGGTGTGACGTCCCGAGGGAGACTGCTGGTTGAAGTGTGAAAATGAGCGGCTTAATATAGAACAATTTTTTGGGATAATGCCAAAAATTGGTGCAAATTGTTTTCATAATACCGACAAATTCTTTCTTGCGTCATGCTAAAACTCGTGGAAATTTCCTGTTGTACCAGTCCTCATCAGTTTACAAAAAATAATGGTTTTCGTCCAGACTTGAATATCCTTTTAAACGCCTCAATAAGATTAGCACCTGTCTTGGTAGGTACGGGGTCTACCCAAGCAAACTGAAAAAGAATATCGATGCATGTGAGTAGGTAACGGTTGCCCGAATTATACCTGGCTAATTTACTCATGTCAACCAAATGAGCTTGCCACTGACTGTCTATTCCGCCCACAATAACTGTAATACGAGCGTAGTGTCTCCGAGCCCACCGATGAAGTGTATACGTCTCCTGTTCAGCCAACCAAGTCTTTATATCGTCACGTGACACAGGGAAATCAAGCTGACGTGCTGCCCGTAATAAAGCGCCTACTCCGCTATAAGCAACTGGACTTTGGAGGTGATAATATAACTGTTGTAAGACTTTAGCAAGGGTATCCTGAGGTATGGGTATGCCTGCTTTCTTCTACTTCTTTGCCAACGTATGGAATCGAACTCTTTTCATCCCTCCTCGGCGGTAAGTCATAATGAACAGGTACGGTTTATTTTATACACCTTTTTTTACTAAAAACCAACAAGTAGCAGCGCAAGTGATACAGACAGCTAGAGATGTGTAAAGCATGCAGCTCGTGAGAGATAATGATTCAGGTTTTATAGGGATTGTAGTGGGTGACTTGTGCTGTAAGTTCATGAGTTTCGGTATAACTTGCTGGTGATGGTATTTACGAATCGGAATAGAATTCTCTACTCGGTGACAAACGTCTTTGGTGAATAGTCGGAGAATAGTGCAGAGTCTCTTATTCACCAGCTGATCTTCAAACATAGAGTCCAATACGGCCTTATATGCTTGGAGGCTGGTTACTGAATTGACAAGTTCTCTCCATCCTAAAACCTGCGATTTCATCTTAGGTGTCTTACCACCTGTGTAGCCAGTGAAATAATAATGAAGTATTGTAGAGCACCATACGTTTTATATTACCCTGGACCGAAGTGTACGTATATACAGGGCCTCAATATTTAGCGATATTTCTACGTACATGTACAAAAACTGCTGAAGTGAGGTTTGGCATGAGTTACCTCCCATTGACCGTCAGTCAGCCCTTTTCCCGTTTGATTTTGAGATTTTCTTCGCACCACAATCAGGCTGTAAGCCTGGGTTCTGTAGAGTATGAGTAAATCCAAATCAACATCAGTCTTTTTTTGGAGCACGATAAATGACACTAAACATCAATCAGATCAAGACCGATTATCAATATAAATTGCTACATCATAAAACAAACACATATTTTTCCATAAATTTTTTCTCTTTTATTTTTTTCAACCGAACATTAGAAACGCACTGAACAATATAACGATATACTTTCAAGATATGTACAGAAAGAATAAATGGAGAACTCGTAAACTGGAACTATGAGTTAACAACAATAACTTTCTTCTCACCAAATAGCAAAATTCAAATGGTGGAGTATGTACAGAAAACTAATATCGAGAACTTGCGAAAACTACCACTATTAGTTAACAACAACAACAACATTTTGTCACCAAATTTGAAAATTCAATAAATTGTCCATGTAATGTCTTAGTTTTGTTCTACTGTTCGTCTCCACACGTCCATTCCCATGATACGTATTCACCGTTGATATCGATGTATTGCCCAAATGAAAACCCTTAAATTTGTCAAAATTGAGCACTGTGATATTTCCTCCATGATCCGAGTTAAATTGAAATCGATTGCGGGAAGAATTAGGTGGTCTGTAAATAAATAAATAAATAAATAAATAAGTTTACCTGTCCATAATTCAGTATAAGATCACATGAGTTTGCACCACAGTTTATATAGTATACCTGAAAACACTAGTGTGGAAAATTAATTAAACATATATATATATATATAACTCAGTGTAACAAGAATGACTTTCATTTTTTTAAAGAAAAGATACTTACTTACGCCTCTGCGTCACCTTCACACTTTCCCTCTGTGAAACGCTGTAAGAACATTTGGGGAAATCTGGATTACGTTTCTGGACATCACACCTGTCCAGATACTGGTGGACTTTATGCATTGATCCTCTTCAGCCGCATCTCGAAAATCGTCGAGTACCTTAGTTTCATCCGAACGTAATGCTGCTTGCTCAACTACAATTTCACTTTCCATATCCATGTATTGTAATGGGTCGAGACACTGATCTCGATTTTGACTAGGATGCTGAAGGCGGCAACCTCCACATTGTTCATCTTTGACTTGATTGACAAGAGGGATCATATGCTGCATCATTACACTCCACATTAAATTTTCAAGAATGCTGTTCTCCTCATCAGCGAGAGGCATTGGTGGCTGTGGGCAGATAGACGATGCATTAGCTGTAGGGAACACCGTTTCATCTGTTTTTCCAAGTATCCCTCGTATACGCTCGCAGGCCTACTGTTTCCACATATCAGCTGGCAAAGTGATACCACCTTTCTTAGGATAACATTTCCTCTGCTTGCTGTATTGCATTCATTGTTTAATATTCAAATACCACCAGCGCTCCACTGTTTGCGGATTTTTATATGTTGAGGAACTGAAGAAAACATCATCATTCCAGCGAAACAGCTGTTGTGACGGTACGCTAATTTCACCTTCATCTTCACTCGTTGGTATAGGCCCGATTACTCTTCCGCAGGTTTGTTATTGTAGGAGGCTTTCAAACTGGTCCCAGGCGCCCACTGAAATGGCTATACTGCGCTCGTAAGGCTGGTTAACATGTAGAGCAAAGGTGATTTTATCTTCACCAACTCGAATACGATACCCATTAGGAATATCGATATGGCAGGTTTTTAGCGAAATCTTCTTCTCCGCCCGAGCTAATTTAAATCGCTTCTTAGACGTGGGCTGTACATCCACTTCTTCTTTATCAGCTAAAACAGTATTCATTTCGCCAGTTGCTGTTGTTGTTGTTGATGGCTACGGTTTACTTCTCGGCATAATGAGGAAAACAATGTTTAAGTCAGGCAGGCAGGTAGGCAAGCAGGTTGACGGTGTGAAGTCCTGAGGTAGACTGCTGGTTGAAGTGTGAAAATGAGCAGCTTGATATAGAACAATTTTTTGGTATAATGCTAAAACTTGGTGCAAATTGTTTTCATAATACCGACAAATTCTTGTTTGCGTCATGCTAAAACTCGTGGAAATTTCCTGTTGTTCCTGTCCTCATCAGTTTGTAAATCTAATGGTTTTCGTCCAGACTTGAATATCCTTTTAAACGCCTCAATAAGATTAGCACCTGTCTTGGTAGATAAGGGGACTACATATGCATATTTAGAAAGAATATCGATGCATGTGAGCAAGTAACGGTTGCCCGAATTATACCTGGCTAATTTACTCATGTCAACCAAATGAATTTTCACTGACTGTCTATTCCTCCCACGACAACTGTATTACGAGCGTAGTGTCTCCGAGCCAACCGATGAAGTGTATACGTCTCCTGTTCAGCCAACCAAGTCTTTATATCGTCACGTGACACAGGGAAATCACGCTGACGTGCTGCTCGTAATAAAGCGCCTACTCTGCTGTAAGCATCTGGACTTTGGGGGTCATAATATAGCTGTTGTAAGACATTAGCAAGGGTATCCTGAGATTTGGTTATGCCTGCTTTCTTCTTCTTTGCCCTCGTATGGAATCGAACTCTCTTCTTCCCTCCTCGGCGGTAAGTCATAATGGACAGGTACGTTTTATTTTATACCCATTTTCACTAAAAACCAACAAGTAGCAGAGCAATTGATACAGACAGCTAGAGATGTGTAAAGAAAGCAGAGCGTGAGAGACATTGATTCAGCTTTTATAGGGGTTGTAGTGGGTGATTTGCGCTGTAAGTTCATGAGTTTCGGTATAACTTCGCGGTGAAAGTATTTAGGAATCGGATTAGAATTTTCTATCCGGTGACAAACGTCTTTGGTGAATAGTCGGAGAATAGTGCAGCGTGCTTCACTCACCAGTTGATCTTCAATCATAGAGTCCAATACGACCTTATATGCTTGGAGGTTGGTTACTGAATCAACAAGTTCTCTCCATCCTAAAACCTGCGATTTCATCCTAGGCGTCTTACCACCTGTGTAGCTGGTGAAATAATAATGAAATATTGTAGAGCACCATACGTCTTATACTATCCTTCACCAACGTATACGTATATACAGAGCCTAAATATTTAGCGATATTTTTACGTACATGTACAAAAACTGCTAAAGTGAGGTTTGGCTTGAGTTACCTCCCATTGACCGTCAGTCAGACCTTTTCCCATTTCAACTGGAGATTCTCTTCGCACCATAATCACGCTGTAAGCCTGAGGGCTGTAGACTATGAATAAATCCAAATCAACACCAATCTTTTTTATAAATAACACTAAACATCAATCAGATCAAGATGGCGATTTTGACTAGGATGCTGAAGGCGCCACCCTCCACATTGTTCATCTTTGACTTGATTGACAATAGGGATCATATGCTGCATCATTACACCCCACATTAAATTTTCAAGAATGCTGTTCTCCTCATCAGGGAGAGGCATTGGTGGCTGTGGGGAGATAGACGATGCATTAGCTGTATGGAACACCGCCTCATCTGTTTTTCCAAGTATCCCTCGTATACGCTGGCAGGCCTCGGTCAAGTGTTTCCACATATCAGCTGGCAAAGTGATACCACCTTTCTTAGGATAATATTTCCCCTTCTTGTTGTATTGCATCCATTGTTTAATATTCAAATACCACCAGCGCTCCCATGTTTGCGGATTCAAGTCGAACTGAACCATTCACTCAATGGAGTACAACATGGATGAGTTAATGCTTTCGGTGGCGATGAAGGAGTACAATAAGGCGTACGAGCGGTGCGAGGCGACGGTGAATATCAACGCTAAATTACTAGCGATAAGTGTGTCGGAGATGGAGAGCAGTCGAGCAGAGCCTCAGAGCTGGTGGGAGACGGTACGAGTGGGGTGTGTGGCGCTGGGGAAGCCATTTCCCCCATGGACACCTCCAGCCGCACCAGGGAAGAGGGATCAGCAGGAATGGGGATTTAAAAACCTACCGCCCTACCCCCTCCCTACTAACATTTTCAACGGTCCTTTTCAGGACCAACCATGTCTTCCCGAAATTGACTTTCAAAAAATCTGAGTATGATATATATGGGTTATGTATGTATCGCTTTAATATCTTTGATTTGTTCTTTTATGTAAGAAAACCAAGCTCCGATATATTCATCTCCCTTAATTTTTGTATGACAAGAATGTATATACATATACATACACTAAAGTATAGATTTTTTCATCGACATATGAATGTGTGTGATTTGTTCGTTTTATGGAAAAAAAATCAGCCCTCCCAACATGCAGCATCCTTTAACTGGTTTTTGCTAGCAATTTTACATATATGTTCGTAAACATACAGCAAATTATATCTAGGCTCATCCACTTATAACGCTTGCATTTACATCCATACTGGAAATAATATTACGTACATTACAAGTGTCTGTAAACTGTAAATGCCTTTTCATTCACGTGGTACAAGCATTCGCGGACTTCGCGGTAAACCCATTTCCGCGAAAATATGTGCCGTCGAATATAAAACCCATACGTTTCATATACTAACTAGTAATGAAAAAACGTGCAAAGTTGGTATTTTTGTTCAGTAATTTATTTACGTGGCATGTGTTACAGTCACGTGTAACAAAGTACTAGAGTTCTGAAACTTTCTCAAAACACGATTAGAAATATGTAGTTACAATATACTATGGACATACTAGTATTCCGGCTTTCACAAATCCAGCTTGGACCAAATCCCGTTTCTTGCTGATCATGTCGTAAGACTTAATAATCCACCTGGCATGAATTGGCTTCAGAATTACGGTTCTTTTATCCACATGTCTGTAACAATTGTTGGTTGTTCATGACGTCATTCGTTAGAATTATGATACCCTGGTCGAGGGTGGGAGCTCAAATCTCGCAGCAGTCAACGTCGATTTTTTGGGTTTAATAGGTGAAATCACACAAGACTGTGCGAGTCTTATCAATCTCAATGATATTTTGAAATTCAGCATTGCAAATGATGGTAGTAGATTGAAGTATAGGTTGGGAAAATCGCATTTCCAAGAGGAGATCACCCTTCTGACTCTCGTTCAAGTGTTGCTCGTCTTGCTGGCCAGCAGTCAAATCCAAGGTGAACAGGGTGTACCCATCTCGGAAATCACTATATGTGATATCGTTTCCTCCATCTATTCCAACTTTACCCGTGGCAGCGAATAAGTTCATATAAGAACGGATGAAATTATGAGCTGAGAAATTTGGAGTGAGTGGCTTGGCCGGTATCTGACGTCATTTCACGTTTAAGGCCACGTAGTTTATGTTAAGCGGTTGAATCCGAAGGAATTTTCATCGTATCGTCCGTTAAATGTCGTGTTTTGTGTAAACCCTACGACGAGACGCTGAGGAAGAGTGCCTAAAAATAGGTTTTGCTCATTCACTGTGGTATGTTCTATACCTACGTTGAAATACTTGGTCAATACACGGTGAATCGGGTACTTGGGTGACTTTGATTTTCGCTATAAACATTGTCACTTCCTCAATGACTGTCTTGTAATCAGCCTCCTGTGCATTGTCTCCTTCCCTATGTTTCAGCGTTGATATAATTGCAAAGCTGTTTCCGCTCCGGGTCAAACGTACTCGAACCGTGACATTGTTGAACAAATAACTATCTTGTTGAAACAAGTCACAATGTAATCTCCCCAACATATTAATTGACCGACTTCCAGTAGCCAAAGTCCTTCGTCTGTGAAATCCATGGTTTTGATTAGTTTTAGTCTCTATTTGTCCAGGAGCATCCGTATACCATCCACTTCCTTTCAACCAAGTTCTTTTAGCTTCCTGCCCATAGCTAAGTAAGGTTTCTGTGTACGCTCGGTAAGGGTACATATTCGTTGACGGTGTAATCAGTTTACGGTGGCATCTTGAGGGGTGACTGAGAACAGGTAGAATGAAAACTGTTTTTAAATACGTTTCACATCTCTCGCTGGCACCCACGAATTAAAACTAGCTGGCCAGTCACGCCATTTCACCAAGTAATATGTTTTGCCACGTTGTTTTTTGCTATCTAATACTCTCTCCTCTTGACAGTACGTATCAAGCGTTGTTTTAGCGAGTTGGAGTTCTGTCTATTAAAATGTCCCCGAGAGTCTTTCTGCATTCAAATCAGTTAATGTGTACACCACAGGTTCCAAAGGATGCCGTGCCACAACGCGGAAAATTTCTTGACTCCAGTTAGACAGGTAAGACTTCTCAAAAGTTCTCTTGAAGTTACTAATGCGAACGAGATCTCCTACTTTATACCGATAAATTCCCCGACTGCACCAGGATCACACAGAGCTCTATAATATACCCCGAACTTCATGTTCATTGTCAGCTTTAACGGTAATCAGGACTCGCTGAATGCTGCGTTGATACGCACGATTGTAGTAACCCTGTATTAAGCCAGGTAAAACACCCAGGTAACGTCGAGTGTTATTAGTGGTGAAATATTTATACATGCGACCTAAAAGGTGCGATTAAACCGCTCCATTACGGAGACTTTCGTTTCATGAAATATATGAAAACAAAATATTCCATGTTTCTTTAAAAATGTTTCAAATGGCTTGTTGAGAAACTCCTTTCTCTCATCACTTTGTAAAAATTATGGTTTTCGTCCAGACTTGAATATCCTTTTAAACGCCTCAATAAGATTAGCACCTGTCTTGGTAGGTACGGGGACTACCCAAGGAAATTGAGAAAGAATATCGATGCATGTGAGCAGGTAACGGTTGCCCAAATTATACCTGACTAGTTTACTCATGTCAACCAATTCAGCTTGCCACTGACTCGCCCACAATAATTGTATTACGAGCGTAGTGTCTCCGAGCCGGCCGATGAAGTGTATGCGCCTGATGTTCAGCCATCCAAGTCACGTGACACAGGGAAATCACGCTGACGTGTTGCTCGTAATAAAGCTCCTACTCCGCTATAAGCAACTGGACTTTGGGGGTCATAACATAACTGTTGTAAGACTTTAGAAAGGGTATCCTGAGATTTGGTTATGCCTGCTTTCTTCTTCTTCTTGGCCCTCGTATGGAATCGAACTCACTTCTTCCTTCCTCGTCTGTAAGTCATAATGGGCAGGTACGTTTCATTTTATACACTTTTTTACTAAAAACCAACAAGTAGCAGCGCAAGTGATACAGACAGCTAGAGATGTGTAAAGCATCCAGGGCGTGAGAGATATTGATTCCGGTTTTATAGGGGTTGTAGTGAGTGACTTGTGCTGTACGTTCATGAGTTTCGGTATAACTTCCTGATGATGGTATTTAGGAATCGGATTAGAATTCTCTACTCGGTGACAAACGTCTTTGGTGAATAGTCGGAGAATAGTACAGAGTCTCTCATTCACCAGCTGATCTTCAAACATAGAGTCCAATACGGCCTTCTATGCTTGGAGGTTGGTTACTGACTCAACAAGTTCTCTCCATCCTGAAACCTGCGATTTCATCTTAGGTGTCTTATCACCTGTGTAGCCAGTGAAATAATAATGTCATATTGTAGAGCACCATACGTCTTATACTATCCTCGACCGACGTGTACGTATATACAGAGCCTCAATATTTAGCGATATTTATACGTGCATGTACAAAAACTGCACAAGTGAGGTTTGGCATGAGTTACCTCCCATCGACCGTCAGTCAGCCCTTTTCCCGTTTCAAGGGGAGATTTTCTTCGCACCGTAATCATGCTGTAAGCCTGAGGGCTGTACAATATGAATAAATCCAAATCAACACCAGTCTTTTTTCTAACACTAAACATCAATCAGATCAAGACCGATTATCAATATAAATTGCTACATCATAAAACAAACAAATAATTTTCCACAATTTTTTTTCCTTATTTTTTTTACTCGAACATTACAAAGACACTGAACAGTGTAACGATATACCTTCAAGATATGTACAGAAAGAATAAATGGAGAACTCGTAAACTGGAACTATGAGTTAACAACGATAAGATTTCTCTCACCAAATGGTAAAATTCAAATGGTGGAGTATGTACAGAAAAAAAATGTCGAGAACTTGCGAAAACTACCACTATTAGTTAACAACAACAACATTTTGTCACCAAAATTGAAAATTCAATCAATTGTCCATGTAATGGCTTAGATTTGTTGTACTCTTCGTCTGCACACGTCCATTCCCATGATACGTATTCAACGTTGATATCAATGTATTGCCCAAAACAGAAACCCTTACAATTGTCGAAATTGAGCACTTTGATATTTCCTCCAAGACCCGAGTTAAATTGAAATCGATTGCGGAAAGAAGTTGGTGGTCTGTAAATAAATAAATGCATAAATAAATACATAAATAAATACATAAATAAATAAGTTTACATGTCCATAATTCAGTATGAGGTCACGTGACTTTGCACCACACTTTATATAGTATACCTGGAAACACTAGTGTGGAAAATTAATTAAACATATATATATATATATATATATATATATATATATATATATATATATATATATATATATATATACAGCTCAGGGTAAAAAGAATGACTTTCATTTTTTTTTAAAAAATACTTACTTACGCCTCTCTGTCACCTTCACACTTTCGCCCTGTCAATCCCTGCAAGAACATTTGGGGGAAATCTGGATTACGTTTCTGGACACCACACCTGTCCAGATACCGGTGGATTTTATCATCGCTCCATTGATCCTCATGACGTGCAAAGTTGGTATTTTTCTTCAATAATTTATTCACATGGCATGTGTTACAGTCACGTATGACAAAGTACTACAGTTCTGAAACTTTATCAAAAAACAACTAGAAATATTTTGTTAAAATATCCTATGGACATACTAGTATTCCGGCTTTCACAAATCCAGCTTGGATCAAATCTCGTTCCTTGCTGATCATGTCGTAAGACTTAATAATCCACCTGGCATGAATTGGTTTCAGAACTGCAGTTCTTGTATCCGCATGTCCGTAATAATTGTTGGTTGTTCATGACGTCATTCGTTAGAATTATGAGATCCCGGTCGAGGGTGGGAGTTCAAATCTCGCAGCAGTCAACGTCGATTTTTTTGGTTTAATAGGTGAAATCACACAAGACTGTGCGAGTCTTATCAATCTCAATGATATTTTGAAATTCAGCATAGCAAATGATGGTAGTAGATTGAAGTATAGGTTGGGAAAATCGCATTTCCAAGAGGCGATCACCCTTCTGACTCTCGTTCAAGTGTTGCTCGTCTTGCTGGCCAGCAGTCAAATCCAAGGTGAACAGGGTGTACCCATCTCGGAAATCACTATATGTGATATCGTTTCCTCCATCTGTTCCAACTTTACCCGTTGCAGCGAATAAGTTCATATAAGAACGGATGAAATTATGAGCTGGGAAATTTGGAGTGAGTGGCTTGGCTGGTATCTGACGTCCGTTCTCGTGTAAGGCCACGTAGCTTATGTTAAGCGGGTTGAATGCGAAGGGATTTTCATCGTATCGTCCGTTAAATGTCGTGTTTTGTACACACCCTATGACGAGACGCTGAGGAAGAGTGCCTAAAAATAGGTTTTGCTCATTCACTGTGGTATGTTCTATACCTACGTTGAAATACTTGGTCAATACACGGCGAATCGGGTAGTTGGCTGGGGCTTTCTCCAATGCTTTCAAATGCCCTAGCAGAACAAATAGGGTGACTTTGATTTTCCGTATAAACATTGTCACTTCCTCACGCACTGTCTTGTAATCAGCCTCCTGTGCATTGTCTCCTTCCCCATGTTGGAGCGTTGAAATAATTGCAAAGCTGTTTCCGCTCCGGGTCAAACGTACTCGAACCGTGGCATTGTTTAACAAATAACTATCTTGTTGAAACAAGTCACAATGTAATCTCCCCAACATATTAATTGACCGACTTCCAGCAGCCAAAGCCCTTCGTCTGTGAAATCCATGGTTTTGATTAGTTTTAGTCTCTATTTGTCCAGGAGCATCCGTATACCATCCACTTCCAAGTTCTTTTAGCTTCCTGCCCATAGCTAAGTAAGGTTTCTCTGTACGCTCGGTAAGGGTACATATTCGTTGACGGTGTACAGAATTCACGGTGGCATGGTGAAGGGAGATTGAGTACAGGTAGAATGAAAACTGTTTTTAAATACGTTTCACATCTCTCGCTGGCACCCACGAATTAAAACTAACTGGCCAGTCACGTCATTTCACCAAGTAATATGTTTTGCCACGTTGTTTTTTGCTATCTAATACTCTCTCCTCTTGACAGTACGTATCAAGCGTTGTTTTAGCGAGTTGGAGTTCTGTCTATTAAAATGTCCCCGAGAGTCTTTCTGCATTCAAATCAGTTAATGTGTACACCACAGGTTCCCGAGGATGCCGTGCTACAGCGCGGAAAATTTCTTGACTCCAGTTAGATAGGTAAGACTTCTCAAAAGTTCTCTTGACTTTTCTAATGCGAACGAGATCTCCCATTTTATACCGATAATTTCCAGGAATGCACCAGGAATTCATAGAGCTATATAATATACCCCGAACTTCATGTTCATTGTCAGCTGTAACGGTAATCGGGGCTCGGTGAATGCTGCGGTGATACGCACGATTGTAACCCTGTATTAAGCCAGGTAAAACACCCAGGTTACGTCGAGTGTTATTAGTGGTGAAATATTTATACATGCGACCTTTAAAGGTGCGATTAAACCGCTCAATTACGGAGGCTTTCGTTTCATGAAATGTATGAAAATAAAGAATCCCATGCTTCTTGAAAAATGTTTGAAATGGCTTCTTGAGAAACTCCGTTCCCTGATCAGTTTGTAAAAATAGTGGTTTTCGTCCAGAGTTGAGTATCCTTTTAAATGCCTCAAAAATATTGGCACCTGTCTTGTTGGTGCGGGGACTACCCAAGCAAATTGAGAAAGAAAATCGATGCATGTGAACAAGTACCGGTTGTTATACCTGGCTAGTTTACTTATGTCAACCAAATGAGCTTGCCACTGACAGTCTATTCTGCTCACAATAACTGTATTACGAGGGTAATGTCGCCGCGCCGGCCGATGAAGTGTATACGCCTCCTGTTCAGCCAACCAAGTCTTTCTATCGTCACGTGACACAGGTAAATCACGCTGACGTGCTGCCCGTAATAAAGCGCCTACTCCGCTATAAGCATTGGACTTTGAACGTGATAATATAGCTGTTGTAAGACTTTAGCAAGGGTATCCTGAGATTTGGTTATCCCGGCTTTCTTCTTCTTTGCCCTCGTATCTCGTAATCGAACTCTCTTCCTCCCTCCTCGGCGGTAAGTCATATTGGCCAGGTTCGTTTTATTTTATACCCATTTTCACTAAAAACCAACAAGTCGCGGCGCAAGCGATACAGACAGCTAGAGATGTGTAAAGCATGCAGGGCGTGAGAGATATTGATTCAGGTTTTATAGGGGTTGTAGTGGGTGACTTGCGCTGTAAGTTCATGAGTTTCGGTATAACTTGCTGGTGATAGTATTTAGGAATCGGATTAGAATTCTCTACCCGGTGACAAACGTCTTTGGTGAAAAGTCGGAGAATAGTGCAGCGTGCTTTCTTCACCAGTTGATCTTCAAACATAGAGTCCACTACGGTCTTATATGCTTGGAGGTTGGTTACTGAATCAACAAGTTCTCTCCATCCTAAAACCTGCGATTTCATCTTAGGCGTCTTACCACCTGTGTAGCTAATGAAATAATAATGAAATATTGTAGAGCACCATACGTCTTATACTACTCTTGACCGACGTATACATATATACAGAGCCTCAATATTTAGCGATATTTATACGTACATGTACGAAAAGTGCTAAAGTAAGGTTTGACATGAGTAACCTCCCATCGACCGTCTGTCAAACCTTTTCTCGTTTTAAGGGGAGATACTCTTCGCACCATAATCACGCGGTAAGCCTCAGAGTCGTAGACTAGGAATAAATCCAAATCAACACCATTGCCGCTTGGGAGCGCCTCATGCAGGCAGTGGTGAGGCTGGATGCACGGCGGCGGCGGCAGGAGCGGACACCGAGAATCATCTTCGGCAGAGAGTAAGTGACCGAACCATCGGGGAAAAGCCGGCTCCAAACGCCTTTTTCAAGCCAAACCATTCCACCGAAAGAACTTTCACATCTTAGCACAATATATATGGTTCATGTTTTGTCTCCTTTAATGTTTGTGATTTGTCCGTTTTTTATGTAAAACCAAAAATCAGCCCTCCCAAGATTCAACGACCCTTAACCAATTTGCCAGCGATTTTACATACATGTGCGAACAGCAAATTATATCCGCTCCCATCCCCATATAACGCCGGTATTTACATCCTTACCGAAAAACAATTCAATATATGACGAATGTCTACATATTCTTTTTCTAATTATTTAAATGTATATCTCAACTAAACGCTAATATTTCCCACTGTGTTGTATGCTATATTTCTGTAAAAACAACTCATTGATAAGCCCTATCTCTCTATAGGCAGGCATAATCCACCCCATAGGAAAAAAAACACACTCTACCTTACCAAAACATATGACGTCATATGACGTCATCACGGTACCTCTACGTACCTCCGTACCTCCGGTACCTCCCAGGTTAAAAGATAGGAAAGCGCGCTGTGGGCCACATTGTATACTACTAAGAGTATATGCTTAAATTGAGTGATAAATGTGTTAGTTTATTGTTTTATAGAGAAACTCAGCCGAACTTAAATAAAATCTTACCGCATCGCGGTGATAGAACACGACGAGGAAGAGAAAAATTATCACAAAGGCTTTCTCGACTTTGTGACTTTCTCGAGTTTGGAAGAAGGTGTTTTGTATTAAAAGGAACATGCGCATAAAACCATCAGAAATGCATTACACTGGCCTTTATTCTGTTAACTCAGCATTAGGCATGTTTGGCTCGTATTAACGTTGTAAGCATTTTGTGAGGCGATGTTGTTTTAGTTACCTTTGTCATGTTTACTGATTTACTATTGACACTGTTACTTTTAAGCAGGCACGAAAGATTTCCATTACACTTATTTTTATATTAGCTTAGCTTATATATATTTCTCTCTCTCTTCCTGCTTGCTGATCCAAATTTCATTATGTACTGTTACTCCCAAAGTATGATAGTTAGACCATTATTTGCATTTCGTTTATTTGTTTATAGATATCCGTAAACATTTTGTTCTGTCATTTTGTTATTACAACTCTTATAGTATCTGTCCTGTAAGTGGGTCCTAATGTTCTGTACTGGGTTGAATAAGCTGAACGTAAAACTGAAAGGATTTACACTTCGGGTTCAGGACAAATCGATTTATAGTTGGACCCGACTAAAGGGCTAAAATTGTAGACATCATATATTAGTAGCAAGCTGTAAGGTGACCGCCGTCCGGATGACGGAAATTAATTGTTCACCGTTTGTAATATTCCAGGCAAGTGAAACTTGTGGGAGATTCCGTGCTAGTTGTTGCGGCCTGTGGTAGTTGTGGGAAGTGCTGGCCTAGTTGTTGCGGCCTGTAGCAGTTGTGGGAGATTCTGTTCTAGTTGCTGCGCCTGTGCTAGCTGTGGGAGATTCTGTGCCACTTGTTGCGGTCTGTGGTAGTTGTTGCAGATTTTGTGCCAGTTGCTGGAGTTTTCGTGGTGGTTATTGGAAATTCTTTGGTAGTTTTTGAGAATATGTGGTTGTTTCCTCTTCTTCGGCAACTGTTATTGTTGTGCCCATAGTAGATCGTGTTGGAAATTCTGTCGTACTTGTTCATACCTCTGTGCTAGCTCTTGGTGTGTCTGTTCAGTCCGTTCTTGTTGAACAAGCGTCTGAAAAATGATTATAGCTTTGATGTATATTCTGAGGGTCATAGTATGTTGCATTGGCCATGAGAAAGTCTTCGCCCGGAAAGAAAAAGAACATAACGAAATATTACTTTATTCGGAATCTTATCTCTTCCTCAGTGTTATTTAAATGATGGACAAAACATGTACAACGTTAACATTAAAGAAAGCAAAACGGCGTAAAGTAATGGGAAGGTAAAAAGATGGACGGCAGAAAACAATGAGTAAAACTACGTTATTTGATTCCCCTCACAATATCAAAAGTTACACCTAATAGCAGTGTCCCGCACGAGTTATGACCAGAAGCCATGCACTAATGGCTTACGAAATTCTCCAGCTCGCATCACCGACGTTTCAGCTGAAGTCAGATTTACTCTTTAGGTGATAACCAGAGGGTTAATAAAGCTGGGATAAGAAAAGCATCCACTCACTCCATACGAGATTTATTTATTTTTATTTATTTTTTTCTAACTGGTGTTTTGCGCCGTACTCAGGTATATTTCACCTTTAGCATTATGATGGGAGGAAACAGGGCAGAGCTCGGGGGAAATCCCATGACCATCCGTAGGTTGTTGGCGGACCTTCCTGTGGACGACTGGAGAGGAAGGCAACATGGGCTGGGCTTAAACTATAAGCGATTTAAGACAAATCTCACACCAAAACGCTTATCAAAGTACTATGTCTCTTTCCTATCTAATTTTAACACTGCTAACAAGGACGTTAGCTTTAGCAAAGAATAGCTTGCCTGTGCTAAGAAACAGTACTAAAAATGAAAGATATAAATTCTAAATAGACCGGTATTACCTGTAACAGTAAACGATAGGGCCTAAGTCGAACAAAAATTTTAACTCGAACTCCTTCCTCACAAAATCAATGTAACAAACCAAGATGTCGGGCGTGTGTCCATATACCGGAATGCCCGAGTGTTGAACTCCTCCGAGCTGATTCTACCTTTTCTATTAAAATTAGTCTACATGTTCCTTGTGACTAAATCTGCTGTACACGCATTCATATGACAGGTGTTTGGCAACCAATACATTGGTCAGGCGAAAGATTTGACACAACAAATTTTCGTTGAAAATCACTGTTTGGGTTCAGGTAGTCGGCATATTAGACATTGTGCTCTCTCAGAACGGACACCAAGCTTTGACTGCAAGTCACTGTCCATAAATAATACAGCTCAACCGTTCTCACCACATTTGGATGTTGATTTACAATTTGTTCATTACCAATATAGATTTTCACATGTTATTAATGAAAAGTTTAACGTAATTGGGCCTAATTACTGTAATTTCAATTGCACACTAATCTTCAAGTGTTTAATGTTATAATCCTCTTGCTCACTCTGTCTCTATACGTCGTAAGACTTTGGCATCCTAACTGGATATTCTGATATCAACGTGACCATTTATTCACTGCTAACGTGCCCAATGGTCAAGCCTGACAAACCGTTATACTTCAATTCTCCTGTGTGTGCATACGTGCGTGCGTGCGCGAACGAGTGCCTGTGTAAACCCATCCAGGTGCATAAGACAATGTGTGCGTTGGCAATGTCCAGCAGTATACGCTCTCATAAGTCAACCGGGCATGGCGCTAGCATAATTCAACGCCGGTAGGAAAAAGAGCGTTTGACACAACCGCAGCATTATGCTCTGCGTTCCACGCCACTTACTCAAAGGTATGACAACTGACCTGGCCGCCATCTTGATTTTTTACCCCTGAATATCACTACTTGATGTTGCGCGTTATTCACAACATATATACAGTCGTAACAGCTCTGCAAACGATTGGGTAAAAATTTGAATGTCCACCACTTACTAGTGGTCAGGTGGTACACAAGATGGTATCTCTGATACACACGTCATTGGGGATATATTACACAAATTTCACAAACTGTGTATTGCCGGTGACTATTCGGATGTGTATTTGTACCACATTACTGTGCACCACTCTTACATAATTGCTTTCAGACAGTCGCATTTTATACATTTGTCCCAAAATGTTGGTCATATTTCTTTTTGGGTCGACAGTTTCCTAGAAGTACGATTGTATATAATCGTGAATGTGTGAATGTATACGATTGGCTACCTGGTTAGGACAAATTATGGTAATCGTCCAACACCACAGATACCAAAAGACACATAATACATACAAATTCCTCTCCTTATAATTAAATGTAGGAAAAATTTTGAGTGAAGAGAGAAAATATGAAAAATGTTGCGCCTGAAGGTGACGTAATAACATTTTGTCACCTTGGTAACCTTCAAGGGTGTTGGGGAAGATCACTGGCAAAACCGTTATCAGTTCTATCCAAAGTAGGCAAAAATCTGATAACATTTTAACTAGGTGTAAAATGAGAGTGGAGGAATTTATAGTGTATCAACAACATAGATCATCTGTGTGGCAGCATTATCCGATAAGAGGTCCAGCACGCTTCAAGTGGAGGACAGTAATGTTCCAGTTGCGCATGTGTAACCTGCAATGCCTACGTTGTACCTTAAAGCAAATTCCCCCCATTGCACGCGTAGCAAGACATTTCGCATCTGCACAATAATGTGTCTTTTACCACAGACTGCTCACCATGAAAGTTTAGCCTCTACACCTTCAATTCTAGAACTTGTCCGGTAAATACATGGACGTTTGATCTGTAGGAAATGACCTGGCGCGGAATAACGAGTATCTGACTCTTACGGAAAAAGTCCTAAGAATTAGCCAGAACCAAAAGTATTAATAATTGAAATTAATTGTCACGAGTAGTCCTACAGTATGTCAGTAGGTTGGTTCGATTCCGCTTTACGTTAAAGATAAAAATTGCATCTTAATGAATTAATCTATTTTTCACAAATATAGGTACTCTAAACAGCTCCGAGCACAACATGTTTTCCATGTGTAAGCGTACAACATTACATGAACCGAAACCCAATAATACTACATATTTTTCTAAGGAATAAACGTATTATACCGGGGACCTCTGTGATCCTGTGGTTAGCGCGCTCGTGCGATACAAGCTTGTGATCAATGTCGTCCCTGGGAGTTCATATCCAAACCAAGCTCAAACCATAAGATCATTTTTGAATAAATAATTTACTAACGGAAGGACCATGGGGCTTTCCTTTAATAATGTCAACTTTGCGAATATTTGTGTCAGGCGAAAATTTCTTTTTTACAAACATTTTGGCTTGTACTTTTCTAGTACGGGATTTTTGCCACCGATAATCCCCCACACTCATCAGTATTTCACACTTTCAAATTCTCCCTTTGGCGAATAATGCCTTCACTAAAGAAATGGAACGCATGAACTTACTCAGTGTGCTGTTTGTGTTTTCACACTGGATGAACTTTGATACAGGGAGTCCTAGCCACCTCTCCTTGTGCCCCCAGGGGGCGTGCCACTCAGCGCATGCGCATTTTCCAGCCCGACATTCAGCTCCTATTCCACAGCTATCGTTCACGTTACAGGGGTCGTCCAGTGCTTTGTGTCCAGCCTTGATGCACCAGAACCCGTCTGACGTAGACCGGAAGTTGGCCTGGCACTCACACGTGCCATTTGATGAGTTGCACGCGGAGTTCCTGGGCAGACATTCTATGGTTTGGTTGCATGGCTCTCCGATAAGACTGACTATAAACAAAATAATATTGCCGTTTGAATTTTCTTACAAAACAAAACATGCAATCAATTTTGCGCAGTAAAATAAAAGTCAAATGAATTCGAAGCATATTTTCCCAAAGATACCGTTTGCGAAGTGCATATTTATTAACAATAAAAGGAAATGGTGAGTGAATTTAACTGGAATGTACATGGACGCCTCTTTTGTAATTGAAAGTTATGTCTATACAAACCAAAATCCATAACATTAAAACAGGGAGAAAGAATGATATACACGTGGAAATTGCCGGGATTAAGGATGATTTGAACCACTGAAGGTCATAAGGCGGTCGTACCTTTGTCACAATTCGTTTTCTTTTTGTTGATCACATACCCCACTTTACACTGGCAGATAAAGCCGTGACACCGATGAGGCTGACACACCGCGTGAAGATCAATGCAGTCGGTGTTATTTTGACATTGTTGTTCCAGCGAGGCGCCTATAACCAATAAACAAAACACATCTTGTTATTTCCGGTTATAGTGGTTTGTGTTATATTAAGTGAACCCTCTAAGGCTCTAATCCAGGCGTACAGTAAGAAGGATTAACTGGTGCATATGGAGTCCCCCTACCACAAACCCAATCCGTCGCACACCCACAACTGAAGAATTTGGTACTCACCGATAAACAACAATCAACGGGAAGGTTCGATCAGATCATATGGTTATCAGATGTACATGCATTTCCTCTGCTTGTGACTGTAAGTGCTCGACGACGCTCGTGAGACAAATTGGGCAGCCAAACGTTCTTTGAATGAGTGAGTGCTTGTGGTTTAACTTCGTTCTTGACAACGAGGAGTGTGTGAATATAGTGTGTCTTCTTATAGCAGGGCGAGTCCATGCCGCCGAAGTGCTGCTGCCACTGGAATATCATGTCAAAAAGACCAGACATGACACCTCACCCAGCTACACTATAATGACAATAGGCCGACCAGTCCTGTTTCCTTGCTCTAACCTCTCAATGTTTAGCGCCCAGCGAGGAAGCAACAAATACCATTCCTAAAGTCTTTGGTATGGCCCTACCCGGGCTTGAGCTTGGACGTCCCCACCTCGAGGCGGACGCTCTAACCACCACGCCACCGATACGGTCAAACGTTCTTTGAAGACTACAATATGGTGTGCATATCATTGTGTGACATGTTGGGAAAGTTGACTGGCCAGAGGTTTGTGGTTTATCCAGGGCACTGGGGTTTGCTTACGCAGTAAAACAGTCCACAATCGCACCAGTGAAAAAATCCACAATTGTGGCGTTCAGCAACAATGAAATAAAACTATGAATGTATACATGTACAAGATAATATGGAAGAGAATATTGTGAATAAAGGAAACGATCCATTTCCTGTCTTTCAAACATGGGGAAAAGATTCTTTCATTTAACGTGTAAGTCAAATCCATCAAGCGGGTGGCGATTGGTGGATTCGAACCCTCAACCCAAATGATCCATCGCGGACCATTGTGTTTTGCCCACCAGTGGAGATGGAAGTTGGGGGTGTCGTTGTAGTAATGCCTTGTGATGCCCCACTCGTAGCCACGGTACTTGTTGTATTATGCCCACCAGTGGATGTAGAAGTTGGGGACATCCTTGTAGTAATGCCTTGTGATGCCCCATTGGTAACCGCGGGAGCTGTTGTGTTTTGCCCACCAGTGGAGATGGAAGTTGGGGATGTCGTTGGTGCTTGTGGCGTGGAATGGGAAACAGACAAGGTTGCGATGGAAGTTGGCACAGTAGTATATTTCACGGGTGGTGCAAACCTTGTGCCGTTGCAAGAATCTGTCACAAACAAAGAAACACAGGTGGTGCTATTCTTTCCCCAATCCGAAAGGTGTAGCTGAGTGGAATCGTTACCAAAATAAGGTTTAGCTTTCAAATTATACACCAATCTCAATACATGCTCTATGCATAAAAGTAAATTCCCCGACGTACGCTTAGCAAGTGTTTTCACATTTTTAACAGACGCTGTACTCCATTAATGTCATTATCAATTTGTCTTCAGGTCTGACATACTGTAGATGACAGCAGAATTCTCGCACAGAAAAGAAACATTTTTCTTATTTGCATAAATGTCAATAAGAACATAACTATGTTATTTTATACATTCATTATGGCCGTCGAATGAAACATTTTACTATATCTTGTGGGCAGTCGCTGTCAGAATGGTGATCTAACGACCGTTTGCTGTTACCGCCAGCAATATCCCAGAGTAGGACAAATCAGCGCTTGGAGACCAGACCTGAGCACTATTTCATAATGGACTATCTGACATTCCTGTTATCTCTATCAGTGTTGCCTCTAGATCACAAGTATTGTAGATCAAGGTAGACCTGACGCTTTGCTATGCATCAGCATTATTGTTATATGCTTAACTGTAAAAAAAAATATACTTCGCACAGATAATACATTCTCGGGCATGTTTGCATGTTGTGTCTAAGGTGGTCAATTAAGAGAAATACATGCAATCAAATGCCAAATCTTGCCAATCAATTATATTCATCTTATGTTTTCTCTTATTACATGTACAATGATGTAAAAATCTTTGACTGATGCCTTCACATCGGCACAAAAGAAATAAAAGGCAGGAATCTTACTCAATGTAAAGTTGGTGTTTTGACACTGGCCATACTGTGATGCAGCGTGATTAAACCACCTCTCGACTTGGCCCCATGGGGTGTGCCACTCTTTGCACGTGCAGTTGCCGGACTGACATTCTGCGCCTAATCCACAGCTATCGTTCACGTTACAGGGGTCACCCAGTGCTTTGTGTCCAGACTTGATGCACCAGAACCCGTCTGACGTAGACCGGAAGTTGGCCTGGCACTGGCACGTTTTGTTTGAGGAGTTACACGTGGAGTGCCGGGGCAGACATTTCGTGCTTTGGTTACATAGTTCTCCGACAAGACTGACTGTGGAGAAAGAATGTAATATATAATATAAAATAAAAGTCAAATGAATTCGAAGCATATTTTCCCAAAGATACCGTCTCTGAAGTGCATATTTACTAACAATAAAAGGAAAAGGTGAGTGAATTTAACTGGAATATACATGCACGCCTCTTTTGTGATTGAAAGTTATGTCTATACAAACCAAAATCAATAACATTAAAACAGGGAGAAAGAATGATATACACGTGGTAATTGCCGGGATTAAGTCTTGAGGGATAATAATTTCTTGGATGATTTGAACCACTGAAGGTCATAAGTCGGTCGTACCTTTGTCACAATTCGTTTTCTTTTTGTTGATCACATACCCCACATTACACTGGCAGATAAAGCCGTGACATCCATGGGGCAGACACACCGCGTGACGATCTGTGCATTCGGCGTTATTTTGACATTGTTGTTCCAGCGAGGCGCCTATAACCAATAAACAAAACACATCTTGTTATTTCTGGTGACAGTGGGTTTGTGTTAGATGAGCGAGCCCTCTAAGGTTCTTATCCAGGCGAAGTCCCCCTACCACACACCGAATCCGTCGCACACCCACAACTGAACAATTTGGTACTCAGCGATGAACAGTAATCAAAGGCAAAATTCACTCAGATCATATGGTTATCAGATGTACAGGCATTTCCTCTGCTGGTGACAGTAAGTGCTCGACGACGCTCATCAGATCGATTGCGCAGCCAAACGTTCTTTGAATGAGTGAGTGAGTGATTGCTTGGGGTTCAGCGTCGTTACTTGGCAATGTTTCAGTCATCTGACAACAAGGAATGTGTGTATATAGTGTGTCTTCTTATAGCAGGGCGAGTCCATGCCGCCGAAGTGCTGCTGCCACTGGAATATCATGCCGAAGACACCAGACATGACGCGTCACGTGGCTGCACTATAATGACACTGAGCCGACCAGTCCTGTTTCCTTGCTCTAACCTCTCAATTCTCAGCTCCCAGCGAGGAAGCAACAAATACCATTCCTAAAGTCTTTGGTATGGCCCTACCCGGGCTTGAGCTTGGACGTCCCCACCTCGAGGCGGACGCTCTAACCACCACGCCACCGATACGGTCAAACGTTCTTTGAAGACTACAATATGGTGTGCATATCTGTGCGTCACATATTGGGAATGTTCGTGAGTGACTGGTCACAGGATTGTGGTTTATCCAGGGCACTGGGGTTTTCTCCCGCAATAAAACTGACCACCATCGTACCAGTAAAAAAGTCCTCAATTGTGGCGTTCAGCAAGAATGAAATAAATATATGAATGAATTTATGTACAAGACAATATGGAAGAGAATATTGTGAATAAAGGAAACGATTCATTTCCTCTCTTACAAACATGGGGAAAAGATTCTTTCATTTAAAGTGTCAGTCAAATCCATCAACCGGGTGGCGAATGGTGGATTCGAACCCTCAACCCAAATGGTCCCTAGTGTCCGATTGTGTTTTACCCACCAATGGAGATGGAAGTCTGGGAGGTCCTTGTAGTAATGCCTGGTGATGCCCCGTTGGTAGCCGTTGGAGCTGTTGTGTGCTGCCCACCAGTGGAGATGGAAGTCGAGGATGTCATTTGTGCTTGTGGCGTGGAATGGGAAACAGATGAGGTTGCGGTGGAAGTTGGCATTGCAGCATATTTCACGGGTGGCGGAAACGTTGTGCCGTTGCAAGAATCTGTCACAAACAAAGAAACACAGGTGGTGCTATTTTTTTCCAAATTTAAAAGGCATAGCTGAGTGCAATCGTTACCAAAATAAGATCTGGCTTTCAAATTATGCATTTTGAAACACTTCAATCTCAATACATGCTTTATACCTGAAAGTAAATTCCCCGACGTACGCCTAGCAAGAGTTTTCACATTTTCAACAGACTCTGTACTCCATTGATGTTATTGTGATTTGAAACCTTCTGTGTGAATACATGAAAGTTTCTGTGTGGAAATTATTGACATATTGATTTCCATGTGAGTCTGAATGACTGTTTATATCTTATAGTTTCCCAGAGCCTTATGACCAATGCCGTCGCTGTCAGTTCAAGTCCAGCTCATGCCGGCTTCCCCTTCGGCAGTAGATGGGAAGGTCTGTCAGCAACCTGATAACCGGAGAGTCGTGGGTTTCTTCCGGGTTCTGCCCAGTTTCCTCCTACCATAATGTTGGCCGCCGTCGCGTAAGAGCAATATTTTCGAATGCAGCGTAAAAAAAACAATCAAATAAATAAATAAATAAATATATTTTATAATTCATTAAATATATCTCTTTAAAGACTCAACTTGAAACAAAACAGTCCTTTAATATTATAGAAGGACGTACAGGTTAAGCATAACCAAAACGGTCAATAATGGAAATTTTTTGTGACGTCAAGGTTTATGACATGTCTGCAGATGGCTTTGGTTCCCCTGTATTTCCAAGCTACGAAAAAATAACTTTGTGAATTATTTTATTTCATTTCAATTACTGGTTATGTTTAGGCGTCCTTGACACAGTAAGTTAGTCATGTGTAATAGCGGTGTATTGAATGAACAACCAACAAAACGTTGTACATCCAACCAAATGACATTGTACATTTTTTTTCGCCAATGAATATATTATGCAATATAACGGGCGACTGAGAGGCACTCAAAAATGGCTTTTAAAGTCAAAATCTTACGATGCGCTGCTGGAATTTCAGTTTTATGGTGTGGTGACAATTGAAAGGTATGAGACAATCGTTTAGAAAATCATTTAGTGATAGTGGAAACACCTTGAAGATCATATTTACGAAAGATGTTATTATCAATATATCTTCAGGTCTGACATACTGTAGATCACAGCAGAATTGTCGCACAGAAAAGAAACATTCTTCTTATTTGCATAAATGTCAATAAGAAAATAACTATGTTATTTTACAAATTCATTATGTCCGTCGAATGAAATATTTTACCATATCTTGTGAGCAGTCGCTGTCAGAATGGTGATCTAACTACCGTTTTCTGTTACGGCCAGCAATATCCCAGAGTAGGTCAAATCAGCGCTTGCAACCATCAGATCTCTTTTCAATAAACACAAGAAAAAACAGCCCAGAATTGAGCATTATTTCCTGTTTTAGCCGGACGCCCCGGTTATCTGTGTCATATGGCCCCTAGGCCACAAGTATTACAGATCAAGGTAGATCCTGCTAGCAGATGGCATCTTCAAAAACTTTATGTGAGTTAAACCTTTCAGATGTTGATGGTGTAATTGACGCTTTGCTATGCATTGGCATTATTGTTATATGCTTAACTGTAAAAAAATATATTTCGCATAGATAATACATTTACGTGCATGTTTGTATGTTGTGTCTGAAGTGATAAATTAAGAGAAATACATGCAATCAAATGCCAAATCTTGCCAATCAATTATATTCAAATTATGCTTTCTCTTATTACATGTACAATGACGTAAAAACTGTTGACTGATGCATTCACATTAGCACAACAGAAATAAAAGGCAGGAATCTTACTCAACGTAAAGTTGGTGTTTTGACACTGGCCATACTTTGATCTAACGTGATTAAGCCACCTCTCGATTTGGCCCCATGAGGCGTGCCACTCTTTGCACGTGCAGTTGCCGGACTGGCATTCTGCGCCTAATCCACAACTATCGTTTGCGTTACACGGCTCGCCCAGTGCTTTGTGTCCACGCTTGATGCACCAGAACCCGTCTGACGTGGACCGGAAGTTGGCCTGGCACTGGCACCTACTGTTTGAGGAGTTACACGTGGAGTTCCGCGGCAGACATTTCGTGCTTTGGTCACATGGTTCCCCGATAAGACTGACTGTAGACAAAATAATATAATATAAAATAAAAGTCAAATGAATTCGAAGCATATTTTCCCAAAGATACCGTCTGCGAAGTGCATACTAACAATGAAAGGAAAAGGTGAGTGAATTTAACTGGAATATACATGGACACCTCTTTTGTAATTGAAAGTTATGTCTTTACAAACCAAAATCCATAACATTAAACCAGGGAGAAAGAATAATATACAAGTGGCAATTGCCGGGATTAAGTCTTGAGGGATAATAATTTCTTGGATGATTTGAGCCACTGAAGGTCATAAGTCGGTCGTACCTTTGTCACAACCCGTTTTCTTGTTGTTGATCACAAACCCTACTTTACACTGGCAGATGAAGCCGTGACACCCATGAGGCAGACACACCGCGTGAAGATCTGTGCAGTGGGTGTTATTTTGACATTGTTGTTCCAGCGTGGAGCCTATAACCAATAAACAGAACAGATCTTGTTATTTCAGTGGTTTTGCGTTAGATGAGCGAGCCCTCTAAGGCTCTTATCCAGGCGGAGAGTGCCCCTACCACACATCGAATCCGTCGCACACACACAATTGAACAATTTGGTGCTCAGCGATAAACAGTTATCAAAGAGAAGGTTTGGTCAGATCATATGGTTATCAGATGTACATGCATTTTCACTGCTTGTGACAGTAAGTCCTCGGCCACGCTTGTGAGACCGATTGAGCCTCCAAACGTTCTTTGAGTGAGTGATTCCTTGGGGTTTACCGTCGTACTTAACAATGTTTCATTCATTTGACAACGAGGAGTGTGTGTATATAGTGTGTCTTCTTATGGCAGGGCGAGTCCATACCGCCAAATTGCTGCTGTCGCTGGAATATCTTGCCGAAAACACACCTCACCCAGCTATACTATAATGACACTGGGTCGACCAGTCCTGTTTCCTTGCTCTAACCTCTCAATGCTTAGCGCCCAGCGGGGAAGCAACAAATACCATTCTTGAAGTCTTTGGTATGACCCGACCCGGGCTTGAGCCTGGATCTCTCCACCTCGAGGCGGATGCTCTAACCACCACGCCACCGAAGCGGCCAAACGTTCTTTGAAGACAACAATATGGTGTTCATATCTGTGCGTCACATATTGGGAAAGTTCGTGAGTGACTGGCCAGAAGTTTGTCGTTTATCTGGGGAGCTGGGGTTTGCTTCCGCAATAAAACTGATAACCATCACACTAGTGAAAAAATCCACAATTGTGGCGTTCAGCAACAATGAAATAAAAATATGAATGAATATATGTACAAAACGATATGGAAGACAATATTGCTAATAAAGGAAACGATTCATTTCCCCTCTTGCAAACATGGGGAAAAGATTCTTTCATTTAACGTGTCAGTCAAATCCATCAACCGGGTGGCGAATGGTGGATTCGAACCCTCAACCCAAATGGTCCCTAGTGGACGATTGTGTTTTACCCACCAATGGAGATGGAAGTCGGGGAGGTCCTTGTAGCAATGCCTGGTGATGCCCCATTGGTAACCACTGGAATTGTTGTGTTTTGCCCACCAGTTGAGATGGAAGTTGGGGATGTCGTTGGTGCTTGTGGCGTGGACTGGGAAACAGATAAGGTTGTGGTGGAAGTTGGCACAGCAGCATATTTCACGGGTGGCGCAAACGTTGTGCCGTTGCAAGAATCTGTCACAAACAAAGAAACACAGGTGGTGCTATTTTTTTCCAAATTTAAAAGGTATAGCTGAGTGCAATCGTTACCAAAATAAGATCTGGCTTTCAAATTATGCATTTTGAAACACTTCAATCTCAGTACATGCTTTATGCATTAAAGTAATTTCCCTGACGTACGCTTAGCAAGCGTTTTCACATTTTTAACAGACGCTGTACTCCATTAATGTTATTGTGATTTGAAACTTTCTGTGTGAATACATGAAAGTTTCTATGAGGAAGTTATTGACATATTGATTTCCATGTGAGTCTGTATGACTGTTTATATCTTATAGTTTCCCAGAGCCTTATGACCAATGCCGTCGCTGTCAATGACGGCAATGAATATATTATACAATATAAAGGGCGACTGAGAGGCACTCAAAAATGGCTTTTAGAGTCAAAATCTTACGATGCGCTGCTGGAGTTTCTACTTTATGGTGTGGTGACCATTGAAAGGTATCAGACAATTGTTTAGAAAATCATTTAGTGATAGTGGAAACACCTTGAAGATATTATTTACGAAAGATGTTGTTATCAATATATCTTCAGGTCTGACATACTGTAGATCACAGCAGAATTGTCGCACAGAAAAGAAACATTCTTCTTTTTTGCATAAATGTCAATAAGAACATAACTTTGTTATTTTATAAATTCATCATGTCCCTGGAAGGAAATATTTTACCATATCTTGTGGGCAGTCGCTGTCAGAATGGTTATCTAACTACCATTAGCTGTTACGGCCAGCAATATCCAAGAGTAGGTCAAATCAGCGCTTGCAACCATCAGATCTCTTTTCAATAAACACAAGACAAAACAGGCCACAATTGAGCACTATTTCATGTTTTAGTCGGACGCCCTGGTTATCTGTGTCAGTATGGCCCCTAGACCACAAGTATTATAGATAAAGGTAGATCCTGCTAGAAGATGGTATCTTAAATAACTTTATGTGAGTTAAACCTTTCAGATGTTGATGGTGCATTATTGTTATATGCTTAACTGTAAAATAATATATTTCGCATAGATAATACATTGTCGTGCATGTTCGTGTGTTGTGTCTAAAGTGGTAAATGAAGAGAAATACATGCAATCAAATGCCAAATCTTGCCAATCAATTATATTCACCTTATGCTCTCTCTTATTACATGTACAATGACGTAAAAACTGTTGACTGATGCATTCACATGGGCACAAAAGAAATGAAAGGCAGGAATCTTACTCAACGTAAAGTTGGTGTTTTGACACTGGCCAAACTGTGAAGCAGCGTGATTAAACCACCTCTCGATTTGGCCCCACGAGGTGTGCCACTCTTTGCACGTGCAGTTGCCGGACTGACATTCTGCGCCTAATCCACAACTATCGTTTGCGTTACACGGCTCGCCCAGTGCTTTGTGTCCAGACTTGATGCACCAGAACCCGTCTGACGTGGACCGGAAGTTGGCCTGGCACTGGCACCTACTGTTTGAGGAGTTACACGTGGAGTGCCGGGGCAGACATTTCGTGCTTTGGTTACATAGTTCTCCGATAAGACTGACTGTAGACAAAATATTGTTACCGTTTGAATTTTGTTAGAGAACAAAACATGCAATCAGTTTCGCACAGTAAAATAAATGTCAAATGCATTCGAAGCATATTTTCCCAAAGATACCGTTTGCGAAGTGCATATTTACTAACAATGAAAGGAAAAGGTGAGTGAATTTAACTGGAATATACATGGACGGCTCTTTTGTAATTGAAAGTTATGTCTATACAAACCAAAATCCATAACATTAAAACAGAGAGAAAGAGTGATATACACGTGGTAATTGCCGGGATTAAGTTTTGAGGGATAATAATTTCTTGGATGATTTGATCCACTGAAGGTCATAAGTCGGTCGTACCTTTGTCACAATTCGTTTTCTTTTTGTTGATCATATACCCCACTTTACACTGGCAGATGAAGCCGTGACACCCATGGGGCAGACACACCGCGTGACGATCTGTGCATTCGGCGTTATTTTGACATTGTTGTTCCAGCGAGGCGCCTATAACCAATAAACAAAACACATCTTGTTATTTCTGGGTACAGTGGGTTTGTGTTAGATGAGCGAGCCCTCTAAGGCTCCTATCCAGGCGTATAGTAAGAAGGATTGTGCGGTGCATGTGGAGTCCCCCTTACACACACCCAATCCGTCGCACACTCACAATTGAACAATTTGGTACTCAGAGATAAACAATAATCAAAGGGAAAGTCCGACCAGATCATATGGTTATCAGCTGTACATGCACTTCCACTGCTTGTGGCGGTAAGTGCTCTATGACGCTCGTGAGACCGATTACGCAGCCGAAGTTCTCCGAGTGAGGGAGTCAGTGGAGATAGTACATGAGGTTTACCGTCGTATTTAACATTATTTCTGTCATTTGACAACGAGGAGTGTGTTTATATATTGTGTCTTATTACGGCAGGGCGAGTCCATGCCGCCGAAGTGCTGCTGCCGCTGGAATATACCAGACATGACACCTCACCCAGCTATTCTATAATGACACTGAGCCGACTAGTCCTGTTTTCTTGCTCTAACCCTTCAAATAACGTTCTGGAATTCTTTAGTACGACCCGATCCGGGCTTGAACCTGGATCTCCCCACCTCGAGGCGGACGCTCTAACCACCACGCCACCGATACGGTCAAACTTTCTTTGAAGACTACAGTATGGTGTGCATATCTGTGCGTCACACGTTGGGAATGTTCGTGAGTGACTGGCCACAGGTTTGTGGTTTATCTAAGGCGATGGGCTTTGCTTCCCAATAAAACTGACCACCATCGTACCAGTGAAAAAATCCACAATTGTGGCGTTCAGCAAAAATGGAATAAAAATATGAATGAATATGTGTACAAGACAATATGGAAGACACTGTTGCGATTAAAGGAAACGATTCATTTTCTCTCTTACAAACTTGGGGAAAAGATTCTTTCATTTAACGTGTCAGCCAAATCCATCAACCAGGTGACGATTGGTGGATTCGAAACTTCAACCCAAATGGTCCATCGCGGACCATTGTGGTTTGCCCACCAGTGGAGATGGAAGTCGTGGATGTCGTTTTAGTAATGCCTGGTGATGTCCCATTGTTACCACAAGAGCTTTTATGTTTTGCCCACCAATGGAGATGGAAGCCTGGGATGTCGTAGTAATGTCTGGTGATCTCCGACTCGTAGCCACGGTAGTTGTTGTATTCTGCCCACCAGTGGAGATGGAAGTTGGGGACATCATCGTAGTAATGCCTTGTGATGCGCCATTGGTAACCACGCGAGCTGTTGTGTTTTGCCCACCACTAGAGATAGAAGCCGGGTGTGCCGTCGGTGCTTGTGGCGTGGAATGGGAAACAGATAAGGTTGCGAAGGAAGTTGGCACAGTAGTATATTTCACGGGTGGTGCAAACGTTGTGCCGTTGCAAGAATCTGTCACAAACAAAGAAACACAGGTGGTGCTATACTTTTCCAAATTTAAAAGGCATAGCTGAGTGGAATCGTTACCAAAATAAGGTTTAGCTTTCAAATTATGCATTTTGAAACGCTTCAATCTCAATACATGCTTTATGCATTAAAGTAAATTCCCGGCGCACGCTTAGCAAGAGTTTTCACATTTTTAACAGACTCTGTACTCCATTGATGTTATTGTGATTTGAAACCTTCTGTGTGAATACAGGAAAGCTTCTATGTGGAAGTTGTTGACATATTGATTTCCATGTGAGTCTGTATGACTGTTTATATCTTATAGTTTCCCATGGCCTTATGACCAATGCCGTCGCTGTGAGTTCATTTCCAGCTCATGCCGGCTCCCCCTCCGACTGGAGATGGGTAGGCCTGTCAGCAAACTGATAACCGGATAGTCTTGGGTTTCCCCCAGACTCTGCCCAGTTTCTTCACACCATAATGTTGGCCACCGTCCCGTAAGTGAAATTTTCTTTAGTGCGATGTAAAAAACCAATCAAATAAATAAATAGATAAATATAGTTTACAGTTCATTAAATGTATCTCTCTAAAGAAGCAACTTGAAACAAAACAGTCCTTAAATATTATAGAAGGACATACAGATTAAGCATAACCAAAACGATCAATAATTGAAACTATTTGTGATATCAAGGTTTATAACATGTACGCAGACGACTTTGGTTCCGCTTTATTTCCAAGCTACCAAAAATAACATAGTCAATTATTCTATTTCATTACAAACACTGGTTATTCTTAAGCGCCCTTGACACAGAAAGTTTGTCATGTGTAATAGCGGTGTATTGTATGAACAACCAACAAAACGTTGTACATCCTACCAAATGATATTGTACATTTTTTCCTTTCGCCTATGAATATATTATGTAATTTAACGGACGACTGAGAGGCACTCAAAGGAATGGCTCTTAAAGTCAAAATCTTTCGATGCGCTGCTGGCATTTCAGTTTTATGGTGTGGTGACAATTGAAAGGTATCAGACAATTGTTTAGAAAATCATTTAGTGATAGCCGAAACACCTTGAAGATTTTATTTACGACAGATGTTATTATCAATATATCTTCAGGTCTGACATACTGTAGATCACAGCAGAATTGTCGCACAGAAAAGAAACATTCTTCTTTTTTGCATAAATGTCAATAAGAACATAACTTTGTTATTTTATAAATTCATCATGTCCCTGGAAGGAAATATTTTACCATATCTTGTGGGCAGTCGCTGACAGAATGGTTATCTAACTACCATTTGCTGTTACGGCCAGCAATATTCCAGAGTAAGTCAAATCTGCGCTTGGAACCATCAGATCTCTTACCAATAAACTCAAGACAATACAGACCAGAATTGAGCACTATTTCATGTTTTCGTCGGACACTCCGGTTATCTCTATCACTGTGGCCCCTAGACCACAAGTATTATAGATAAAGGTAGATCCTGCTAGAAGATGGCATCTTCAATAACTTTATGCGACTTAAACCTTTCAGATGTTGATGGTGTAATTGACGCTTTGCTATGCATTAGCATTATTGTTATATGCTTAACTGTAAAATAATATATTTCGCATAGATAATGTCTCTAAAGTGGTAAATTAAGAGAAATACATGCAATCAAATGCCAAATCTTGCCAATCAATTATATTCACCTTATGCTCTCTCTTATTACATGTACAATGACGTAAAAACTGTTGACTGATGCATTCACATCGGCACAAAGAAATAAAAGGCAGGAATCTTACTCAACGTAAAGTTGGTGTTTTGACACTGGCCATACTTTGATACGTGATTAAACCACCTCTCGATTTGGTCCCATGGGGTGTGCCACTCTTTGCACGTGCAGTTGCCGGACTGACATTCTGCGCCTAATCCACAACTATCGTTCAGTTTACAGGGGTCGCCAAGTGCCTTGTGTCCACGCTTGATACACCAGAACCCGTCTGACGTAGACCGGAAGTCGGCCTGGCACTGGCACATACTGTTTGATGAGTTACACGTGGAGTGCCGGGGCAGGCATTTCGTGCTTTGGTTACATAATTCTCCGATAAGACTGACTGTAGACAAAATAATGTTGCCCTTTTAATTTTGTTAGAGAACAAATCATGTAATCAGTTTCGCACAGTAAAATAAATGTCAAATGAATTCGAAGCATATTTTCCCAAAGATACCATCTTCGAAGTGCATATTTACTAACAATAAAAGGAAAAGGTGAGTGAATTTAACTGGACGCCTCTTTTGTAATTGAAAGTTATGTCTATACAAACCAAAATCCATAACATTAAAACAGGGAGAAAGAATGATATGCAAGTGGTAATTGCCGGGATTAAGTCTTGAGGGATAATAATTTCTTGGATGATTTGAACCACTGAAGGTCATAAGTCGGTCGTACCTTTGTCACAACCCGTTTTCTTTTTGTTGATCATATACCCCACTTTACACTGGCAGATGAAGCCGTGACACCCATGGGGAAGACACACCGCGTGAAGATCAATGCAGTCGGTGTTATTTTGACATTGTTGCCCCAGCGAGGCGCCTATAACCAATAAACAAAACACATCTTGTTATTTCAGGTTACAGTGGTTTTGCGTAAGATTAGCGAGCCCTTTAAAGTTCTTATCCAGGCGTACAGTAAGAAGGATTATGCGGTGCATGTGGAGTCCCCCTTACACACACCCTATCCATCGCACACTCACAATTGAACAATTTGGTACTCAGAGATAAACAATAATCAAAGGGAAAGTTCGATCAGATCATATGGTTATCAGATGTACATACACGGTAAATGCTCGATGACGCTCGTGAGATTGATTACGCAGCCGAAGTTCTTTGAGTGAGTGGTTGAGGTTTAGCGTCGTATTTAACAATATTTCCGTCATTTGAAAACGGGGAGTGTGTGTATATATTGTGTCTTCTTATGGCAGGGCGAGTCCATGCCACCGAAGTTCTGCTGCCGCTGGAATATCATGCCGAAGACACCCGACATGACACCTCAGCCAGCTATACTATAATGACACTAGGTCGATAAGTCTTGTTTCCTTGCTCTAGCCTCTCAATGCTTAGTGCCAAGCGAGGAAGCAACAAAAACCATTCTTAAAGTCTTTGGTATGATTCGATCCGGGCTTGAACCTGGATCTCTCCACCTCGAGGCGGACGCTCTAACCACCACGCCACCGAGGCGGTCAAACGTTCTTTAAAGACTATAATATGGTGTGCATATGAGTGCGTCACACGTTGGGAAAGTTCGTGAGTGACTGGCCAGAAGTTTGTCGTTTATCTGCGGCTGGGATTTGCTTCCGCAATAAAACTGACCACCATCGCACCAGTGAAAAAATCCACAATTGTGGCGGTCAGCAAAATGAAATAAAAATATGAACGAATATATGTACAAAACGATATGGAAGACAATATTGCGAATAAAGGAAAAGAGTCATTTCCCCTCTTGCAAACATGGGGAAAAGATTCTTTCATTTAACGGGTATTGGGTAGGAGAACAGAAGAACTCCTCGGAGGCAAACCACAATCTTACTGATAAGTATGACGTCTCACCAATGGTCTATTCCATATTTACACTGACTACTGAGACAATTAGGAATCATTTACTTCAAGACTAAATAACACAAAGGCAAATTACACTAAGATGATTTACTTGATCTGACTTGATAACAGAACGGGAGTATAAGCTAAATGACCTACAATATGTTACGCGTGTGCACAGTCAGCTATTTATTTCCCATTGATCTATTACTCTATGCAGATAAATCATTTAGATATCTTGGCATCGACTTATACCAGGCGTCAGCCACTACGGGCGTTCCGGGTGAATAAGAGCAGTCTCAAAAGTGATGTTTAACACAAGTCACCTAAGAACTAAGAATGTATATAGGGTAAGAAAATCGGACGGATTCATGTGAAGAGAAGCAATCAACACATCTTATGTTTTTAGGCCTTCCCAGAAAAAAAATAGAAAAAAACACACACACACACACACACGCACCTTACTAGTTTCTTGGTAATGTGTTAGACTCAAATCCACCAACCTTGTGGCGAATGGTGGAATCGAACCCTCAACCCAAATCGCCTCTCGCGGACGATTCTTCAAGAGAAGAGCCACTTCTAAGGAATGCAGCACAGCTCGGCCGTAATTTGCTTTCGGTGTTGTGCCAAGTGCTGTATTTGTATGCACCCGAGGTCACGTGGGTTGGTCAGTAAAAGTTACTGAATCGATCAACTCAATTCTGCTTTCCTGAATTCAATTACTGACAAGTTGAGCGCGCAACAAACTCGTTTAAAGATGAAACAACAGTAGCAGACTTACCTTCAGCAGTGTAAACCAAAGACACGATTACCAAAACGCTCGTGAACTTCATCCAACGGGTCATTCTAAAAGAGAAAATCGTGGAAGACTATTTAACAACATTGTATACTTTAAATCAAAGAAGTTGCAAAGACTATCATCGTAGCAAAGACACGTGCAAAATGTGATAATTTTAGTATATCACGGAGACGTGGTTCGTTTCAAAAATGCATAAATTCTCCCTTTACACAAACATAGCAAGCTTTACCCAACAGAGTGACAGCAACCGTAAAGGTAAGCATCTTACCTGTTCTTCGGATGTGAAAGCAGTGCTTCTCAGATGTCAGTGAGCAAGTTTCGTTGTCAGCCTCGTTTCGTTGTTACACTGTGAGAAATTTCACCCGGCCAATGCTCGCCTGAAATCTTTATCGAAAAGGTGTTTTTGTTTGTTTACGCTGTAATCACTCCCCTTTGTCGTCCTGCTTTCAGGAAAGTTTCTAGGATGTCTTGAGTTATCCGAATTGCTCTATAATCAGAAACAATGGATATAAGATTTATACCAATTTATCTGTGGAATTAAAACAGCAATCACTTGTTGTTTCACTAGATATGTGGATCCGGACAAGGCGCCCACATTTGGTTTTAAAGGCTACGCCTTTGGTCCCCGAAAATAAATTAGAGTTTCTTGTTCTTTCCATCAAAACACACAGGGAAATATGTATAAAATGTCCTCAATGCACGTGGTAGATATACTGATCAAAAACTGTCCCTCCCGCTTCCTTAGGGACGTTTATATATTCCTGTCGATCGGAAAGAAGACTTTCGCATGAACCAAATATTCACCTTATTGCCCTTATAAACTGAATGATGTTGAGGAATTCAAACGTCACAAAGGTGTTGCTTTGATGACGTTAACACTATATAGGTAATATATCTAAGTGGATAGAATCCACCACAACTCCAAGTGTAAAATGACGACAGTTTTGAATTAGAAGCGGAAAGTAACAGTTGAATCGTTATCTCACGTGGTTTGATAAACACACCCTCTGAGCCTCTGTGTCGCATTCCCGGGTTGTTGATACATATCTTGGGTGTGTACTGGCTTCATATTTACGTTGTCTTGGCGTCTCGAGCCTTGGTGCAGTCTGACACATGGGAACATTAGCTTAGCCGTCTTAGACACATGCCAATTTGTCATTTCATTTGTCTTACGACAGGCTGAATTCTTACGTAACTAAAATTGTTATTGCCCGTCCTCCTCCCTCCCCCCACCTCCTCCTCCGTAGTACGAGTAAATCATTGCGGATGTAATAAATGGAAGACAAGGCTATTTGGGTCAGGTTGTGCATTTGGTGAAAATATTGGTGATTTCCAACAACGTGTGCTTCTTATTTTCTTTATATATCCTAGAAATAGGTGAAATATTTTTATTATTTATTCACCTTTCTGATCGGAGTTTTGAGCCGTACACAAGAATATTTCACGTATACGACAGCGGCCAGCATTATGGTGGGAGGAAAATTTGGAGTAGAGATTAATTGCATTGCTTATTTCTCGACGTTTTCGACACATACCAATGTAAAGATGATCACATTCTCTTCGTTTCAAATTTAGAAATGTAGGAAAATGCAAAGGCCTAAAATATTAAGACCATTATTTAAGATCCAAACTTAAAAAAGTAAAATTTTGATTGCACTTTTACACATTTATCAGGAATTTTTCATTTGCACAACGGTAGTTACATTATAGGATTAGGAAACTGGTGTACATGTCTTAACTAACCTTCTACCTTGGGCAATTCAAGAATGAATGGACCAGCGAAGCGGCCAATCACTGCTCGTCACCGTGCAAGGCTTCATGGATAATAAAACAGGGAACATTTAAAAATTTTCTGTCCAAGGCTGAACGTGAACCCTGCTGAACATGAACCCTGCTGAACATAAACCCTGCTGAACATGACCCCCATCGTATACAGAGCTTCTATTTGGATTATGCACATTGATCTGAAACGTCACAGATCTGTTCTTGAGAACAGAGAGGAACACTACTCGTACGAGCACAAATCTAGCGTAGCAAGGACGAAATCATAAACGAGACTCTTCTCTTAATGCGTTTTCCCACACCCCATCTACTACACTCCCAAGACATCTTGTTACTTTCAAAGCGATACTTGGCCCTAAGTATACAGTTGTATCGATATTTTCTTTTTGTATACCTCCTTATTTTTAGCACCCGAGCAAAGTACGCGACGGACGTGTTGATACCGTTCGTCGTCGTGAATTTCCGTGAGAAAACATACCTAGGCTGTGAGGCCGAGAACTGAATGCTTCACGATTTAATACTCCCTTACGCTCGGTCATTTCCGTCACTGTCCGTGGTAGGAAGTGGGCAAGGAGGAGAGGGTGGCTATTTCTGTTGCTAAGCTTTGCAAGTTGACACACCAGAAGACTGGTAAGTGTGCCCTAAAAGTGTCGTGTAAAGGTGTATCTACAATTATTTACATAAGACATGATAGCATTCTGAACTGTTATGACAGCGTGTTTCTACTTGAAAACACTACACCTCAGATTTTTGACCGAAAAATCCAAATTCGCGAGGCAAATCAATTTTTTTCTCCTTACTCATACCTGCACTACTTACAATGTTAAATTGCTTCTACAACTTGGATATGTTCTAAACGCTGAGCATTAAAAATTCTATAAACTTTGTTTTTCATCCTTCACCTGTAAATCTCACTGCCGCCAAACGTATAAGTAAATTCATCACGTGTGATGATGATCATCATAATTCATCATAATCCATGACATAAAGCAATGAAAGAATTATTCATTAAATACAAAAAGTCTTTAACAAATTGAGTATGAATAAATATACAGATATATCAATACGTGAATCCATATAACATTACCTAAAAATCAAATAATAGTGAAAATAAATTCATAAACCAGAAACTGAGTTATTCATTAAATAAAAAGGCCACTCAAAAAGTAAATACATATAAGAGATATAATTAGCTTTTGCACTTAGTGATAACCAGATAATGAAATCTGCAGGTGTAAAACCTACCTGCTTCAAAGAAGGGCGTTGAAGCCATCAGCAAGCACCTGATGTTGACTTGAAACACCATGCTAAAATAAACGGAAGGTGTGATTGAAAGAAAACAAAAATTCTATAATAAGTATAAACTTAAGTCACCGTCGGCACAAAAGTGAACAGAAAAGCAGCACCGTAGTACACCTGCTGTAAGCAGCGACACACAAAGGCAATGTTTCAGGGTAGCACCAATGAATGTTTTCAAAGAAGAAACTGTAGAAAATCATTCGAAATACCAGAATTTATACTGTGTATAACTTGTTTCGCAATCAGTAAACGTTCTTTTGCATCCGTCTGCACTATTTTCATGATATGCTTGTCAAATTTACTTGTAATACCCGTATTTTAATTATTTGAATGTTCTAATATCCCTCTGCAGAAGTAACATGTAGGAGATATATCGGATTAAAGTGTATAAATGAATTTTAGGATAAGGCACATGTGAATGAAAAACAGATGTAAAAAGAATTCAAAGTCTAAGAATATATTTTAGAATAAGAAATATCTAGATGAGAAACGCGGGCAAAAAGTTCACTGTAAATTGGGGGAAAAACCTATGGCCAAAAAGATGCTAACCTCTGTATGTAGACAGTTTCTTCCATAGGGAGCTTGTCGATTAGAGTAGTTTTCTAACATTTCATAAAGGATCGTCATATTTCCACTAGTAGCGTTAAACAAGAATCTATTAAATAAATATTTCCATAATAAAATAAGAAAAATCTAGATGAGAAACAATTCATTGTAAATTGGGGAAAAAAACCTATGGCAGAAAAGACACTAACCTCTGCATGTAGACATGTTCTTCCGGCAGGGAGCTGGTCGATAACAATCTTTTTCTAAAATTACATAAAGGATCGTCATAATTCCAGGTATGGCGTTAAATAGGAATCAAATAAAAAAATATTTCCCTAAATATCGACCAACATAGCACACAGAAGGCAACTGATAGATATTGTACGTATTGGCCACTTCATAATTGTACCTTACGTTTTAGTACATATCAGTCTGTTGTGGCCTCCGTGGCCGAGGGGAGCAGAGCTTTAGCGGGACATAATGACCCAGAAGCCTTTCATCAATGCGGTCGCTGTGAGTTCAAGTCTAATTCATACTGGCCTCCTCGCCGGCCGTACGTGGACGCAAATGCCAACAACCTGGGGATGGCCGTGGGTTTCCAAAGGGCTCTGTCCGGTTTCCTCCCAATACAATGCTGGCCGCCGTCGAATTCTTGAGTATGGTGTAAGACACCAACCACATAAATAAATTAATACCAATTTGCCTGTCTTCGGCCCGTTGGTACTTTCTGTAATTCAGCTCGATGTTTCCTCCCTACTTGTAGTGCTGCTTAACTGGAACTCCATGTCGACGACACGAGAGATAACGCCACAGCTTTATCTGTTGAGCGTGAATCTAAACATTACCAAGACTCACTAGTTGAGAGTTCCAATTTATAACCTAAATTCTACTGGATGTCTAGGTCTCAGTTACCACGTCACGCGACTGACTCTTTTCAGCTCTTGTATTGCACATGAAGGTACTTATTGAACATGTGTTCTAACACAGTTTTCCTGATTAATACTTTAGTGCTAACAGGCCACAATATGTTCTGTAGTGTTTGGTTGATTGTCTGTGCTTTGTATGAAGTATTTTGAAGGTGATGTTTAGGTCACACCATTTACCACTTCACGCGGCATTTTCCGCTACCTAAAATAAGACATGTTGGAGATGTTCATTGGTCAGCAGTTCGTTTATGTCGCAGCTCAAATTCCCCTCAGTTATGTTCATATTCTAGCTATCCAGGTAAATGCATAGAAAGTAGCAACTTACAGTCCCCAAAGAGCCATGGCTTAAGCAGAATTAGGTAAAAAAAATGCAGTCTTGTTACTGCCAATATGCTCCAAGTTAAAGCAGAATTTGATCCTCGGAGACTTCAGAGCTCCCACATTGTTAACTGAAGAATGCAGGGAACAGGTTTCGTACTATAAAGTGCTCACCTGATAGCCTTTGGACTGGCATTCAGCTCAAGAGTTAACATGTACCATGATTGACAAGTGGGTATTGGGAGTGAACCTTTCCAAAACACTGCGTAAAGTGAGGTCCAACCCCACAACAACACATGCTGGGTCTGTGTTACACCCATACACAGTACTAGGAGCGTGCACTTGCCACTTACACTGGTGCTGTGCAATTCAAGCTCTCTGCAAAATAATAAAATTAGGCTCGAGTCCTCGAATTTTACAAATCATACCTTAAGGCTATGTGAAAATGTCTCAAATTATGATATTTTCAGCATTTATAAAAGAACAAAGCAGATCCTTTTCACCGCGGTAAGACCACGAGGTCTGGGCAAAGCCACACATGCGTAATAACCCACAAAATTCACCTATAAAAGCCACAACTGTTGCCGACTGACACCACAGGTGACACTGTCTCGTATTTGTTCTCGCTCTTGTTCTTGCTACTCTTCCACCAATTCCATCCCAACCCTGTCTTCTGGAGACGCCATCTTGCCGACGTTATACACAGATGCGGGTTATATCACGAGGTGCATTTTTCTTCTCCCTTTATATGCCGTAGTAATAGGTAAAAGGGTTACGCATTTACAAGTTCACTCGTTACGCATTTACAAGTTCACTCGTACATTAGTTTAGCCGCATTGAGTAGTGTGAAAGGTAATATCTTTCACAGTTTTAAAGACTCATAGACATATTGGGAATTTGTATGAATTGAAACGAAATAATTGCTTTAATTTTTTCGTGTGTGTGTGAAGTTTCTTTGAGAGAAAATATTTGGTAAATTTGTAAAACGTTGTATTTAATAGCTATACCTTTACGCTCATCTAACCTAGGTCTGATGGCAATGATGTGTGTGTTCTTAATAGGATTTTGACAGGTCTATGAACGTGTTATTATGTATTCTCGTGCCTCCTGAGGACACATTAGAGCAAAACAATGATAATTGTTACTGATACAATCATTATTATTATTTGGAAGCGTTAAGGCTATGTGGTTTTCTTACCCTGTATGGACATTATACCATGCTCCATCAGTTTTACGGTCAAGTGTTGTCGAGATTTGGGTGTCAACTCACCCCTAGCTCTTGCTGAGAGCCTGGTGATGCCTGACGTTTGAGGGAAAGGTGGTGTCCGCGGGAGAGCCGGAGTTGAGCATCCCGTGGGTGATGTATGTAACTGGGTGACCTGGAGTTGTAAATGAAACTCTATTTGTATTAAAGGAGAAAAAACATAAAAAAGACGACAAAATCAGATGAAAGAGCTAAGCATATTTATTTGCAGGTATAGTTTTTAATATTTAGAAATGACGATGTCACACATGTTCAATACATATATTTGCACTAGAATCTGGTCTTTTCACCTAACAATTCAACCTGGATTTTGAACATATTTATATTTTAATATGTTCATAAATACTATCATAATTCAGGTTAGATGCCAATGCTTCAAAATAACTAATAACTAATTTACATTCAAATGTAGAGATTAGACATGCATCCCATCTTTATTTAGGACATTATTATGGAAAGATTATATCAAGAAGTGCATGGTTTCAAATAACTACCATACAAATATATTTTCAAATACTCTTTCTCCTGAAAAATAAAATCAAAATAAATATCAAAGACTATACCTGCAAATAAATTTCTACGATCTTTCATCTGATCTTGGCGTCGTTTTGGTCTTTTTTTCTTCCTTTAACGACATTTAAAATTATTAACGAATAATTTGTTGTTTTTATTTTTTTTTGGTCACGGGCGTTTCTCATCCTAATCAGACATTTGTGATGGCTTTCATATTTACCTAGGGTCGAATGCTCTTCGTGTGTCTTTTACTTTCGTATACATCCGAGGGTTAGGGATAATGAGTAGTTTGCTGAAAAATTACCTTGATTTTGAGCGAAACAGCATTATAGCGATTAACACATCTACCCTCCTAGCATTATGTTTCTCATAGTAACTTTACAATTAAGATGAACTACGCTAAATTGCATGGAATATGAGATTTAATTTATATTCTAAACACGACGCAAAAAAGAAAGAAAAAAAAGAAATCGTTTATCGATAAAATCCACTATGTTTTTGTGAGAAAACATAAAAAAATAATGAAAAAATGATCTAATCTATTTTGGGGCTTAATTTTCATGCGATTTCTAAACATTTACTTTCATACATTTGAAAAAATACCACACTGTACGTTTTGTTTCATAGCCAATGCTATGCTTCGTGACTTCATTTGTGCAGCATGTTTCTGAAGTAATTGAGCAATGCATGCTGAATTCAGCTATTTTTGAGCTCACCCGAAACACTCGTATTTGTTGGTACATTGGCCATAGTCAGAGTTGACGCTCCCACCACTTCTCTCAGGTTGGTTCATGGACCATAGTCAGTGTTGACGTACCCTCTACACCGGAAGATCGACTCAGTACTTGACTCGTAGTGCATGGTTCAAAGATCAGGGTCAGTGTAAACTGACTTAACCTTTGATTCAAACTGCTCTGTGAAAAGGTCACATTCAGGTTGAGGGTCTCCTGTGCCGCCGTAAATTGACACCATACTTAAGTTGTTGTGCTGCTTGCCGTTGTTAATGGAGATGTAAACAACCCGTTGGCTTGTGTTGTTGGCAGCACTGTGTTCTCAGACATGGTTAAAACATCGTATGTTCTTATGTAAGAGCTTGGAACTGGTTGATGGGAGGGAGTATAATTTGGGTTGTTGAGTGAAGAGGACTTTTTCAGCGTTGTAGAGTAACTGCAGCTTCTTCCCTATTCATTGTATAATGTTTCTTATTTGTGGGAAAGCCTTCGAGAAGCACAGTTTCATTGTCACGTGACTGAGTTACCTCCCATAAATCAGTGTATTACTATTATTATTGCGCTTTGCTTGCCTTTGGCCCATCGGTACTTTATGTTATTTTGCATCATAGTTTCTGTTTTGGACGCTATGTTCCCCGTGCCAAAATATCCATAGAGGCGCCTGACTGGAACACCATGTCTATGACATCGGAGATGAAGCCGCAGCTTAGTATATTGGACGCCGATGCAAATATTATTGACCTGGATAATTGTAGAGTAGCTTTTATGCAGCAACTTTATCACCCAAATTGGACTAGAGTTTGTGTCCACTAATTACGACATCATTGGACTGAAACTGTGTGTCAAATAGATAGGGATAGCTTAAACTGAAGTAAAGAAAAACCGGGAACAAAGGAAAACCCGGAAGAGTGGTACCCTGGTAACGGCGACTGAGTGAAAACTACTCCTTCCATCTTACCAAGCTAAACGGATTTGGAGAGACCAATTTCTAGGCTTGTTAAATATTGCTAAAGGCACAAATATGCTACGATCGAAACAGTAGTTATCCTGTATGATGTGAGGAAACCGGGCAGAGCACGGGGAAAACCACGACCATGCGCAGGTTACCGGCAAACCTTCACGTACGGCCGAATAGAAAGCCAACATGAGCTGGACTTGAACTCACAGTGACCGCATTGGTGGGAGGCTTCTAGGTCACTACCCTGCGCTAGTTCGCTTACCAACTGAGCCACGGGGCCCCGACCATGGCTTTAGCAGAACTAGCTAAAATATAATGCTGTGATGTTGATTGCTATATGTTCGCGTTAAAGCAGAAATTGAACCTCGTACGTCTTAAAGCAACTTTTGTGACCTTCCGATTGGTGTTCATCTCACAAGAGGGAGTAAAACTGACTAAAACAAAGCGTAAAGTGAAGTCATACACGAGGCCAACAAATAGATAAGCGTTATGTGTTACACCCATAAACAGTACCAAGCTGGTGCGCATGTACCAGACGATGGCAGCAGTTCCAGAGCCCTCGAAAAAAATACAGCTTGATTCCCTGTGTTTTCAGAAGTTAAGCATTAAAGCGCATCGAAAAGAGAAAAAAAAGCAATGTCTGATGTTGCTATATTTTCAGCATTAATAAAACAAGAAAAAAAAGCACATTTAATCGCGATTGGGCCATAAGATCTGGAGCCATTAACACATTCACGATGACAAACATACTTTACCTGTCTCGGGCTCAGTTGTTGCTGCCTCACACCACAACAATGTACAGCCTTGTTTCCCGGCCTTGTTTTTCCCACTTTTCCTATTGCATCCGACTTCTCTTTTCCTCGGAATCCTTCTTCTTCACGGGGTTCTTCACAAATGCGCGTTAATTCGCGAATTTATTCTTCTTTTATATACAGATACAGTTTTTTATTTGTCACAGGCTGCAATACTGAGTCCTGCAAAAATTTACAAATTTGGGTCCATAACGACAGATGGATTTTTTCGACTTTGCATGATTGTACTTTTTTTTCGGGAAGAAAAGTAGACATATGGACTTTCTGTGAACAAAATTCTGGCACATAATTTGTAAAACAATATTAATTTGTGGAGATTTTACGATGGTTTAATATGTGTCTAACGGAATGAAGCGATTTTCATTGGTTGCTTCATGTATTATTATGTATTCTCTGCCTCGTGAGATAAGGTTAGCGCAAAAATAATGATAATTATCACTGTCATAGTCTTTATTGGTTTGAAGTATTAATGCCATGTAGTGACCTTACCATTGACATCACAATGCATGACACGCTGCGCTTGACAACATTCATCAGTTTTACAGCCAAGTGTTGGTTTTGAACTCACCCTTAGCGATACTTGAGAGTCCGATGATGGCTGACGTTTACGGGGAAGGTGATGTCAACTTTACAAACGGTGTTGTGGATCCCTGGGATGAAGTAGGTAACTGGGTGATAGACGATGTAACCAGACCTGGAGAAGGAAAGACAGGTATACATATATTTGTATTTGCCTCAAACAGAGTTACGATACACTAATGTGGCTTTTCACATGTGTCATTCGCCCTGCTTACAAAGTTTACAATCGCTTTCAGTTTGAGCGAGGCTCGAATGTTATTCTCCTATCTTTCAGTTTCTTATCCAAGTGTAAGGAATAAAGGGTATTTGGTTTTAAAATTATCTTGATTTTGTGGAAAACAGTTGTTTTGTGGATCTGTTGTTTGTAGAACAAGAATAATCTGATGTAGATGAAAAATCGATGAAGCTTTGATTTATTTACTTAATGACCTTCTGAGAAAGCTGTATTTAAGCGACCAGTTTCCCTTAAACAACAAGATAAATAAAAAACTTTCAGGAATCATCGTTATAAGTGCGAATAAAACATCTTCCCTCCCAGTATTAAGGCCTATATTTCTTATAGTTACTATAGATTTATAATGAACTACATGTACTTCAAATCGCGTGGAAATCAGTATTATGTTCTAAACATGATGTAAAATAAGAGAATATACGAGATATGAAACCTATCATTTTTTCGTCCTTGTCGAGAAAACGAAAAAATAAACCATGAAGCTAATGAATTACTCTCTTCGGCTTTTATTTCCATGTGATTTTTAAACATTTACGTCTATACATTTCACCATTTCACCTAATACTGGACGTTTTCTAGTCATTGTCATGCTCCATTTCTTAAGTTACACAACACGTTTCTGAATAATTGCTTAACTGATCAATGCATGTTGAATTCAGTTATTGTACAGCCAATCGTCGCCGAGAATTGATTTCAACTCACCAGCAGCAGTAGATGAAAGCCTTGTGTTGGTTGTGATCCCAAAGGCTGGTGACGTCACCGGCGGAAATATTGTCGAAAGAGGAGTCCAATGTTCATGTAACCACGTGGGTGATTGGCTGAAAGTTCTCGCATTCAGCGCTGAAGCTGTTAAAAAGATTCGTATTTGTATTACTACTTAGCAATGGATTACAAACAATATCCATTATTTTAGCTGATCGTTCATGTCGTCTTTAGAAATATTCGACTTTTTAGGCCGTTTGCAATTGTTAGAGTTTCGACGGTTTTTCATATGTTTTGGCTGCAACAAGGAGCTCTAGAAGCCAGTAGTCCAATTGTTTGACGGCACATTTACATTTTGTGTTAGTTTTCTTATTTCACTATTGAGTCATTTCTCGGGGATAGTGATAATGAACTGGCCATGCATGACGGTGTTTACCTCTTCCTCTCCTCTTCTTGATCACAAAACCTGACTGCTGCCACATATAAAGTTAAATAATCTGACCGAAGACAAAAATGTTCATTAACGAAGCAAAAGCAGAAGATTTATGACATTATTACCAATGCAGGATGCCGGATGTATAAATACTGAACTCGGACAATATGATTCGGGATGTATAAATACTGAACTCGGACAGTATGATTCGGGATGTATAAATACTGAACTCGGACAGTATGATTCGGGATGTATAAATACTGAACTCGGACAATATCATTCGGATGTATAAATACTGAACTCGGACAATATGATTCGGTATGCATAAATACTGAACTCGGACAGTATGATTCGGGGTGTATAAATACTGAATTCGAACAATATGATTCGGGATGTATAAATACTGAACCCGGACAATATGATTTGGCTATGATATCACAGCATCACAGCTAGTTTTAACTTATTTTAAACTGTAGGTCACATCACACTGGCACAACAGTTTTTTTTTTCTTTTGAAATCATACAGGTCACCTAAAATACACCACTGTTGTACACTTGTAGAGTCCCCGTGGGAAGAAATCGCTGAGAGTCCATGTTATTGGTGAAGCAGCTCGCACGTATCTACGTATTCAGTTTCATGTCCGTGGATGTCTGATTTGAAGTGTATGACAGGAGATTTAAACCAAACTGGAATGGAAAATAGTGCTTGATCTGCTTTACGATATTAGAGATCCTTGCTCTTCAGTGATGCAAATGTTATGTCACTGAATTGGGCTATCAAGATTTGCCTCCCCTTATTCTTGTCCTGAAAACAACTCTACTAAGTCATGTCTATGAAAGGGGTTTTACGGAGCCGGAAACTTTGCAATTGCGTCATTGACATTTTCTTATGTATTTATGTCAAGCGAGCAGCAAAGTTTCAAAAGGCAAGCACATGTGCTTGTCCAAACGTATATGTGAATACATAGAAACTCTCGAGTTATAAAAGACGTGCGTTACCCGTAAAGTGAAAGTAACTAAGAGAAAATGTCAGTGTCAGTGATGAGTCAGTGTTGACGTTTCTCCTACATCTGTTACTTCATTCAATACATGACTAGTGCTGGTTCGTATATGGGCCAGAGACAGTGTTGACGTACACCCTACATCTGAGGATCAGTTCAGTACCTGGCTCATACTGGTTGGTATATGGACCGGAGTCATTGTTGATGTACCCTCTACATCTGAAGATTTACTCGCTACTTCACTCGTTTCGGTTGTTACATGGGCCAGTGTCATCGTTGACGTATCCTCCAAATCTGAAGATCGACCTTTTGAAGTTTTTGACTACTGCTGATTCGTACATTTGCATTTGAAGATCGACTAAGTACTTGACGCGTACGGGATGTTACGTAGGACCGAGAAGTGACAGAGTTTAGGAAAGTAACCATGGGAAGCGAAACATAAAGAGCATGGTCTTCAATTGCCGATCATAATACGGGTAACTAAGAACTATGCGCAGAAAGATCTGTGTGTATTCATTTATGTGCTTGTTAGTTCGTTTGTTTGTTCATTTGTTTATTCAAGAGATTTCTTAACAGATTGAAAGTTTCTGTGGTACGCTTTAATGAAACATACAGACGGCTTTCAGCTAATCTGACGTCATAAAACTTTTTCTCATTTAAAACAAAGCTTAAAACAATCATTATTTAAGTACTACAAATTCTCTAGATATAGGTAAAATGTGCTATAAGACCCAGTTTCCAGCCGCCTATGAAGCATTGCGTATTCCAGTGTTATAATTTCTTTTATAGGTGTTTTAGACCGTACTCAAGAATATGTCAATTAAACAAAAGCTGCTAGTATTTTGATGCTAAGAAGCGGGACAGAGCCCGGAGGATGCCACGACCAGCAGCAGAAACACCCTGACAATGTTTGTCCTTCAAGCTTTATGGATACATATTAGCTTGGTATTGGCGTTACTTCCAAATTAATCCACTACATTTTGGCTTTAAACTTACTTGTACTAACCGTTGATTGTAATGCAGCTGTAGTTATAAATAGAATCCATGTAGGCGCTAGGTGGTATGGCGGCAAAGACGGCGTTTGTAACAATTCAGCTTGGATGGTTGGTACATGGGCCGGAGTCAGTGTTGACGTTTCTTCTACATCTGTAAGTTCATTTAATACTTTACTTTCACTGGTTGGTACATGGGCGAGAATCAGTGTTGACGTATCCTCTGCATCTGTAACTTTGTTCAGCACTTGGCTCTTGCTGGGTGTTACATGGGCCAGAGTCAGTGTTGAAGTACCCTCTATATCTGAAGACTCAGTACTTGGCTTGTGCCTATTGGTATATGAGCCAGAGTCAGTGCTGACGTTTGTTTTAAATCTGTTACTTGATTCAAAACTTGACTAGTACTCGTTGGCACATGAGCTTGGTCAGTTGTGACGTTCCCTCTACATCTGAAGATCGACTCAGTACTTGACTCGTACTTCTTGGTACATGAGCCAGAGTCAGTGTTGACGTACTCCCTACATCTGAAGATCGACTCAGTACTTGACTCGTAGTGGTTGATACAGGGTCAGAGTCAGTGCTGACGTTTCTTCTACATCTATAACTTCATTCAGTACTTGGTTTGTGCTGGTTGTTACAGGAATCAGAGTCAGAGATGACGTTCCCTCTACATCTGAAGATCGACTCAGTACTTGACTCGTACTTCTTGGTACATGAGCCAGAGTCAGTGTTGACGTACTCCCTACATCTGAAGATCGACTCAGTACTTGACTCGTAGTGGTTGATACAGGGTCAGAGTCAGTGCTGACGTTTCTTCTACATCTATAACTTCATTCAGTACTTGGCTTGTGCTGGTTGTTACAGGAATCAGAGTCAGAGATGAAGTTCCCTCTACATCTGAAGATCGACTCAGTACTTGACTCGTACTTCTTGGTACATGAGCCAGAGTCAGTGTTGACGTACTCCCTACATCTGAAGATCGACTCAGTACTTGACTCGTACTGGTTGGTACATGGGCCAGATTCAGTTTTAACGTTTCTTCTACATCTGTAACTTCATTCAGTATTGGGGTAAATGTTAGACCTTCACACCGAACTAACCGACAAGAAAAAATGATAAAATATCGTCACTTGAAAATGTAGTAGGTTGTGCGTAACATTTCCGGAAAATTGATAGGCTATTTTTGCATCGGTTTTTTATATATGTATGTATATTTTGTATGTGCTTATTGTATTTCAGAAACAGCTAAAAAGTAGTTCGAAAATCAGCCACCAGAAGCCAGCATTATCGTGGGAGGAAACCGGGCAGAGCCAGGAGGAAACACACTACCGTCCGTAGGCTGCTGGTAGCCCTTCCCACGTACGGCCGCAGAGGAAACCAGCATGAGCTGAACTTGAACTCACAACGACCGCCTTGGTGGGAGGCTTTTGGGTCATTGCGTTGCGCTAATGATAATACTCTTAAAGAGTGGGAATTTTTATACATAGCTAAATTATCAGAAAGTATTGTAATTCTTTTACAATCTGAACTGAAGAATAGTACCATAAATTGAGACTAAGTTTGACTTAAATATTTATATAGCTTTATCATCGTGGTGCCTTGTGCACAAGTCATTATCACACGTGCCATAAATATGACTCCGTGTCAATGTCCGCGTTTCTCGTTTTACCTACTTATAGTTGCAACGATTAGGTGAACCCAGATCAGGAGAGTCGCCATTTTATCGGGGGAAAAGGAAACGTCGTAGTGTGTTACCACAGAGTTGGTCACATCCTTTCGTGATCTATGAGTAGTCTGGTTGACACACGCAACTGGATTGTTCCAGTTGGAATGACTAGCAGTTACACACCTACCACATTGAATACATTAAATAGAAAATAATGTTAAAAACTACACAAAGTACTAAATAGGAATTAGCTAATAAACATTAAAAATTACACAAACAAGTACAACAACCATTCATTTGATCAGCTGATAAACAAATCAGTAAGCACATGAATCAAGAAATCTAACAGCACGTCAATAAAACATAATTGACATTTTTTTCAAAATTTTCATGGGTGTATTAATGGATTTCTTTGTTGTTTTAATGCAACGCTCAAGAATTTTACACACACAAACATACCCCGTCCTGTGTGGAAAGTGGGCGATGGGATTCTACATGTAAAGCCAGAATCTTTTATTTAACTTTTCCATTAAACCTGACATCTTTTCCAGGTATTATCCATCGATCCATTCTTACAACAACATGTGACTTTTCCCATGTGTGTTTTGAATGAAACAGATACATATTTAGTAGCAAAACGAATTAAACTTAAATGCGGGCAAGAAGTCAGTTTACTGACGACTTTCTGACTTCCTGGAGTCATCTGCCATGTTCGCCGATAGTGAACATCTGTCTAGTTTGTAGGGAAATCATGTAGTTCATGTGGCTGTCTGTAGAGCAGAGAGCGTCGGTCAACCTATACATGACCCGACCGGCATTTCCTCGGTGAGGGAAAAACAAACCCGCGTGTCTAGGATAAAAGATTTTCACCTCGGCTGCCACACACAATTCAACACGTTTGTTGGGTTTTATATGACTAACTGTCATACTTGAAACTTTTACAGGACACTTGGACACAACTTTAAACTGAGAACAAAGAAAATTACGAGGAAAGATTTAGCCGACGGGAATGCTTCTTGGGCTGTAGCCAAAGTCTGCAACCAATACATTTACAAATTAGCCAGTCTGTACATTTATCAATCAGTCAAAAAGTGACTTTTCTTTGACTTGAAGTACGTGTAAAATACATACCTGTTGTGAAACTCAAACATCAGCGTGCTAATGGAGTTAACCAGCTGTACGCTGCAAGAGCGGCATCCCCGATAGGGGTTACGTGTTGTTTGATTACACCGCGTCCAGGAGAATGATAGAGGCCGTGAATCTACATAACCATGTGCACACTTTAGTATCGATTGTATTCACGTGTCCTTTTGGACGCCACTGGGTTACACGGAAAAGGGAACAGGGAACCGAAAGTGGCGTGGGACTCTGCATTTAAGGATGAGCGGAATACACACACTCGTGAATAAACAGATTAGAAACAGGAGTTTCGGAACAAGAAGATAAGTGGGTGGTTGCTATGAGTAAACATGAGACAAAGATATTCATAAATGATTGAATCAATAAAAATACATAGGATTGTCCAAGTTAAAACTTCAAGCAGCTCGCTTAATAATACACTCCTAAGCAACCAGCATATCACAAAAGGGCCACCACATAACTGATAAATTTAAAACGCGCTTATCTTTTACAGTGGGGATGAAACAGGATATTTCCCGCTGACAGCTAAACGTTAAAGCGGTAAATCAGGAGTTCGGATGATCGGTCGTTTAGCTGTGTGCGGATAACACTAGATAAACGCCATTCGTTCCATTGTTCGGTGCTACACTATGACGTAATAAAGATGATCATAATACAAACAGACTAACAGCTCAGAGGGAAAGGCGATGTGTATCATCCCTGTTCGGGCTTGGAAAACGCCAATCATTCAAATTCACTCACTCGCGAAATAGCCTAGCATGCAGCCACAATAATTTTATATTTGAAACACTGGGTTAGCAATTTATGTCAAGCGAGACCCTGCTTTTCATCGTCATTTATTATTCAGTCAAATGAAAAATCCGGTACTGAGGTGGTATCGTATTTTCCGAGGGGATTTATCCTGTTCTAAGAAAAAAAAAGAAAGCCGTGAGTTCTCACCAGGAGCTAGGCGTATCTGTTCCTGTTCCTGTCAGTACCGCCCTGCACGACACCGACAGCGCATTCCACGAGTAAAGCAAATTACTTCTTTTATTATTTAGACGTGTATGTTTAAAGCTTAGTCGTCTGTTTTCTAATAACATTTTCGCTAAGTTAAGCTGGTGTTTTACACGCATGTTGTGTTAAAACACTTTTATGAATCCGGCCCAATATATTTAATAAATAGGGTTGTATTAGCGAAGGAGTTCGTTAAATATAGTTGTAACGTGAAAGAGACAGACAGAAACACCAGCAAGACAAAACTACGTTGTAAAATTTCACTGGTTGATCTAAACTCTAATATGAATCTAAGTTATCAATACGACAGATTTGATTACTTCGCTTTTCTTGTGAACGACCATTTGTTGTGAGTGCCTGCAAGCATTTGCAACATGATAATACCTGACAGACGTATTACATGTATAATAAAGCAAATTGCACTTCGATGAGGCTGATAGAAAATGTACCAAGAAACACATACAGGTAGAAACTGCATAAATATATCGGTAAGTTTGTCATTCATGCGATCATATATAGGGAAGTGAGAATTAACTCTAGGTTTCCATCTCTCTATCCACAATAATCTTTTTATTTGCTCTACGAAGCGATGGGGTGATAGTTTTTTTTGTTTTGTTTTCAAGGGCAATACCACTTATCATTTCCTGCTTGTCTTACCTGACCGCAAAATGACGCTTACAGATTAAGTAGATTTTCTGATCACGTGCTGTTTTATCTAAAGAAAATTTCAAAGAGCATAGGAGAAAAAGCACGAACTTTTAAGTGTTACAGTTTCTGATTTCATTTCGATGAAAACGATACATAAATTCCATCGCTTTTTCGGAAAACTTGATGGCATTGTTTCTTACCGTATTGAAGAATATATGACCTTTTTATGAAAGCCACGGAAGGAGTCGTCAGTGACGAAATAGTGTTAGGAGTACGTCATTATAATTGAAATCAGCCATGTAGCTAACAGTTAGGGTTTTTAGCCTTAAGCGGGCTTTGTAAGTGCGATCCCTGGTTTTGGACACCTCAAGTGTAATACAGTCATATCAGTCAAAAAGAAGAGAAAGAATTTTTTTTACAACCAGAATCTAGATAGAGTTCACCACTGGAGATTACGCTGACCAACCATTTTTAGGTGAGAGAATTGTGTCATTAATACTGTGGGGAAAGACATACAGAGCATTTGGCTTTCTCAAGCAGTCGTGTAAATGTTCCACGGTATTCTTAACTGAGTCACTACTAAGGTGGTTGGCGTGCTGGACACCGACTCTCATATTAATGCTAGCCATTTTGAAAATATGAAGATCATGGGGTCTATTCTGTTTGATCAATGGCACAATATCCACGGAAGGGAGCTAGTTTCAATCTTCTGTAAACATTCGTTATGCAAACTTTGATTGTAAAAAATACTGCATTACAACTCGATTTTCCTCAACTATTCTACACTTTGTGTGACATGCTAAACTACAGGGTTTTTTTTTACCTCTCTACTGAGAAAGCTAGAACCTGTTAAGTTTAAAAGGGGCCTGGTTATTGCGCAGTACAATAGCTGAATCATAAAGTATGCAATGGGCTTAAAACGAAAGTTTTGTTTATAGCTCATATATCATGGATTCAGATGCTTAAGTGAATTGTACACATGGGAATATTTGAGGCGACTTCAACACTGGGTTTTTACAAAACATTGCATTTGGAAACAAGTAACATTAAACTGTGAAAACAACACTTGTCGGTTCGAGCTGACAGAATAACTGGGTGAAATCTATACCAGAACAAAACAGACATGATTTTTTCCAAACTGGGCGAAACAGATCAGAACTCCCGTTTCACTAAAAAAAACTCCTGACAGTGTTTTAAGTTTCAATTTAGAGCACAAAAAGCACGCATATACATCTAGAAAGTTCCACGTAAACTGGCCAAGTACGAAATAGAACCAGGATGTTGGAAATGGATGAGACAGGTCAGCATCATGTAGGTATTTGACAGATTAAAAGAATTCAACATGGACAAATTATGTCAATTTATTTTCACAGACCCGCACCTTGGAGTATCAAACCATTACAAAAGTGTGTGTCTTTGAAAGGAGAGATTGTTGGTTAGCAGCTTTTAGAAACATTCGGCTTGTTGTAACCGAACAGGAACATTTGATGACCGTAGGTGGGTTAGGTTATATGAATATGTATACTAATGGATACATCATCTGTGTACTTCACAGTCAATACACACACCAAAAAAAAAACAGAGAAAACAAACAAAAAAAAAGACCAAAGGAAAAAAAGGAAACAAGAAGAAAAAAACAACAACAAAGAAAAAAATAGAAAAAAGAATAGGGAGAAACTGCTTAGGTTGATAATATGAAATTTCAGGCGTTTTTAATGACGAAATCTTAATTTTACAGGGAGATAGGATCTTTTACTTTTAAGCATATCCAATTTTAAAATCATCATAAATATTCATATTTCACAATGACCTGGGAGACTATTACGAATGTGAATGCTGTGGGCCGACAAGTCCAAATCTGGCCGACGTTGGCCTCACTTCCTCTCCAGTAATGAGTAGTTATGTTTGCCAGCAACCTGCAGATGACCATGGGTTTCCTGTGGGCTATATCCGGTTTCTTTCTACAAAGTATAAAATGCTGGCCTTCGTCCATAGGTAAAATATTCCTCAGTACGTTGAATAATACCAATCAAATAATAAGTATCCTTTCTTAAGAACTTTTAAACTGTATTGCCTTAAATTTAACACAACTGTTTTATTTGAAATATTCATTCTCTAATTCTTTCTCTCTGAGAAAAACAGAAGCACGTTTTGTTTTTATTTTAACCTTCTCAGTTTGACATCAACTTTTTTCCTGTTTATGTTACATTTTAAAACTGTCACTGAAATGGCTATGTTTATCTGAAAGAAAACAAACAAACAAACAAAAACAGTAGAAATGTATTTTACTTTGCTTCAACCGTGAACGTTCGAAGTTATCCCTGTTTATACGTGAATCAAACAGTAATTTATTGAGAAGCTTTTTGCCTTGTTTTTTATCCCAGCTAAATAAGCTCAACTTCTAAATTTCTTTCTCACTGAGAATCCTTACCACTCAATGTTTTCTGAACGTTAGGCCTATAACATTGTTAATGCTGCACTACTGACTTACCAGCACTGGAAACATGAGGACTAGAGGCAACGCCATCTGTGATGTTACTTTCACATAGCTCCACTTAGTTTTAGCCATTGTCTTTTTATAACTGAGTCACTCTTACACTACATGCTACCACGGATAATGGATAGATTGTAATACACGACCCCAGTGCGATATGTAAGGATCCAGTTTGTTGTTAGAGCCAAAGTAACATGCGTACGATTAACGGAAATTAGACCTTGTATAATGCGTCGATTACGATCAATCAGCCGAAAAACTGTTGTAATTTGTTTTGAAAGCCTGACTCCACAAATTGAGTTTCTCACGTTTTGATAACAAAGGAATGATATGCTCGTCTGAGAATTTTCAAGGAGATTCCTGGGATTTCATTTTTGTCCAAAACAGTCCTTAGAATTCGTTAAAAAACGTTTGAGTCACCCAGAAATCAGCGAGTGCCGGTGGGTCGCGTTGAACACCACAAACATTCGTGTGAGTGTTCGTCAGACTGAATCACTGGAAATTCCGGGATAACGAGGCAAAAGAGAGCTTGCAAACAAGTCTCAAATGTTATTGTCTATAAATGATTTGAGTCGTATTTCGTCACATAGTTAAGCTGTGCTATACAGTTACAAAGCTGCAATTGGGCATACCTGGCCAAATAGAAGAAAACATTTCAGAGAAGCTAAAGCACACAGCGTCCAGTACATTCTAAAACTGGGACTACGTCGGTAAATCGGTGATAATTTTGACCACCTTAGAAATGCTCTCATAGGAATCTGTCCGCTTCGCTACAGGTACCAGACCCCCAAAATATCAAAATGCTGTAAACTAGTCCGCTGAGTAAAACACCAGAACAACCTACACGAAAAATATACGCCGCCTTAGCGCCCCTTCCCAAATCTAGGGGCAAAGGTGTGTATGAAGTCCAGAGCTTGATCTCGTAGAATCTCGTAATAGGCAAGTCCTGCTTTGCCCAGAATGGTTCAACTGAAAACTTGATATACCCACGTCGATATTTAGTTCACTGCACCTTTGCCGCGAGTATTTGATTTTTTTTATTTCATTGGTGTTTTCTGCTGCACTTAAGAACATTCCTGTGCCCGGTTTCCTCCCACCACAATAGGCTTCCTGGCTGTCGTCGTATGAGTGAAATATTCTTCAGTGCGGCGTAAAACACCAATCAAAGAAATAAATAAGTAAATATCTTAAAATATTTGACATATACGACTGTGGTCAGCATTGTGGTGTGAGGAAGCCAGGAAGAGCCAGGGTAAACTCACAACCATCCACAGGTTGCTATCAGACCTGGCAGACTGGAGAGGAAGCCAGCTAGAACTGGGCTTGTCGAGTATTTGGCGACTGCTTAAAACTATCTTTGAAACAAATAAGACACCACTGAAATAGTCTAGTTTGCCCTACCTTGTGTTCCGTTTGCTTCAAATTCAAGGCATCCTCGTACGTTTACGACCTACGCCGAAATGTAGTCAGGATCTACGCCAAAAGATTGTGTTGACCTGTACCAAAACATGGTGATCTACTTCACTGGTGTCACTTATGAGTTGGTGGCCAGCATTATGGTAGGAGGAAACCGTACTGGGCCCGGTGGAAACCCACGACCATGCGCAGGTTACTGACAAACTTTCCCAGGAACTCTTCCCTGGACACAGCGACCCCACTCGTGAGAAGCACCTGTGCCATTCACAGCGACTGTACATTGCAGATGTCTTGTATATATTAACTGTTAGGATTATATTAACTGCAATCCTAACGGCAGGTATGATAGTCCGAGACACCTGTGTGTTATGATAAAGCAACGTTCAGTGAAAACACAGTTTTCCACAGTTCTTTGATGCCAGTTCCAATATGAGTTCAATATTTTCAGCAACGATACTGAGGAACTGCTCTACACATATCCACCCGCAATACTTTACACTGTGAAATGACCGACGTCCAATGTGTTCAATGGGGGATTAAACTTGTCACAAGCGTGTTTAATAAATATTCACATATTTAAGCGTGTGCCTAAACATATATATGTAGGCCTATGCTATAAAGTTATAATCTCCAAGTGTTTAACATCTGATACCTAAAAGTGTGTAGGAGTTATACAATAAAATTTACTTTCATGCTTGGATAAAGACAAAAGAAGAATAAAGGTTTCACAACGGTAAAAATCCTCGCCTTTATCAGAAAAGGTTGATCAGTGAAAATAAGTGATTGTGCAAATAAAAATAATATAGCACAGTCAGAAAATTGAAGTAGAAAAAAATTATTACAATTATGTATTTATTTGATAAGTGTTTGACGCAGTGCTCAAGAGTACTTCACATATGGGACGGCGCCAAGAATTAGGGTTGGAGGAAACCGGGTACGTCAAGGGGGAAACCCACGACTATCTGCAGGTTGTTGGATACCAGAGAGGAAGCCTGCTTAGAGGAGAGCTTGGGTTCACAGCCATACCATTGGTGGAAAGCACCGGCGTCATTTCACTGCACTGGTGAGCTGAGCATCCCCCCCAATCATGCCATTACAATTAAATATGAGTATAAAGTTACAGACAAGTTACTGGCAGGTGCATTCATGTTAGTAAGGTATAAAATATCCGATCCGATAAGTTCAAAATGCTCAGTCTGATTGGATATTCAGCACTCCAAGTCCTGGAATTAAGAAATTCTAGACGGAATCCAAGAAGTCGCCAACCCCGGGAAACGCAAAATGTTGTACACTGGTTCGTATCTATGAACAACAACCGGAATCTAGTACCCGTGTCCGACTTTCGAATGCCGAAATGGCAGTCTATATCGGGCAATCACACCAACCGCGGCAATCCAAGAGTACGAGACGAACACCATTTCAACTAACTGGCCTCAAATGACAATAATCTGAATTATACACACATCCTCGCACAATATGACAGCTTCCAGTTCCTCCAGTTCCAAATCGAACGGATTTCTTTCAACTCCAGATAAGAACGTTTACTTGCTGAAACGTCGCGTAAAACATTTACTTTGACACCTGTTCAATAATACATCCGTAAAACCTGTACACACAAAGTTAGCGTCCGATTTCTCTACACTTTGAATTTGACTTGGTGATGTACTGCGAAATCATGACGAGCTCAACGCCTTATATACCCTGGTAGAAAGGCCGACATTTTTTTGAATTCTGTAACCGAGATAAAGCCTTATCAGTTATCTGGAGACGACGAAGTGAGACACTTATGCCATCTGAAAAATAAACATACAGTGTAAAACGCAGGGGTCTTGATTATGACCACATGCATATTTTGCAAAAGGTTAGAATCTGTGATCTTGTCATGGCAAATATATGCTTTCTGTGGAAATTTATTTATTTTATTGAGTTTTACGCTGAACTCCAGAGTATTTCACTTACATGACGACTGCAATCATTATGGTTGGAGGAAAACGAGCAGGGCAGGGGGGAACCAACGATCATCCTTGCGGACCTTCCCACGTAAGGCCGGAGAGGAACGGGACGAACGGGAATTCGACCTCATTCCCATCCACTGCATTAGTAAAAGGCACTTGGGTTATTACGCCGCGCTGATCGGCTAACCCCTCTTGATAACTAGGCCTTTATTTTTTACGCGTAAGCTGATTTAAGGAATAGGAGTGGTTATGAAGGGAGGGTAGAAGGCCGATGGGTGGGGAGTTAGGGGCTGTAGTAGGAGAAATGTGGCTAAGTTGATTGCAATCTCTTTGGCACAAGCAGCCCTTGGAAAAGTGAGAGCAAAACATTTGGATATCATCTTGATCGCATAAGAAATCAATAAATAGAGCCATGCTTTTAAATACATGTTGCTTTGGCTGAGGTAAATCAGGAGATTTGCCAGATAAATGGCGATATGTTGTTGGTGTTATGTTTTGGGCCTGGAGGGTTTCTCCCTTCAGAAAACCTACCGTTATGATAACACTAAAAACCACTGAATACTGCTTTCAACATCACTGAATTAAATGCATTTCTCACTTGCACGGGCGAACGAGGAGAAGTAGTCAGAGTGTCCAGGGTAAGCCGTCGACTGTTGGCAAGTTGACTTTCCAACTTTCACTTCATATAGGTAGAAAACAGAATTTATTTCTATGATTGGCGTACTTAGCAATATCTCGATTATACAAGGGTGGCCAACATTATGGTGATAGGAAACTGCGTAGAGCCATAGCACATCCGCAGTATATATGTGTGTACAGCTGACTGTATTATTCATCATCATTATTATTATACCCTACTATTGTTCTCCATAAATGCCATCTGTGGCTCACATACAGTTTGGACAGTCGATAATCTAAACACCATCTTCCAACAAATCAACAAAAACCCCAGGTTGTCTTTGAATAGTTTAACAAGTCTTCTACCCTTTTTCCTCTGCTCATATCACTCAACCCATTTGCCACATCTGCTCTGCGCGAGCTGTTTCGAAAACCCCGCGGTAGCACAACTCGATTTTAACAACGTCTGTGCTTTTTATCCACACAAAGCGTCAGTTGAAGGTTGGCTGATAGTTGAAGGTTTATTTGCTGAAGAACCATTTTCGTTGCATAGACTCAGATCTTGAAGAACGGGTTGTTTTTATTTTGCCAGAATTTGGAAGGCTTTTTCTTAAAAGTAAAACACGTGGTTTAAATCAGGGTCGAGCACAAATTGCACCTTTTCAATTTAGTAAATTATTTATCAAAGTCCCGGGCGAGATTTCCGCAGAACACCTCGTCCGTGTTTTAGAAGGCATTTTTAACTTTTATTCTAAAACTCTCACTGCCGCAATATTACATTTTCCTGACGGCACATTAAACTCTTCACTGTTCACTGTTACCTCCATCGTGCATATCTACAGTTTAGTGTGAACATCGAGCCATTTTTATTTCTGCTATGTACCTTTAAATATTTTATGTAAAGACATACTCAGTCGATTAGCGCGCTATTGCAGCGCAATGACCCGAAGCCTCCCATCAATGCGGTCGCTGTGAGTTCACCTTATGCTGGCGTCCTCTCCGGCCGTATGTGGGAAGGTCTGCGAGCAACGTGAGGATGGTCGTGTGTTTCCCTGGATTCTGCCTAGTTTTCTCCCACTATAGTGCTAGTTGGCAAATGATAAGAGAGATACAGTTATTTACACATCAGCCTTAAGAAGACATTTTTGATTTACAACTTTTTTTATTTTTAAGGATAAAGAATGCCGTTGTGTCCGGAACAAACCAAACGGCCTTGGGAAGGTAACCTAGAGGCTGTCCCAGTGCTACGGGCCGCTTATTTTCAGGAGAATCCCGGTATTCTTCTGTCATGAGGGTGCGAATAGTATCAGAACGATGAGCAGATATTTGCCGCCATGTTTGAAATCACTGAAGAAGATTGCTATGCTCTCCACACACACATCCCTCCTCCCCACTCTTCTCCTCCACTACACTTCATCCATCAAGGCTTACCTATATGTCATTTCTTATTTATTCACTTGTTTTCTCAAAGTTTCAAAGTTTCATGCCAAGTATAAATTTGCGTGTTTTTAAGGAAATGGAAGCGGATGCACACATGGCAAACGTAGTGATAAACCTTCTCAAATGATCTCTCACTGGGTGGGCTTGACACTTGTCAGTTGTTTGTCAAGACGAAATATTTCGTCGCTCATGCTGTATCAGGAATTTTTACTGGAGTTTCTCCAGGGGACAAGGAATATGGGGCCAGTATGGTTTAAGGCTTGCAGATTTAGTGACAGTGCTGTGAGGCTAAACGTTAACATGTAAGTAAATGTGACATTAATTGCGGTGTGTGGCCATATACGACCACCGCAGCGCCATACGGGAAACAACTATGTAAATGGAACTATTCTATTCAATTTCCAGTAGATAGCATTTGTTCTGCGAACACCTCTCACCCTGCCCCCGAAGTGCTTTGATTAAGAGAATAGAGCCCAAAGCAGCCCAGTGGTTGGACAATGGGAGATGTAGCAGGCCTGTATAGCCATGCACCACGATTAATTTTCCATTTACTTACATGTTACCGTTTGGCCTCACACCACTGTGCCTAAATCTGCAACCTCTAAGCCCTCAGGGCCTGATAGTCCATGTCCCCAAAGAAAAACCAATCAAATTCCTGACAGAGGTTGAAAGATGAAGTTTTCAAAAAGTTGACAAACAGGTGTCTGGGGGTCAAACCCACCCAGTCAGATATTAGTGAACCCTGATTTATGACTAATTTTGAAGTGTGCATCCGCCTCTATTTCATAACAATACAAATTTATACTGGAACGAAACTCGAAAGCCTTTCCTACAAAATGATACCACTCTACATTGGAGACGAAAGAAAAAAGGGCAGCCCAGAAAAGCAAAAGAAAATATGTCTGAAAATACCAACGAACTACATTCGCCCGTCCTGACCCAGAAACATCAGTCGCGGAGTGTGGCCATACGGCAAGCATTTTTTTTTATTCAAAAAAGTCCTTAATCAATGTTTGGAATGTTTGAAACCGACAGTGGCATCATCTTCCCTTGAAACATGGGCCGTCACGATGAATAGTGCTACTGGTGTCACAGCTGACGTCGGAATTAAATGTCATATCTTACCATTCAAAGATTGGGCTGCTTCATCACTGGATGAGTGATGTACCTGTGTTGGAAAAGAAAGATGACAGAGCCACACTTGCCTCCAAGGGTCGAGCATAAGTTATGCCATTGTACGTAACTGGAAGAACAGAAATAATACCATGTTGGCGATGTTTCTTTTATATTTTGGAATACATATAACTAGATAGGCTTCCACAAGATAGCAATTTAAAAGCTTTTCTGACTGTAAATACGTTGAATCCCTAAGTAAAGAACCAATGAAGTTACGAGAGAAATTCGCCTGCTGCATAAGCACACACACACACATTCCTATATTTTTACTAAATTGACTTGACTACAGTAAAGTAGCAGACTGACGATATACCGACGTGTGTAGTCACCCCATCAATATTATCGCTTATATATTTTCTTTCCGCCCAAACAGAATTTACTTAACAGTCAAGATCCCTGAAGAAAGTTTCAAACTACAGAGAACGGGAAGTCTAATGTACACCCTTGAATGTGTTTATGGACAAAAATATTAAAATTTGAAAAAGAAGAATTTGGTGATACATATATCAACGAAGGGGTTGGTTCCATCTGGTATGCTGGCGTGACTACCGACTGTACAAAAGTCGGTGACTCCGCACATGCAGGGATATAATACGTTGGATGCAAATTTACCGTAGAGTTTTAATTTTTAAGTATTTTTATTTAAAAAATGCGACCAAGGCCATATCTTTTGTGGTGAGCAAGAGTTTTTGTGTCCAGAAGACGAATATTTTGATTCAGAGGTGTTTTGTTTTTGCCAAAATAGGCCACTCACTCTAAAAAATGTAAAAAAAAACATTCGTTTTCAAAAAGTGCATTGTAAATAAGCAAGACACTTTTGTGTCATGAAATAAAACACTAGCGCTTGAATTTCACTTCTCATCTAAAAGTACCTACAAAGCGCTTTTTAAGCAAGGACAAAGGATTGAGGACAGAGAGAGACAGAAAGCGCATTGTATTATCTCTATGTTATGGCACAATATCTCCAATAATGGTATAGTGTTTTAAAAGGCGACGACTCACAGAAACCTTAAACGTATTTATGGAGTAAAGGAAAGGGAATTTACACCCGCTTGTTAATGTAGGTTTTTTCGATAAGACGGCCGTGTTGTTGTTGTTCTAGGCAGGCGGACGGAACCCGCATGTCGTGTATCATGTAACAGTGCATAATGTTAATAAATCAGTCCTACTTTCTAGACTTCTATCGTCTTAAAAGCTCATTTTCGACAACTACTGGAGTGTGTTGATTTTGTCGTCTACGTGTATACTTCGAACTCTGTTTTGGGAACTTGTAAAGTTGATGTTCTTGTTTACATCACGTGGCCTAGGATATGATGTCAGTTTGTGGAAGAATCTTCATTTTAATGCCCAGCAAGAACAACTTACTGCACATGTATAAATTTCCATGTGTAATATTCCCCATGTGTCCATCTGGAGCTGTCCATCTGGAGCAGCCCACCTGAACTTTTTGAAAATGTCAGAGTTTATACTACTGAACAGCTGAATACATCAGACATACACAGAAAACTATAAATGATAGATTTGAAAATACTCTCAGGAATGTAGAAAGCTTGCTTTATGTGTTTTATTGGGTGGTTATATCGAAAGTTTAAGAAGTTCTCCACGTTTTAGTCCATGTCATTTTCTTACAAAATAAAATGACACGATAAGAAAGGATTTAATTAGTCTATAGTGTTGATATATGTTCTGTATGTTCTATTTATTCTTGGGGTCATTTTGATGGGTTGATAACGGAGCTGTTTAGAGACAGAAATAGTCATGTGTACAGATCTACACATTTTCTGTAAAATGTCACGTGCATACCCTCGAACTTTTATAGGTTTTGTTCGAGTGGGGTGGAACTTTGAGCCGCGGTATTGGTGGATAACTGATAAAGTGGATGGATACAGAATGTACACTCTGCACACCAAAGTAGCCTAAAAGTTTTTTGTGCTTTCCATGTCGATTTAAAGAGCAATTGTATGTAATGATTCATAATTCTTAACGTCATTTATATCGTGACTTGTACTCACACACAGTTTATGTGATGTTCTATTGTCAAGATTTAAGCGTGTTCTGAATATCCATATGCCAGTAGATTTGTGTCCTGGTTTGATCATCCACAGTAAGATTTTAACTAAAATTATTACCCTGAAAAAGACTCTTATCAGCACTGCATAATTTTAAACCACGCTTTACTTAACAGTATTATCGTTATTAGAGATTACACTTCCTAGATATAGCACAGGTTCTAGTGCTGAAATTTTGTAGAAGGCTGGTTGGTCGAGTGGTCTAGATGGTTGTCATGTATTGCTGGCGATTTTGTGCCTGGCTCTGAGGTCGTTGGTCGAAACCCGCATAAGTCTCAGCCAATTTTCAGCACAAGAACCCAACACACACGTGTGCCCATTTCTCACCCCAGCCATTCATAGTTATCCCCGACTATGGATGTGTTTTGTTTTGTTAATCCTTTAGTAGTCAGTAGGTTATCTAGTTTGAAGGCTTTAGTATGATTTTGTGGTTCTCTTTTACCTATGTTTTGTCTGTTAATATGTTTGTGCCACCTTATGACTTCTTATTTAAACTGTCACTTTTCGCAGGACGCCCAGGACAATGATGCGAACACTTATCAAACATAAAGTGAAGCGGGGGCCTAAATTCGTGATCTTCAGAAAATCACAGCCATCCACAGCTGTGGCAGCAATTGACACGATCTTCAAATAATTTTCAGCTAACTCTAAACAGGTATTTAGAAACACTTTTACGGAGTGTTTACTAATTATGTTTTATTTTAAAACACTTTCAAAAGTATTTAACTTATAAACGTTGAAAGTGTTTTTGAAGTGGGGACAAGCTTGGAAATATTTTCATTGTTTTATATATAAAGGCTTTTGTGTTTTGAAGTAAAGCGCTTTTCATTTTTTAATTAAAACACTTAATATTTTAAAGTAAAACACTACGTGTTTATAACTGTGACATTGAAGTGTTTTAAAGTGTGGACAGAAATATGTTTATAAGGTGTCTAGTTTTGGAACACTTTTTATTTCCAGTGCGTCTGAGGTTTTCTTTATGGCTGCTAATATTTGAATATTGTTACACTTGGATATTTTCTTGCATATCGCCATCAATCTACAACGAGACAGAAAGAAACAAAAAGCAGGTATTCTACTTTACTTACTCACGGTATGATTTATGTGTTCACACCGGCCGAATTTAGAAACAGGGAGCTCTAACGACATCTCTTTTTGCCCCCACAGGGCGTGCCACCCGGTGCATGCGCATTTGCCGGTCCGACATTCAGCTTCTAATCCGCAACTGTCGCTCGCGTTACACGGCTCGCCCAGGACTTTGTGTCCAGGCTTGATGCACCAGAACCCCTCTGGCGTGGACCGGAAGTTGGCCTGGCACTTGCACGTACTAATCGTGGAGTTTCAGGGCAGGCATGCCGTGGTTTTGTTACATGGCTCTCGGATAAGACTGTCAAAAATATACATACTTATTAGGAAAAAAAACGTGTATTTGACTTGTGCCATTGGCAAATAGTTCTCCGGCACTTGCGACAAGACCACCGCCAAGGGCCCCAAGACAAAACTGAACGAAAAAAGCCAAAGGTAGTATGAAACTTAGCGGAATATAACATACTCCCCTTGAAACAATTTGTGTGCATTACGTGTGTAACAGAACTATATTCAAACATGAAACAAAACTGTCAAAATGTATGCAATTAGTCAAGGTTTAGCATGGATACAATAAGGGATATTGACATTTTTTTCTGTATGTTAGTGGGGTAGCACTGCACGGAAGATTTCAAGTGTTTAAATCCTTTATATTACATGACAAACCCACCTTCGTCACATTGCCTCGTGTTTCTGTTCATCACATACCCAGCTGTACACTGGCAGATGAAGCCGGAACACCCACGAGGCTCACACACCGTGCAGTCGTTATTATCAAGGCGCTGTTGTCACAGCACGGCGCCTAAAACCGATAATTATACTTCGACTCGTTTAGTTATTCCACAGACAGTACATACAGGTATATTCCACAATATATTAAAATACCCGATCGCTAGTTTAGCAGACTGAAGCGAAGTCTCCACGTAGCAGACGGACTGTTTCGTGGTCGAACCCAGCATTTGCTGGCTGGGCAGAGAATATGGCTTATTGTCGGTCCAATATATAGAGAATATCGCACAGTGATGGTTGAATGCCATAAATAATGTTCGAGTGAGAAATGATAACCCAAGCAGCAATATTCTATTTATCATCAACACTTCAACAACACCATGGCTTTGTGTCTTTAAGGAAGTTTTAAGCAATCTTTTTAGTTGCAGCCCTTCAATAAACTGCCAATACCGTAACGTCGAACACACGACGTCTAGCATGACGTCGTGTCTTATTGCGTGACGTATATAGCAGTTGACTATACTTGCATTATAACTTTATCCCTGGGAACTCAGATTGGAACGTCATAAAAACAAAGTTTTTCATTTTCGACGGCACGGCGTCTGGATGAAGAGTCAGGGTCCCAGGCGGTGTAATATTCAAATGTAATAACAAAAGCGATATCTAACTAGTGAAGATATAACTTTTATCAGTGAAGGAAATAGTGGGATTTCACTGATGCATAAATAATAAAATGTGAGATCATATTTTTTGTATTACGGTTTTTGAATATAAGAAACGGCATCATAGAGACGAAATTAAGAACACTGTGAAAGCTGGAAAATTGACATATGTACATCTGTTGTCAATTCAGCTCACCTTGGGTTTTATTCTAACCGGTAATGTACATATTTAAAAATGAGAAACTTACGTGACCCGTGGCACGACGGCTATGGGTTAATTGAAATTCTTTCCATGTCACTGGATCAGAATTACTAAAAAAAACTGTGTTGTCATGACATTTGAAGAGCCAGCCACATGATGGAACATTTCTGATTTCAGTTTAGATTACAATGACAAATTAAACACCCTTACTTTTTAGTCAAGATTCTTTCCATGTTTTCAATCTTGACCATACAACACATGACGTCACAGGCTACATAGGCCCAGGCTCAGAGGGATAATAGCCATTTGCTTAGAGAGTAACCATAGTCACATTTCGTAACCAAAATAAGCCCATTGCATAGAACCAGTTTAAGACAAACACTGCATATATATGCATTCTGTTGGTTTTAATTTAGATCAGATAATGTGTCTTTGAAATTCTAAAAACCATGTCAGTGGCAATAATAAAGAATCATTGATGATTTAGGCTGGGTGATTTTATCTCCTCCCATTTACCAGGCTTCTGCGAAGTACTGAATGCTGTATCAAGAAGTCAAGGTGGTGTTGATAAGCCAGATATTCCACCAGTAACGCATCTTGTATATGTAGGTTATGTGGCAGGCCATACTTGCAAAGCTAATATATACACACAAACGCATTAGTTACTCATATAATGCACATGGGCCAGTTGTACTTATTGTTGACAAAGCATATTTTAACATGCCAAGTAACATAAAAAAGATTTAGGTTTTGCTTTAGGTTGATATTAGCTACGCGCTAATACGATTTAGCTTACTGATTCCTCCACCCCCGCCACCCCCTATACCCTTTCCATTCCATACCCTCGTCATATACTTTTGATTCTTTATTTCTGCATTAAACGCGTTAAAAAAAACCCCTTATTTTTTGTGTTTGCCGTATTACATCGCCTACGTTCATTTCTCAGCTAGTCGGTTTGGACGTTGGTGGTCATGTCTAGGTGTTTACGTGTGGAGGAAACCGGATTGACCCACGAAACCAACGCACCTTGCCATAGAGTTGACAAACATTCTGACCTCAGGCCACCATCAAGCTCGACGTCTAGAGTCAAATGCCCTCCCTGAAAATAATTACACCAGTGAGGGACTCGGTATCACATCAGCCTGTATTGGCTGACATACCTTCTCTCGAGTACATCAAAGATGGGATGACTAGACACCCAGTAACTTCATCCAGACGGTCATTCTACAAGCTGGAAAGATATTATATTTGAGTTAAGGTCAGAAAATGAGGAATGGCCCGGAAACAATTTGAAAAATAAGAGAGCACTAGCGTGCCGTGTATTTTAGTTTAGAGACCAATAAACAACTTTCTAGAAATATGTTGCATTTGTTAATGTAAAGTACACTTTAAACATTGGATTCTGCACGTTCTGACCATACTGTTACCAGTGGCGACACTATCAGTCCAGTTATTAAATGCAAACAACCTACGTCCAAAATGTGTATACATTCAGAACCATGACTGCCTTCTCCGACTGGACCCTGAAAAGACCTATTGAAAGCTAAGCACGGATGTGACATCATCGGTACCATCCGGGTCTAACCGACCACCATGTAAAGGTTCTAATAAAAAGTCGCCCAGCGTTTGATTGTCTGTCGCTCGGCAATGTACTTGGTTTTAGAGATTGATTGGTTTTGAACAGACAAATATTACTGGAAGACGTATACAGAGCAAAACTATTTGACTGTGTTATAATGGTGTGTCAGAAAGAAAGCGTAGATTGCAAGTGGGGTTTATTTTCTTTGCCTAAATACAGCTGTGAAGGTTGACTTCAATTATAAGACGAATGGAAACTCTCTCCAGTAGAGCGCACAAATGGCCTAGAATCGTAGAGGAAGGGATCTTTTGTGATTTTCAGTTGCACCCAGATTTACGATGAATGAAAGAACTGGGACAACTTAAAAACTGAAATAAGGGAAAGGTCTCCAGTGAGAACTGGAACATAACGGTGGTAACGTTATCACAGTTACGCAAACACGCCCTCTAGCCCGGGATGTTACGGTAGATCCTACGATGGTATGTACTTGGTGTTTCTGTTGTCTGAATGGGACTTGATAGAGCAACATACAGAAGTGACGAAAACACGGCCATGAGAACATTAATTTTCTCTCACACACACACTTACCCAGGTCGGACGATTCAACCTTACGTCCATGCCCAACCCACACCATACTTTGCTTATGCAGTTGTAAGCATGTCAAATCCTTGCGCAACAGTGTAAAGATAAACGTTTTTTACACCTATGTGCAATTCTCATAAAAAATATTTGAATAAGGGCTACAGAGAAGGGTCCAAATAGCAGTAGAAATGTATTGCTTCCTGCTGTGATTTTGCAGTGCTTGTGCACCACTACAGTGTTTTGTGAACATACATACACCTAAGCGTGTGACGTACAACCGAGGAAAAGCAAAAGAGTTCTCAGCTTCGGACCCTTTTGTTAAAGGCGCAAGGAGTTTTATGAGTTTCCCATTCTGTTATACATGCATGCAAATTTCTTGTACAGAGGCCTATATGTAACGAAAAACACGTTTCATCTATTTTATAACGTTAATTATTAGTAGGTACGGTCTAGTGCTTAACACGTTTAGAGTATTGCTAATTTATGACACTTGCATATTATATTTACGAAGCACACTTCTATAGCTCTATATGTCTATAGGTCTACACCTCCATGGTCTACATTTCTAGAAGTCTGTACAATCTGTAAGTCTAAACTCCCCGGGTTTACATTTCTATAACCCTATGTTTCTCTTGGTTTACTCTTCTATGGGTCTAACCCGTTAAAGGTTTATGCTTTTGTATGTCCTCATTTCCATGCGCCTGCACTCTTATGGGTCTACACTTCAATGGTTCTACACGTCTACAAGTCTACACATCCCTTGGTCTACAATTCTATAGATCTATACAAGGAAAGAGAAAACGGTATCTTAACCAGAAACATTCTTACAGCTGTGATAGACCTAGTTGGTGTAATGCGCGTGCGACAGTTACATCGGCGCTAACAGACTAAAGAACTACATGTAAACTTGCAAACAAAATTACACCGGAGAACATACCTGGTCGTCTTGACTTAGACTCCTTGTAACCACCAAGGCACACGTTCAGCTCCAAAGGCATAGCGAAAACTTAAACGTCTTATATATGATTATCTTTTGTATATTGTACTTTTAGTATCTGACCAAAGCACAACATAAAATAACCTGTATGTAAGGATTGATTATGGCATCCGCAACTTTCGTGCTGAGGGAACATGCCAAAGTTGTGGGTCATGGGGCTTGAAGGCTTTATGAGCCACTCACACTCGGCGATTTTCGTCTGTGAAAATAGAACCTAAAACCACATTAAGTAGACATTTCCACACGCGTTATGACATGTGTATCAGTGGTACACAGATCGTCCGATAAACAGAGCAGCTGTTATCTAGTTTCAGCTCTCCGAAAAGAAACAAGAGCAAATTCGCAACACAGCTGAAACTTAATGGGAGGGTCAAAAGGACTTTTGTTTTCTTGCGCTTGGTTTCAGCAATCGGCACAACTGTCACAGTTTTAGCTGAAATACATGGCAAAAACATTGTCACTAAATGTTTATCAGTACTTAAAACATAATACACTAACAATGCCTTTACATACACAACTATGGCTCTAGCGCATGTAGACCTACTGTAGTATATTGTGAAGCTCTGTTTTGTCTGTACATCCAGGAGAAAACGGCATCGCTGTGTTTATATGAACAGTGGTAATAAATCTGTACCCCGTATGTAACTTACGTACTCCATACATTTACTTGTTTTATAACACGACAGGACATTGTGTATAATACAAATATGGACGTTTAAATCCTTAAGCATAACGTGCTGTAGACTTCACTCTAGACTGGACGCAGTACAAGAATTAAGCTGTAGTTACAGCTGCCTGAAAAGAAGCAAGCGGAAATTCCTCATATAGCTGCGACGCAAAAAGCCGACTCGTGAAGTGCACCGCCCATGTTAAGAGAAGTGATGTCCAACATTTGACAGAAACGTTCAACTTAAAAACATAAAATTTTAAAACTTGACCAACCAACCAAGTTATACACACAATGTGACTTATCGAGGCTGAAAGAGAAAAATTGTTGTGTATTTTTAGCATGAAAAAAGCCCCAAAATACACACAACACAAAGCCTATTCACTGCGGTACAGTCATCTGATCGTAACCAACTAAAGCAAGCGCAGTGTCACACATACTGTGCCTGTCACAGTCACACCTAGAGTGACATTCTTCGCTTAATGTGACATTCTTCGCTTGATGTGACATTGTATAGATAGTGCATGCCGTGGCACTTACTGTGACACATAGTGGGCTCTAGAGAAGTGATGTTCAACGAGAGCGGAGCTCACAATTTCTCGTGGACAATCCCACGGCATGCACCATATTTTTTTATTATACCGAAAGAAAGCTGAAGAAAAAGGGAAAGATATAACCTGCTCTGCAGAGGACCTAAATTGCCAGACTTTACGAAGTTGCAAGCTGTGAAAGCCATCTTCAGACCGCTTACATTACAAAGGGAGATAAACTTTTAGAATAAGCACACGAGATCGTTGTGATCATGTTTTGACCAATAAAAAACCAGTCTTACCTTGTGAGGTATAAAAATCTTCGTTAATGTTTCGCCTGTCTCTTCTTCATCTTTTCTTAATTTTGTCTTCGTCACCCTCCTCGTGGCCAGGTTCTTCACATTTCTAGTCCTCAAAAATGCGCGTAAAACCGCGAAGATTTTTTCTGATGTGTGATTTACAGTGTAATTATGACAAATACTATGTCAGTTAAAAAGCGATCTATATTTTCTCTTGGCGCATGCTTAATATGAAACAAAATACAAATATGCCTTGGGGTGACTGCGACGTGTACCTGTATTTTGAAAATGGTATATAGGTAGAATTCCTGTGTTAAACTGACAGTTTATAAGTTGTCTTCATTTTAGAACATTTTATCATATAAACAGAGCTAGTATACGCTTTATGCATACATTTAAAACTTAATGTTATGCTTTCCCCCCCTGCATTTTGTGTATATTAGAGGATTCTTTTGTTTTTCCCGACATGTATTTTGCAAAATATTGGAGAATCACTCTGTCGATTTTGAGGACGTAGAACTCTTGTTGATTCATTCTATTTTACCAACAAACCTTCAACATTGTGAATAATAATTATTATTGCTGTGATTATTACTTTAAAACTGACAATTGCCTTTTAGGAGTTTGCATGCAGTAATATGTGTCTGTTTTCTGTTGGGGTTTTTTTGTTTGTTTTTTTTTTGTTTATTGATTTATTTATTTGATTGATGTTTTACGCCGTACTCAATAATATTTCACTTATACGACGGCGGCCAGCATTCTGATGGGAGGAAACCGGGCAGAGCCCTGGGGAAACCCATGACCATCCAAAGGTTGCTGGCAGACCTTCCCACGTGCGGTCGGAGAGGAAGCCAGCATGAGCTGAACTTGAACCCACAGCGACCGCAGTTTTTTGTTTTGCGCAGGTGAACATCAAAATACAACCATGCATACCTGCATCTATGGTGGTTGGCCACGGGGTACCTGAAAAGCGATAAAAATACAGCGGTCAACAAGGATTTTCTACCTAAGAATTCTGAACATACGCAACGGCGCATAGTTTCATGAGTGAAGGTAAGAAGGGTGTTTGTCACTTCGTTGACATTGCGTCGAATCCAGTTTTCACTGCTTCTTTTGAGACTTTGTGTCAGAAGATTTGTTATGTAAGGGAGGTCGTTTTACCTTTCCATTTAAACCTGTCCGCTCCCAAACATGGAACACATATACGGTGTTAAATTAGAAATTTATACAGTAAGGCCAAAATGATGTTTGAATGATATTGTTGCAGTTCTGTTTTCTATCTCTTTATTAGTTAGAGATATACACTGCTTCAGTGAGGTCCGAATAACTGTTAATAAGAAATGTAGCCTGTGCGGGTTTTTTTGTGCATATCGGCAATTTCCAAGTAATATTCTTTGGTTGACAAGTAAAACAATATGTGAGGATAGTGTCACAAACGTGGACATTGCGCGTTAAAGAGTGGTGAATATTTCACTTATACAAATGCGATCAGCAACACGGTGGAAGCAAACCGGAGAAAACTACGGACAACTCCACGACCATCCCGTTGCTGGTGGATCTTCCCACCGCGACTGGACTTGAACCCAGAGCGGCTGCATTGAGGCGAAGCACTTGGGTCGTTCCGCCCGTTCGACCACGACTGGTGCTTAACGCCAAACTCAAGGCCATTCCCCTTATATAACGGTAGTTATCACAACGGTGGTGTTTAGGGGGTGGGGGCGAAAAACCAGCCACCTAACAAACCTTCTGACTTAAAGGCTCCATCACACGATGTAAAAGATTACAGTACATAGAGTAAAACCAGAGCAGCAACGACAATGTAATAGATGGCAAATGGTCGAATGTAATCAGTCCTTTTGTCAGTTTACCTCAGCTAGGGTTTTATTCTAACTGTTCAGGTAAGTGTTTAAGAAGTAACAGCTTACGCGCCAACTAGTAACAGCTTACACCCCCGCGGAAAGAAAAAATGTAACGCGTTACATCCTGTAACCTCTGTGTCTATTTATCTACACACAATTATAACTGGGCAGGGAAGACAACCAGAGTTATAGCTCGAAATCAAAGACATGCATACATGTAATGCGAAATTAGCTATATGTTAACAACGAAATCCGCGGAAGATGGAACAAGTCGATGCGTCTGTGTATGTGTATGGACACTGTTACTTCACAATCATGTAAAACATCGTGTCTATTTGTATAAACGACTAAAGGACAATCAAAACTTTAGAACTGGACAAGTAACTATAAGGTGGACGCATCACTGACTCTGTGGCAATGAGTTATGAATCATATGTCCCTCGTTAAATTAAATGTCGAAGAGAAACATTGAAAGGTACTTGTTATTTCAGACCCAAAAATGAAACGCCGACAAGCCAAACGGATTTTTTTTTTTTTTAGATGGGTGAAATGCATTGTTGTTGTCAGCTGATTTCCCCACAATAGCTTAACTTTTAATTTGACAGATACATAAATATTTTTGATAACAAAGGATTGCTTTTACACTTTATCTCCATTCCAATGCACATGTGTGTCTGGGCGATTTCCTGCATCTCTTGTTCAGGTATCTGCCGTTGGAATGGCTGTGCAAGACAACAAGAAAAGAAACGAGGAGTTTGCCTCTTACTCTCTTCCTAATTTACAGCTATTGTGACTTGTTGTTGGCCAAGGAAACATAGCAGCATAAAGACTGATTTAAACCATTTAAAGAGCTCCACCAGTGTCAAAATGTTTGGGTCCTATAAACATACTTTATCAAAGGTAAAAATGTACTCACGTGTAGAGGTCTCAGTTTGTTGTGCTAATTGAATAAAAATGAGAGAAAACACTGTTATTATCATGTGTATGAGTAATATTTATGGATGTCTCTCTTTGGAGAATTTTCGCCGTCTTTTGAACGGGAATATCTCCCTGTAGGTCGGGAAGACATCTCTATGCTCTGTTTTATATAATTGCATGCAATAAGGAAAACAAAACAATAACGTCAAAAAATTGTACGCTATGGTATAGAAGCAATCACATCACTATTTTCTATGTCAGCTGTAAGGATACCATGTTAATGGGGTATTACCCCGATAGCAAGCAACGATTACCCAAATACCGTTTTTTTTTTTCTAACTCAGAGGATAATCAGATGTCTTGAAACGTGTTAAATTTACTTAGGTTTCTTTTATCCTTTTTTCCCACCCGCGTGCCGTAGCTCATGCCTGTATTTTTAATTGGGTTAATATTCAAACAAGTAAATCTATGAAAATTAATCGCGTTTTACTCCATAGGATAACAATACTTACATGCTGTTCGGGCAGTTGACTGGGACGCTAAACAGAACAGGGGCGAGAAAGGAAATATTGCATTATTATTTGCATGTGTAATATATAATATTGCGTTAAATAGTCATCGAGAGAGGAGGCAATACATTTACAAATTTATAGGTGTGAGAAACATTTGGACCGTATGTTTTGATCCTACAGCAATAGAGTGTAACCTTACACCAAAACTTCACGGATTTTCACGCATGGCCACTGATGTTGCTGACTGAGTTACTCAGTTAAACCGGTTACTGGGGCTTGGTAAGGAGCGCTAGTTTCTCTACCTTTCCTCTCTCCCTAATAGCTTTAGTGCCGCCACTATACGTCCCTATATGTTTTAGCAAAAACTACTGGCTATAGCTTATGCTCGCTTCCTCTCAGACTGAACCTCTTGTCCATTCAAGTGGTGAGGCTGACATTTTCCTGTGGTCCTGGGCAAACAAGATAATGGGTGGTCGCCATTAACGTTCTGCATTGTGCATATTGTTACTCTCAGGATATTGACCAAGGAGTTCTTGGGTTCAAACCCGGCATCTGCTCTAAATCTGCAGGTTTCTCAGGTGTCTGGCCAGGGTCGATTATTTATTCTGGACAACCCGGTTTCCTTCGCCCATAAAAGTGACCGCCTTTTTAGAACTTTAAAATAATTATAACTATGGCGTTAAACATCAATTAAAGGAAAAACGTAAATCTATGTGTTGCCAATGTAAAAGTACACGAAGATTGAGGATGGTTTAGAACAAATCTGTCATAAGTGAACAGCTTAAGAAGTTACCTGACGAAGATGTAGTGGTATCGAGAGAAGCCCCTATCGTCCCTGTAAATGAAAACAATGAATCAATATGGATTTACGATAATACAGTAGCATATATTATTATTCATCAAATGTCGTCATTGAGGTATATTTTGAAGATGGTGCCTTAAAGTTTGTTTTGTGATTGCTCTGTGGTTGTCAAGCCTAACAGAGAACGGATGTAAGTAGCGTTGCTTTAGAACAAAGGAGAATTATGAACAACACAAACGTTTTCAGATGTGCACATACACGTGTTTACTGGAACGGCTATGAAATGAACCGACATATTTATTGGCTCCTCTATCGCCTCACTAGGATATATTATTTAAGCCTTCTTGAAATACTTTCCGTTTAGCATGACCTGATTTCAAAAGGTTTTGTGAAGATTTAGCGGATGCTGTTGTAGACAAGGTCTGAACAGATGTAAGAGCTGTGGGAAGAGAAAAAGGTGTCACAGAATGGTCGCCATAAGTTGTATTCCGGCTCATAATGGCTTCCTCTGGGCTATTGCGTAGGAAGGTTTGACAGCACTCTTCGGATAGCTGTGGCTTTCCGATGGGCTCTGTCCGGTTTAATCTCACGATGCTGGCTGCTATCTCATAAGCGGATTATTCTTAACTATGGCGTAAAAATCACCAATGGAAATAAACGACTTCTTCGCAAAATGACTTCTATTAGTTGATTTTGTGACTAAGCCGTGCGATTTTATTTCATGATCATTTTCACCAAAAACTATCAATAAATATTAAGAAGAATCTTTAGTATGTACATGTTAAACAATAGGGCTTTGGCAGCAATTGCACCAGTGACTCTCTCTTCTGGCCTTTTTCGCACTTTGGCCCTTAAGATTTTACACCTGAGATTTTCGCTGGTCACGAGGAAATTTCAGCCCGATTTAACCACTTAGAATCGTGTTATATATTCTGTTAACACCAGATTCTTGACCACTTAGGTTGAGTGTTCGAATTGTTAACTTATTTTTTTCGATGCGGCTTTAGCTCATGAGATTTGACTTGTTGTTTATTTGGATTCTATGGTTTCTTCCTACAATATAACCAACCGCCATCGAATAGGTGAAAGTCGAACATATGAATCAAGAAAATAGAGAAAAAATGCACATATTGCTCTTATAAATATTACTGTAGCAGAAGGAAGTGAACTGTTATTAGTAAACTCAGACGATCTTAAGGCCTTACCTCTGGTTGTGGTACCAAGGATAGTTGATGTTTGTCCTGTAAAAAATTACGAAAAAGACAGGATTACATATTACTATTACATACTAATCCTTGTTAATCAAATAGATCTTTCTTATACTTCTGGCTGTGTTAAATGTGTAAAAAGCGTGTGTAGGTGAGGAGGGCTCCTTGGCCTAGGACCTATTGTGGTAGCACTGAGCAATAACACAAGGGCCATTCAGCAATGTGGTCGGCTTAAGTTCTATTGCGGCGGGAATTCCTTTCCTCTCCGGTTTCACGTAGGAAGGGCTGATAGAAGCCTGCAGTTTGACCAACAAGATCTTACAATTGACTTATCCTGTGATCACCAGAAAACAAGTGACCCGAAGTTAATGGATTAGAGACCTGTGACACATGTCTTTAACACCAGATACTTGACCAGTTAGATAGAGTGTCCGAATTGAAAACTTTTTGTTTAACCTGCGCTTTAAAATCAGGAGATTTGCCATTTCGTTTATTTGGATTCTCTGATTTTTTCCTACAATAAAGCCGACCGCCATCCCATAGGTGAAAATGCAGTTTATGAATCAAGAAATTAGAGAGTGTTCGAATTGAAAACTTATTGTTTACGCTGCGCTTTAAAGTCAATAGATTTGCCATGTCGTTTATTTGGATTCTCTGTTTTTTTCCTACACTAAAGAAGACCGCCATTCTATACCTGAAAATGCAATATATGAATCAAGAATATAGAGAAAAAAATGTACATATTGCTCTTCTAAATATTACTGTAGGAGAATGAAGTGAACTGTTATTAGTGAACTCAACCGTCTCTTCAGGTCTTACCTCTGGTTACGGTCTCATCGGTAGGTGAAGTTTGCCCTGTAAAAAATTCAAGAAAAATACAGGTTTATATATTACTATTACATACTATTCCCTCATAATGAAATAGGCCTTTCTTATACCTCTGGCTGTTTTCCTTGTGTAGAAAGCGTGTGTAGGTGAGGAGGGCTCAACGGGCTTAATGTGCTAGCCTTGAACATTAACACAAATGCCATTAAGAAATCTGGGCGCCTTAAGTTCTACTGCGGCTTAAAATGCTTTCCTTTCCGGATTTGTGTAGGAAGGTCTGACAGCAGCCTGCAGTTTGATCCATAAGGCCTTACACCTGAATTATCCCCTGATTACGTGAAAATAAATCACCCGAAATTAACGGCTTACAGAACTGTTACATATGCTTTTAACACCAGATTCTTGACCAGTTAGGTAGAGTGTTCGAACTGAAAACTTTTTGTTTACGCCGCAAGTTAAAATCAGGAGATTTTCCATTTCCTTTATTTGGATTCTCTGTTTTTTTCCTACAATAAAGCCGACCGCCATTCTATACCTGAAAATGCAATATATGAATCAAGAAATTAGAGAAAAAAATGTACATATTGCTCTTCTAAATATTACTGTAGGAGAATGAAGTGAACTGTTATTGGTGAACTCAACCGATCTTCAGGACTTACCCCTGGTTACGGTCTCAACGGTAGGTGAATTTTGCCCTGTAAGAAAAAATTCAAGAAAAACACGGGTTTATATATTACTATTACATACTATTCCCTCATCATGAAATACACCTTTCTTAAACTTCTGGCTGTATTCCTTGTGTAGAAAGCGTGTGTAGGTGAGGAGGGGTACTTTGGCTTAATGTGGTAGCACTGAACATTAACACAAATGCCATTAAGAAATCTGGACGCCTTAAGCTCTACTGCGGCTGAAAATGCTTTCCTTTCCGGATTTGCGTAGGAAGGTCTGACAGCAGACTGCAGTTTGATTAATAAGGCATTACACCTGACCTATCCTGTGATCACGGGAAATAATTGACCCGAAGTTAATGAATTAGAGAACTGTGACACATGTCTTTAACACCAGATACTTGACCAGTTAGATAGAGTGTCCGAATTGAAAACTTTTTGTTTAACCTGCGCTTTAAAATCAGGAGATTTGCCATTTCGTTTATTTGGATTCTCTGATTTTTTCCTACAATTAAGCCGACCGCCATTCTATAGGTGAAAATGCAGTTTATGAATCAAGAAATTAGAGAAACAAATGTACATATTGCTCTTCTAAATATTACTGTAGGAGAATGAAGTGAACTGTTATTAGTGAACTCAACCGATCTTCAGGTCTTACCTGTCGTTGTGGTATCAAGGATAGTTGAAGTTTGCCCTGTAATAAATTCAAGAAAAATACAGGATTACATATTACTATTACATACTATTTCCTCTTAATGAAATATACCTTTCTTATACTTCTGGCTGTGTTCCTTGTGTAGAAAGCGTGTGTAGGTGAGGATTGCTACTTTGGATTAATGTGCTAGCACTGAACAATAACACAAAGGCCATTAAGAAATCTCGAGGCCTTAAGTTCTACTGCGGCTGAAAATGCTTTCCTTTCCGGATTTGCGTAGGAAGGTCTGAAGGCAGAATGCAGCTTGACCCAATAAGGCATTACACCTGACTTATCCTCTGATTACGTGAAAATAAGTGACCCAAAGTTAATGAATTAGAGACCTGTGACACATGTCTTTAACACCAGATACTTGACCAGTTAGATAGAGTGTCCGAATTGAAAACTTTTTGTTTACGCCGCAAGTTAAAATCAGGAGATTTGCCATTTCGTTTATTTGGATTCTCTGATTTTTTCCTACAATAAAGCCGACCGCCATTCTACAGGTGAAAATGCAGTTTATGAATCAAGAAATTAGAGAAACAAATGTACATATTGCTCTTCTAAATATTACTATACTAGAATGAAGTGAACTGTTATTAGTGAACTCAGCCCATCTTCAGGTCTTACCTGTCGTTGTGGTATCAACGGTAGGTGAAGTTTGCCCTGTAATAAATTCAAGAAAAATACAGGATTACATATTACTATTACATACTATTTCCTCTTAATGAAATTTACCAGAAATCTGGACGCCTTAACTTTTACTGCGGCTTAAAATGCTTTCCTTTCCGCATTTGCGTAGGAAGGTCTGACAGCAGCCTGCAGTTTGACCAACAAGGCCTGGCACATGACTTATCATGTGACCACGAGAAAATAAATCACCCGAAATTAAGGAATTTGAGACCTGTTACACATTGCCTCAACACCGGATTCTTGACCAGTTAGGTAGAGTGTTCGAACTGAAAACTCATTGTTTACACTGCGCTTTAAAGTCAGGAGATTCGCCATGTCGTTCATTTGGATTCTCTGGATTTTTCCTCCAAGAAAGCCGTCCGCAATCCTATACGTGAAAAGGCAATATATGAATCAAGAAAATAGAGAAAAAAATGTACTTATTGCTTTTCTAAATTTTACTGTAGGAGAATGAAGTGAACTGTTATTAGTGAACTGAGACCATCTTAAGGTCTTACCGGTGGTTGTGGTATCAAGGATAGTTGAAGTTTGCCCTGTAAAAAATTCAAGAAAAATACATGATTACATATTACTATTACATACTATTCCCTCATAATGAAATTGATCTTTCTTATACTTCTGGCTGCATTCCTTTTATACGAAGCGTGGGGTTGTGAGAAGGGCTCATTGAAATCGGAGCCACCATTGAAGCACTGAAATATGACATACATGCCTTTCACCAAATGCTGTGAGTGCTTTTCCGGTTGTAAAGTGTGATATGATCCTGGGGTGTGCCCCGTGCTCTGTTTGTCTCCAACCCACCATAATGGTGGCCGCCGTCGTATGTGAAATATTCTTGGACACGGCGTAAAACACCAATTAAATAAATGGAGAAATACTTATATTTCGAAACAACCAAATAAAAAAAATAAACGTTTATATAAAATTCGTTGCATTAGTTGTTATTCTAGCTCAGCCTTCTGATTTTATCCCCAGAATCGAAAACTTTCAATCAATTTTAAAAGAAACTTAAGCATGCACATTTGAAGGCTTAGCGTTCAGCATCGCTCTCTCCAAGTCTTTTCTCCATTTGACTAATAACATCTTACACCTGACTTTTTCTGGTTGTCACGAGAAAAGTCTAAGTGCAATACTTCTGGCTGTATTTCTTGTGTAGAAGATGGGGGAGGTGAGGGGGGCTCCTTGGCCGAGTGTTCAGCGTGCTACCACTCAACAATGACACAAGAGCCTCTAAACCAGTGCGACTTCCATGGTTTCTTTTCTGGTGGGAAGGTCCGCCAGCAACCTGCTGATTGTCGCGGATCTTGTTTATGCTCTGTTCTGTTTTATCCACTATAACGCTGACCACCGTGTTATAAGTATGTTTTTATTAAATACTGCATACATCACCGATCAAATATTCACACTGAAATCATTGTATTATTTGTTGTTGTTAATAAGCCTTCTGACTTTAATTCATGAGCATTTTAAGCAATAACCTTCATTAAGTTTCAGACATTCTTAAGAATGTACAGTTTGCAAATCGATGGTTTGACAGTAATTGATTAGTCTGATAGTCTCTCAGTCTCTGCATTCCTTCGACCATAAACCCGGCCACCATCGCAAGTGTGAAAAATAAAAAATCAGAAAAAATCGGTAAATATCTGTCAGAGTAAAAGAGACAAAATGTACATATTCCTCTTCCGAATGTAACGATATGAGAATGAACTCAACTGTTATTAGTGAACACAGACTTTCTTCATGTCTTACCTGGGGTTGTCTTGTCAAGGATAGTTGCACTTTGAATTGTAACAGAAGAAAAGGCTTATAATATCGAGACTATTCATGTAATATAGGATTTCAAATGACTATTAAACAGTGCTCCCTGTTAATGAAATATGGACCCTTTTTATACATGTGGCTGTATTTCTTTTGTAGAAAGCGAACAAAGTTGTGGAGGGCTCTTTGGCCCAAGGGTTAGCGTGCTACCAATGCGCAGTAAACAGGGGCATTTAAACCAGTGCGGTCGCGGTGATTTCTATTCCGGTAGAAAGTGATGCCAGCAACCTGCTGATGTTGTGGGTTTTGCCCAATGCTCTTTTCGATTTTATCCCATCGTAATGCTGACCGCCGCCATATAAGTGTGTTATCTTGAATCAGACAAAATCTTCTGTTTTTCACTGGACAGTATTGGTCACGTGGTACACGTGTATATCTCTATACCCTGCAACAGATGCTATAAACGTGTGATTACTGAACATTAGGGAGAATACCATGACAAAGCAGATAAAATGTCATACAACCCTGACACCAAAGACACAACGTCACAAAAGAACATCCATTGAACGTTGCCAATAACGTTGTGACATCACAATTAACTGATTCCTGTTGGCTAACACACTGCTCCTTGAAAGGACAGGAAATTATTGTTGAAGCTTTCTTTGTTTTCCAAGAAACACATTTTCAGTGTAGTTTCTGGATCTTCCATGGGATAAACTTGTTACATGATTACTGAGTGAAAGGAGACGAAAACTATACAGGGTGTCAAAATGTTGTACGCTATGGAATAAAAGCAATCAGGCCTCTACATTATAAGTGAACTGGAATGACACCATTTCAGTGAGGATATTAGCACCACTCCCTGCACCGTTCACCAAGCACCGGCTTTTGTTCTAACTCAAGAAGTTAATCAGGTGTCTTGGGAAAGTGGGTAATAAACTTCGGTTTGCTCTATCTTCTGATCTCACCCGCGTGTTTTATCTAACGCCTATAATCTTCGTGGGATTAATATTTCAAACAAGAAATTCTATTATTGAAAAATCGTATTTTACCCAATAAGGTAACAATACTTACATGTTGTTGGGGCAGTTGAGTAGGACGCTAAACAAAACAGGGACGAGAAAGGAAACATTGTATTATTATTTGCAGGTGTAATAATTAATATTGCCTTAAACAGTCATGCAGAGGACTATTTACATAGATTTTTTCAGAAGGGTGAAGAGCTCTTTTTCCGCCAGCCGATTTTTGTGAAATAGCCTAACATATACTTGATAACTTTATTAATTTAATTGTTTTGAAACCAAGTGTTTGTCTGAGCGATTCCTTACGTCTGTTGTTGATGTATCAGACTATAAGATGACTGTGACAGAAGATGAAATAAAATAGAGTGTTCTTTGCTAAATTGCTCAAAACTGTCTTTCTAATTTCCAACTACTCTCATTTGTTGTTGGCCACACAAACGTACCAACACTGAAAGGGATAAAGAGCTACACCAGTGTCGAAACCTTTGCGCAATAAAAACATACTTTACCACATGTAAAGTTCTACATAGGTGCAGTCGTAGTAGTTATTTTTTTGTGCTAAATAAATGAAAAAGACAGAACTGTCGTTATCATCGGTATGAGTGCTAGGTGTAAATGTCTTTATTTGGAGAAATGTCGCCATCTTCAACGCGAGTCATACATGTGGATGTCTTTATTTGGAGAAGTGTCGCCATCTTCAAGGCAGAAAACTCTCCATGGAGATCTGCGAGTCATTTCTGTATCCTTTATATGCGTATTTGTATCCAGTAAGAAATATTTTACCACATAACAAAAAAATACTGAAGTAATGATCGGGAAGTCATATGCTAAACAGAGGAGGGAAGAGAGAGGAATATTTGCGTTATCATATAAATATGATATAAAAGATATAAAAGGATAAGTTTTACAGTTGAATGGTAATCAGTTACAAATGTTCGTCTAGGTGATTCTCTTCGTCTCTTGGTTTTCCCAAAAGACGGGTAATGTGAATTTGTGCTGGCCTTGCAAAGATACTAACATTAAAATGGGTTTTATCCTTTTGAAGAGCTACACCAGTGCCAATAACCTTTACGTCCAAGAGACATACTTTACCAAACGGAAAATAAAAACACTACAGATGCAGATGCATAAATCTCTCCGATAATAAAGGATAGATTTTACAGTTTAAAAGTAAAACTGAAAATGTTTGTCTGGGCGATTTCCTGCTTTTCTGATTGAGGTATCGGCCCTTGACATGGCTGTTTAACAAAGTAAGAAAGGAAACGAAGAGTTTTTACTTCAAGTGTTCACTACACTCTTCCTAATTTACAACTGTTTTGACTTGTTGTTGACCATGGAGACATAGCAATATTAAGACGGATTTAAACCATTTAAAGAGCTACACCAGTGTCAAAATGTTTGAGTCCTACAAACATACTTTATCAAAGGTAAAAATGTACTCACGGGTGGAGATCTCAGTTTGTTGTGCTACTTAAATAAAAATTAGAGAAAACACTGTTGTTATCATGTGTATGAGTAAGATTTATGGATGTCTTCTTTTGGAGAATTTTCGGCGTCTTTTGAACGGGAATATATCGCTATGGATCTGGAGAACATCTCTATGTTCTATGTATACAAGTGGATACCACAAGGATAACAAAACCATAATGTCAAAACGCTGTACGCTATGGAATAAAAGCAATCAGGCAACTACATTCCAAGTGAACTGCAATAATACCATTTTAGTGGGGGTATTAGCCCACCCCCTGCACCATTCACCACGTGCCGGCTTTTGTTCTAACTCTGGAGGATAATCAGGTGCCCTTCGAATGTGGGTAATAAACTTAGGTTAGCTCCATCTTCTGAAGTCACAGGCGTGCCTTAGATAACGCCTGAATTCTTCCTTGGTTGACCGTTAAAGAGGTAACTCTATAAGAATAAGTCTTATTTTACGCATTAAGATCACAGAACTTACATCTTTTTAGGGTTGCTGACTGGGAGGCTAAACAGGACAGGGGCGAGGAAGGAAACATTGGATTATTTTTTGCACGTGTAAGACATACAAATGTTTATGAGGACTATGTAATTAGCTTTTATTAGAATGGATAAAAAATGGATTTTCGTTAGAAGCCGATTTTCCTCTAAAAGCTTAAAGGGAGCATTATACAGATACATATATTTGATATAAAAGGATAAGATTTACAGGTTGTTGCTAAGCAGTTCCAAATGTTAGTCTAGACGATCCACTCTGCGATTTTGACTTCCTAATTTACAGCTATTATTATTTCTCCATGGCTTTTCAATCACACCAACATTAACACATTTTGAAAATTTGAAGAGGTGTAGCAGTGTGAAAACATTTCCCTCCCAAAACCATGCTCAAATGGGAAAGACTACTGTATCACTTATTTGATGTACTAATCAAAAAAAAAAGAGAAATAAAGATAAATAAAAGATAAAAAGGACAGAAACACTACACTTATCATGCGTATGCGTAAGAGTAATATTTGTGGATGTGTTCATTTGAGGAGTTTTCGTCATCTTTTGAACGGGAATCTGTGCCTATGTATCTGGAGGACATCTTTATGTTTTCTTTATATAATTGCGTAAAGTAGGAAATTCCAAACAATAAGGTCAAGAAATTGGACGCTATGGTATAGAAGAAATCGAAAAACTAAATATCATCCGAACTGGAAAAATACCATTTTCCAGTGGTTGTATTACCTCAAACAAGTAATTCTATAAAAACAAACAGTATTTTACCAAATAAGATAACAATACTTACATGTTGTTACGTCAGGCGAGTAGGACGCTAAACAGAAAAGGGACGAAAAAGGACACATTGTATTATTATTTGCAGGTGTAATAATTAATATCGCCTTAAACACTCATCCACAGGGCTCGTTAAACAGATTGTTTTCAGCATGGTGAAGAGCTCTTCTGCCGCAAGCTGATTTTTCTGAAATAGCCTAACATATACTTGATAACTTTATTAATTTAATTGTTTTGAAACAGAGCAGGGAAGAGAAAGGCATGTTTGCATTATCATACGCACCGGTAATACATACAAATGCTAACGATGACCATCTAATTATCATATACTAGCATGGATGAAATGTATTTTTGTTGCAAGCCGATTTTTCTGTAATAGCATAAAGTGGATATTATATAGACGCATAGGTAGTTTGGATATAAAAGGATAAGTTTTACAGTTGAATGGTAATCCGTTACAAATGTTCGTCTAGGGGTTTCAATTCTGTCTTGCGAAAGGACAGGTATTGTGAATTTGTGTTGGATTTGCAAAGATACTAACATTAAAAAGGGTTTTAATCTTTTGAAGAGCTACAACAGCGCCAATAACCTTTGCGTCCAAAAGACATACTTTACCAAATGGAAAATAAAAAGAAAAAATACATATGCCGATGCATAAATCTCTCCGATAATAAAGGATAGCTTTGGCAGTTTAAAAGTATTCGATTGAAAATGTGTGTCTGGGCGATTTCCTGCTTTTTTTGTTGAGGTCTCCGCCCTAGAAAAGGCTGCTCAAGACAATACGAAAGGAAACGAAGAGTTTTTCTCTCAATTATTCACTACACTGTTCCTAATTTACAACTGTTGTGACTCGTTGCTTGCTATACAAACTTGCCAAAATTGAAAAGGGATTTTAACCCTTTAAAGAGCTACACCGGTGTCAAAATGTTTGATTCCTATAAACATACTTTATCAAATGCTAAATTCTACTCACTTGTAGTCAGGTCAGTCTGTTGTGCTACTTAAATAAAAAAGAGAGAAAACACTGTCGTTATCATGTCTATAAGTAATATTTATGGATGTCTTGTTTTTATGCAGAGTTTTCGCCATATTTTGAACGGAAATGTATCCCTTTGGATCTGGAGGACATTGTTCTATTTATACAAGTGGATACAATAAGGAAAACATATAAAGTATTATTATTACATTGTATTATCCATTGTTGTGATCGATCTTTTTGGAAACTTCTGGTGGTATTCCTTGTGTAGAAGGCGTGCGGTGGTGAGGAGGGCTCCTTGGCCGAGGGTTTAGCGTGCTACCACTCAATAATGACATAAGAACCTCTAAACCCGTGCGGTTTCCATGGTTTCTTTTCCCGTGGGAAGGTCTGCCAGCAACCTGCTGACTGTCGCGGCTTTTGCCTATTCTATGTTTCGTTTCATCTACTATAGTGCTGACCAAGGTGTTATAAATATATTTTTATTAAATACTGCATACATCACCGATCAAATATTAAACAACATACACACTGAAATCATTGTAATAGTTGCTGTTGTTAATAAGCCTTCTGATTTTAATTTATAATCATTTTAAGCAAAAAGATTTAGACACTCTTAAGAATGTACAGTTTAGAAATTGAGGGTTTCACAGTAATTGCACGGATCTCTCAGCCTCTGGATTCCTCCGATTCTGGATTTAAACCCGGCCGCCATCGCATAGGTGAAAGAATTTCAGGGGAAAAAGGCGCCAAATAACGCTCATGGAAATAGAGACAAAATGTACATATTCCTCTTCTAAATGCAACTATATAAGAATGAACTCAACTGTTATTAATGAACGCAGATTTTCTTCATGTCTTACCTGTGACTGTCGAAGAAAGGATAGTTGTACTTTGAACTGTAACAGAAAAAAAGACTTATAATCTCTAGATTATTCATGTAATATAGGATTACAAATTTCTATTAAACAGTGCTCCCTGTTAATGAAATATGGGCCCTTTTTATACAGGTGGATGTATTTCTTTTGTAGAAAGTGAACGAAGTTGTGGAGGGCTCTTTGGCCCAAGGGTTAGCGTGCTACCAATGCGCAGTAAACAGGGGCCTTTAAATCAATGTGGTCGCCGTGACTTCTATTCCGGTAGGAAGGGATGCCTACAACCTACTGACCTTGTGGGTTTTGCGCAATGCTGTCTGACACCAAAGACACCACGTCACAAAAGAACGTTCATTGAACATTGTCTATAACGTTGTGACATCACAATTAACTGATTCCTGTTGGCTAACACACTGCTCCTTGAAAGGACAGGAAATTATTGTTGAAGCTTTTTTGGTTTTCCAAGAAACACATTGTCCGTGTAGTTTTTGGATCTTCCATGGGATAAATTTGTTACAAGATTACTGAGTGAAAGGAGACGAAACTATACGGGGTGAAAAAGCCTCACATGAGGCTTACAGACCTCATATAGTTTCGTACCTTCTGACTCAGTAACCATGTAACTAGTATTCTTCTTAAATACGGCATTAATCACCAATCAAATAAATAGCGTTTACAATGAATTGGTTATATTAGTTGCTGTGACCAAGCCTTCTGATTTTCAATCATGATGATTTTAAAGAGAAACTTTTAATGAATGTTAAAGTAATCTCAAACATTTACATTTTAAGAGCTTAATCTTACACCTGATCTGGTCAGGAGAAAAAAAACAAAACCGCCATTAACTAAAAATGATCAGAATTACTTGGTGTCCTGATATATATGTTGTTAACACCAAATTCTTAGCAAATTAATCAGCGTGTTCGAAGTGAAAACTTATTGTTTAGGCCGCGGCACTCTGGTTTCTTCCGACGATAGACCCCGCCATCGTCGTATGCTTGAAAACAAGTCACAAAAGAGAGGTAAAAGTCCATCAGGGAAACCGATGTAAATGTACTTGTTGCTCCAATGAATATAAGTAAATGAAATGAAGTAACCTGTTATTAGTGAACCCAGAGGTTCTTCAGGTTTTACACGGGATTGTTTTATTTATGACAGTTGATCTTTGCTCTGTAAAAGAATTAAACAATCATAATGACTTGATAATTCATGTAATACAGTAATATACACAGTGTGGAAAACGTGGGAATGTGAGGGGTGCTACTTGTCCGAGGGGTTATCGTGCTAGCACTGGACAATGGCAGAAAAGCATCTAACCCAACGCGGTCGTCGAGATTTCCCCACGGTGGAAAGATCTGCCAGATACGTCGGGAAGGTTGTGGGTTTTCCTTAAATACTTCATAAATCACCAATCAAATAAATAACATCTCCACTGAATTTGATGTATTAGTTGTTGAGCTTTCTGATTTTATTTCATGATCATTTTAAAAGAATCTTATTTTAAAAATTAAGGTTTTGGCAGTAATTGCGCAGGCCTATCAACTCCGTTTACATAAAGCTTATCTCACTCCAGGCCTTAGTGCAGTTTGACCAATACCTTCCTTGTTCTCTGTGGTTTCGATAAAGAAGAAAGACCAGGTATTTTGCACAAGTGATCAGAATTACTTAGTGTCCTGCTACATGTGTTAACACTAGATTCTTCTCAAATTAATTAGGTGTTCGAAGTGAACACTTGCAGTTTAGGCTGATGCTTTAAGTCAGGAGGTTTGCCAGGCCGTTTATCTGAACACTCTGGAGTCCTCCCATCATAAACCCGGACGCCATTTCAGAACAGCGGTTAACATCAATCAAAGAAATAGAGAAAAAAATGTACATGTTGCACTGTATAATTTTAAAATATAATTTTAGGAGAATGAAGTGAACTGCAGATGTTCGTCAGCTCTTACATGTGGTTGTTGTATCTACGACAATGGAACGTTGCTCTGTAAAAGAAGTAAGAATCTCCATGGTTTGATGATTCACCTAGTTAATCCACTGAATAGCTTACCATAATAATTAATCAATGTAACTCCACAGAAATTCATTTTCACGCTCTCATTATTTCCACTTTAATTAAGTCATCCTCAGGAGACACAAGTCATGTGGGGTACGTTATGTATATGTCTGTGTGGAGCCTCAGTAGGCTCTCAGAAAAGCATAGCAGAAAACCTGATAAGGATAGTGCTGCATGGTAATAAACATTTATGTTGTTGTTTTAGAGTCAGCTGAATGATTTATGACAGTCTCAACAAAGGACTGCTCATGTTGGGTATGATTCCATAACAATATAGCGCCCTTAGTGTGCTATAGCGGTTGATTGTCAGTAAAGTGTCAAATCAACATTTAGACCGAGGCGGGTAAAATAAAAACTAAAAATTAAAATAAATTTATGATAGGTAACAGTTTGGTTATATCATAGTACCTGTAGTGCATATGTAGTTGGAATTTATACATGAATGTCTAGATATATAGCGGTAAACAGTTATTGAAGGCATCTAAAATGGACGACAGGGTTTCAAAATTCATGACAATTTATTTTTAAACAGAAAAAGTTTATCTAAACAGTTTTAATTCCTTAAAGCTCAAAACTCCGTGATTCAGTGTAGGCCTGTTTCGCCTGATCACTAGTGTTTCTTTAAATAACACTTGATTTCATTAGGATGGGTTGTCAATAACCTGAGTATTACATAACAATTCATTTCATTTGGGTGAGTTGTCAATAACCTGAGTATTACATGACAATAGGGGGTATACTAGAGAGGGTGGCATATCACTGAGCCTGCTTGGAAGGTCGATTAAGTCCTAACATGTTTGAAATGTTCACAGTCCATTACATGGCTTTGAATTTCACTCAGGCCTTTGCCATATTGTAGACGCCATTTAAGGAGGCAGCGTTTCGTCTTCCCTATATACCTAGAGGAACAGCCTGGGCATTTGAACTGGCAAACTATGTTCACCCCGGGGTGGGAGGGTGGAAATCTCTCGTGTGAAAAATTCTCTGTAAGGTTATTGCATAACGTTTAGGGGAATTCATTCCCAAACCTGACTGTTTTCACATTTTCCAGTTCCTTATTGAACAGTGTAAAGTTGCAGCAAATCTTACGTGCTCGATGATGAGGACTCTGATCCACTTTTGTGGCCCACGGCTGGATGTCACTGTGGCTGATAAAATGTCCTGAACATGTTAGTTTGCGGAAAATTGTTGTTGAAAGTATAGTGGTGTAGTTAAATTTGATATAAAGGAAATGGAGATAAGAGTCAGTAACAAACCCCTCATAGGTAAATCTAAGGTGAGAGTGAAATGAACTGACGGCGAGCTGACGGCGAATTTCAGGGCAATCATATGGCTTGGCTAAAACGAGAGTGTTTTCGACATACCTCATGTAGAATTTGGTTATGTCATTCTGAAAAAGTTATTCAGCAACGGTCTTTTCTATTTCTCTCATGATGGTGTTTGCCAGGACTTTCTGTCCGTCCAAAGTCCACCAGCCCGGGATGTGCTCCCCAAAACGCATACAAAAAATGCCAAAATTCCGCCCACTTATTCATACCACAGGAACCACTTACCCCAGCGTCGGTTAAATTTCTTGCCGGACTTCTAAAACCTCTTCACAGACAATGAATGTAAAGTGAATTACTCTTCTGAAGCCGCTAAACGAATACGAGACATACCAAAACACTTGTTTGATCAAAGATACCGGTTTGTGTCATTTGATGTAGAATCATTATTCACGAACATTCCACTGCGAAGAGTTGCCAATGTAATAGGGGAGTTTCGAGATCGAACTCTATTGTCACAAAGAGTAGAAAAGAGCCCGACTTTGTCATGTGACTTACCTTGGCCTCATTTACATAAAGTCTCCCTCTTCCCCGGCTTTATCGCTGTTTGACAAATCTTAGCTTACACTTGACTGTTGCTGTGGTCAGGGGGGAAACAAATCACCCGGTATTAACCACTTAGTGCCCTGGTGTATGTGTTAACAGCAGATTCTTGACTTATTAAGCAGGGTGTTCGAATTGAAAACTTAGTTTCTAGGTCGTTTATTACAATTTTCACGTGTACGTTCGTGGAAGTCTATATGAGAGCGGACGTTCGAATTCAGCCGTTACCAGTTAGCTTACAGCTTGTAATCAGGCACGTTGTGAAATGTGGTGGATTTTCTGCCGGGTTTTTCCCTGCACTAAAGATAGCCACCTTGGTACAGGCGTAACAGTGAGGGAGTTAAATAAATTGAGGAGCTGACGGTTCGCAAAGTTACTGAAGAAAAGAAACGTCATTTATACCTCCTGAACACGGTGAGATGGTGATCAGTAAAGTAAAGTCAACAAATGTCGCCTAACATTAACAAGTGACATGATATACTAAAACTGTTTTAGCTTTAGCGACAAGAGGTCGAACTCGAAACTTCCCTATTAAAGTAACTAATAAGCAGTTGTTTCAGTGCCACTGTTTCCATTGTCTAGGCCGGCGCTAGCCAAATGCAAAATTCTTCCGTTGGGGCTAAAACAAAGTATGAAATAAATAAACAAATAAATAGAGAAATAAATACATACACAAATAAACAACTAATTAAGGATGAAGATGATTACCTGTCGGAACCGATGTTAAGTCAGTCGTGCTAGTGGATCCATAGACTTGGCGCCAATCCTTAGACACCAGTAAAACTATAAACAAACAAACAGCGAGTAAATGTATGTAAAGAAATGAAAATAAAGTTAACTTGTTTGATTTATTTATTGGTCTTATCTGAATGCTATTTTACGCCATTGTCAAGAATATTTCACTTATTTGCCAGGATTATGATGCGAGGAAACCCACGACCAGCCGTAGGTAGCAGGGAAACCTCACATACGAATAGAAAGGGATCCAGCGGGAGATGGGCTTGAATTCACAGCGATCGCATAGGCAATATACCGTGTAGACATAGTCACTGTAAACGAGAACAGACCCCAACCAGCCAAGCAGTGTGATATTGGGCTAAAGATTTCACGCCACCGGTGAGTCTGACAGATTGTACGTTAACGTGTGTTCGGGGTTTTTCCAAATGTCCATGCAAACTTCTAGAAAAGAAGCAACTTATTTCCCCATATTATGGCATGGCCTAAGAACAAACGAGTAAAACAAAATAAATACAGTGCAGTTAAACGCAATTTCTTACACGTCTCAATGCTGGATGACACCCACTAAGACATGAAAGGAAATGGCATAGAAGAGTGCCTTATATTTTTACGAAATTTTGTAACCGTGATATCTCAGGGTTTAAAGTAAGCACTATCGGCCATGTCAAAGAAATTAAAATCCCTGACATGTAATCGATATTACCAGGCGCGAGTGTCTTCTATATCCCAAGGACACAACTGTTTTCGTTGTGACGTCACACGATCAAGGTCTTGCGCTTTCCATATACAGACTAAAACGGCGTAGGGTTCGATCGTTTTCCACAAACTCCGAAGACTTTAAGAACAGATTCTGATTTATATATGCTGTAAAATGACCAACGCCTAACGCGTTTAATGGGTGATTAAACTTCAAACAAGCGTGGTTAATAATATACACATATATTTAAGAATAAGCGTCTAAAACATGTATATAATACTATTATCTCCAAGTGTTTAATATCTAATGCATGAAATTTACGGTGTTGTTACCAAGCACGTTCAAGAAAAGTACATGTAGGCGTTCAAGAGATTTTGACGTCAATTTTTAAAGACTTTATATAAATGATTTTTCATATAAGTGAATTTTCATAAAAATGATCTTGCATATATTTGATTATTTCATATAAATGATTTTTCTTTTAAATAATTTTTCATAAAAGTGATTTTTCATATAAAAGACTTCATGTTAGTGATTTTTCACTTAAGTGGCTTTTCATATAAGTAATATAATAATATAAGTGATTTTTTGAATTAGTGAGCATTAATAATGTTTGAAGTCAGGGCGAAAGTTATATGGAAATAATAATGATCTGAAAAGTTAGAATTCACGACACTGCAGACAGAAAAAGTTTTTCTGATATACACTTGCCTCGATCTTGTTTATTTTTTCGTGCTATTTGAATAGTGTTTAACACCATGTGCTGTTTTTTTATCATTATCATTACTTGTGCCAAGGTGACTAGTTTTATGTGTGCAGCAGACTGCACACTGGGAATGTGATAAAATAAGTGTTACTTACCCAGTACATGCAAGGTAGCTAACAACCACATCGTGACCTGGAGAAAAATGGAGAACACTTGATAAACGTATTCAGGAATTCCAGAAATTCAGACAGAAAGTACCTCCGATTTAAACACAGCACAACGAAACTATATGTGTCTGCAATATCTTATTCTTCCTTTAAATGATGGTATTACACTTATACGCAAGACATTTCAATCACTGCCATGCTGGTTTGCTCTCCGACCATAACTGGGAAGGTCTGCCAGCAATCTGTGAATGGTCGTCGGTTTTCCCTTTCTCTGCCCGGTTTCCTCCCACCAAAATGTTGGCCGCCGTCGTATAAGGGAAATTTCTCGAGCACGGCGTAAATCACTGATCACATAAATGAAAAAATCCAGCAAGGCATGACAAGAGATAGAATGGGAAAGAAACAAGAAGCCACATTGTTGATGTTTTAGTATATCCATTAAGTTTCCTTTCTCATGTTCATGAGACATGGATATTGACACCCATGTAGTGTATATCTGTATGTGTACGCAATTCTCGCAAAAAAGCACTAAAGGTTGAACAAGATGGCTGACACAGGTAACGACCAATGAAATCTATATCTATGCTGTGGTAGTAGTATCTATCCTATTGTATTGCGTTGGCTCTATCGATGCTTTGAAAAGATGGCGTCTTTCAAACGCTCAAAGTCCTCTTCTTTTGTAGAACAACACATGTTTTAAGGAGGCCATGTGTGACTGATTTGGCTGAACTGAAAAGTTTTAAAATTAGAAGCATATATTCCTGTTAGAAAAAAAAACAAGTCCATAAAACTCTTACCTATATGTGAAATCGAACGAATGAATGCCATTGTGGCCTAAAAGTAGAAAAAAAGGGTGCCATAAAATTGTAATAGCTACTAAAACTACCAATAACCGCGGGCTTGGAAATAAATCATGGGAAGGCAGATGTTCACTTACCTCTTGATGTCAGAAATCTCAAGAACGAGACTGTCACCCAGTTATTGGTTTAGTCAGCGCTGCCTATGACAAGAATACCACAAAATTGTGAAATAATAAACCCACCAATAGCCGAGGCCCTGCAATATATCATGTGAACGTCTGTGTCCCACTCACCTCTTGGCATCCGAATTCTAAGGTACGAGACTGGCGCACAGTATTTGGCTTAGGAAGCCTCTAGGGAACCTCATATACATGTACCAAGATTAAATTAGTCACTTATCCTCCCTCAACACGGACGTTCCTTTGTTTACATATACGCATAGAGACTATCGCATTGTCTGACACAGGACACACATTATGTACATTCAGTATTGACCACAGGCCAACATTGGACTTATCGCCCGATGTCACACGATACAAATATATTGTTATCCCTTATACATGGAACTCTAACGAGTAACATTCCCACGCAATCTTACGCCTGACGAAATCTTACTGAACCGAAGTGACTCTGGTAGTCACGTAAGGGTCAAACGGTGTTCAAACACTTGGGCAATATTTCTTATTCAAGAGTCACGGGTTGTACTGGGCTTGGACAAGGCGCACTGCCTTCGGTTCGTGACTAATGTCTTGACAGCTTGCACTTATCAATGCAGTTTTGGTATTGATAATGTTTACCTAACAATTGGATGTATCCCTAGGCTAGTCCTGTTTTTACGTGGCCATCTTGATGGATATACCACTCAATTTGACAGCATAACGATGTTTTCAGCCTATACACATATACAGGTGTATACGGGTGTTAATTTATTTTTTCAAATAGAGAGAATGATATACAGATAGAAATATAGTCTTCGCATGTGAATTTAAATGCTGGAATTTTGTGCTCGAAATCTGCCTACACCGTACATACGCCTGTTTCTCATGGCGGCCATTGACAGTGTGAAGATCCATGTCTTTACGAACGAACGAAGCCGGCCATTAAACATATTAAGGTCTATGTCTCCATGAATGTAGCCATTGTAGGAGTTAGTGTCTGTGTCTCAACCAGGTGTTCATAGCAGCAAAGGGCGAGTGACACAAATTATTGGGTCACCACCTGCTCATTATAAGTGTTTACGGTTTGTGTCTCACCAAAGATGGCCTGTTTCTCAACGAAGGTGGCCATTAAAAATGTTAGGATCTTTGTCTAAACAAAGACAGTAGCGTTTATCCAAGTTTAAGATAACAGGCATAGACACGCTGGTCCCTCCAGCGCCTAGGACAAGCAAATACTACGTAGAACCTCTTTTACTCACGTCGTACGTCTGTTCGTAACTGACAATAACGGCGCATCCACTTATACTCTGGTCGGACACGTAATTCCATACATTGGCAAGTTCCCTCAAGCACACACATGTACTATTCGATATTCTTATCACTCTAATCATCTATAGGTTGCCCTCAAGTCTCATCTGACTGGTTACTTTCTAGTTTATGTTTCAATCCTCTAAAACAACTGTTTATCGTAGGCTATGACCTCTTAACAATAACAAAGCAGTTTTTTTAAATGTACAGCGTACGTGAGAAGTTTCTGGGTTTCCTCTCGGCCTTTCCCAGTTTCCTTTCTCCAGATGCTGGCTGCCGTCGTTGGAAAGAATTTGCCGGTACACACTGCGTTACCCAATTTTGCCCGTGCCGCTCTGATAGGTCTTTCTGTAAGATTCCAGTTTTGCTCGGGTTTTTGCACGTGGTTCATCGATACGAATGGGTTACTGAGCGGCAGGGGCCAAATCTTTAAATAATCTTGTCATTTATTCCGCCGTCCCATGGCGAATGGAAACAAGTGACACATAAATGGCATAATCACAATATATTATTTACTGAGTGACTGCGCATGTCTCAGTATTAAGATTTTGCAAAATCTATAGTTTTATCTGTGATAAAGAGGCAAAACGAAGCACGTGCTCATGGAATGACAGGTTTCCATGACAATAGGGTGGAGGAAACTCAAGCCAATCAAAATGTGAAGATCACCGCAGTCTCTGTGGATTATTGATTATGGCGACCAATTGATTATGGCAAACGTTCTGAAGCTTGCAGACTTCTTTGTATACGTAATTCCTTAAGTGAATTTTTAGTCAACAAACCAAAAAACATATTAGTTGTTGAGGTGGTTATATCAGCTAAAACTGAACCCTCAGTGATATTAATGCCTGACGTGTCGAATTAATTAATTCATTTACTTGATTGTTCTTTTACGCCGTGCTCAAGAATATGTCACTTGTACTAAGGCGGCCAGCATTATGGTGGGAGAAAACCGGACAATGCCCGGGGGAAGCCCATGACCATACGCAGATTGCTGCCAGACCTTCCCACGTACCGCCAGAGAGGAATCCTGCATGAGCTGGACTTGAACTAACAGCGACCACGTTGTTGAAAGACACTGGTTTATTGAGCCGCGGCGGGAGCGCTAACCAACCGAGCAACGAAGGACCCCGTGTACGATGAAGTCATGTTCACATTTAATGTGTGGTAAAATTAAGGAAAATACTTCAATCTTTAATCTGTCCATTTCTTTTTAAATCTCTTTCTTACTGGTGTTAGTGATTATCTGAGTTAATAAAACCCATGGTTTATGAAATCCTGCGTTGTTTTGTTTTCGTGCTTTCTTTTGTCAGTGTAAAAATGATGTAGTCCAGGACGGAGCATACACCGACTAAAGGAAGTAACTCTAAGGGTACCACTAATCTGAGAGGAAAAATAATAATCAAACGGACTCTTAAACTCTCAGAAAGCAATAGGCCTTACACAAGATCAAATAAAGAAACACGTAGACGCCTGCATAAGTTCAATACATATTATTGAACAAAATAAACAGTATAACGTACAATATTACAGAAGAACAATACAGATAATTAAAATGTATGTGTTCGCACAGAGATAGCTGTATAAATCCGGATGGAATTATCAGCCTTCCAGAGGCGCGTGGACCACATAAATATTGAAATCCTCAGTTCCTGGGAATCCTTGAACTGAAGGATAACACTGGTCAACATGTGACGAACAGTACTAGGTGCAGCACGACGACGATGATTTGTATCCAGCGAGCCGTTAAGGTTCCCTTCCCAGGGCGGACTGGTAGACAATAGCGTCCGCAATGCCGAGCAGTGGGTGTATGTTTCAATCCTCGGACTGGGCAAAAGCCACTTCCACTGGAATTTAGGATGACCAGTACGTAATCGCGCAAAGCGAGAATTAGCGATGCAAGCTCCAAAATATCGTCTCAGGAAAGAAAACGTGTGGTGAAATCCTCGCTCACAAAGTAAAATGACAAATGTCGAATGTCACTAAGGACTACCTCCAATAAATCTCAGAAATCCTCTCAAGCGGACGAAATAAATGACTGAGCAGTCTATAACTTCGTCGCTCGTATTTATAGACTAACGTAAAGAAAATTCCAGATGGTTTGATGATAAACGTATACAATCCGGCTCCATCTTTCCAAAATGTGCGCTCTATGTACCGTTACGCGCAACTTGTAAACACAGACGCCTAGAAAGCACGGGAATGAATTACAGTGCAGGCTATAACGTATAGAGAGGTCAAAATCTAGGTCAGACCCTGAGCCAGTTACAACATCAATAGAAAAGAAATATAATACAATGTTTCAAATACGGAGTTTATAAAAGTAACCGACATGATATATATATTAATTTATTCCGATAGAGCAGATGTCCAAAAATGCACACGGTGTTCATGCTTTTTAGAAAAATATGCAAACAGTGGTTTTGTAACATGCTTCCTTTTGATATTTCAGGGCAGTGAAATCACCCCATTTTACAGTCCCTGTCTATTTAACAGTTGTGAGACTGGCTAGCAGGGCTAAATGTTCCGTATATTCTGTGTCATCATTCAGTCGGCATTTGTCGATGGGGCAGGTAATTTGAACTCTTTGCTGAGAGGTCCGATTCAGGTTGAATTAAACGTTACTTCACTGTGTGCATTTTATAACTCTCTGATTCTGTTCGTCATCACTATAGGAAACCCCACAAAATTACCTTAAGACTGATATCTTTTTGATTGAGAATGCTTTACGAACATTTATGTATTGGTGATAAATTTTATCTGTTAACTGTAAAAATTGTAAAGATACTGAGTATGTGATGCTTAAGGGCAGGCAACCCATTGTCTAGATATGAGTAGTATATTCTGTATTCTTCGATATATTTTTGATGCATTTTTACGTTCTGTTTTCAGAACACGTTTCATGCTATGAGTAATAATCAGTAGTGTAACTGAAAGTCTCTGGACGCTCGTATTTGTCTTTCTGCCATTCCGATCCAATCGTATAAGTGAAATATTCTTGAGTAGGGCGTAAAACTCCAAACACATAAATTTATAAACTGAACGAGAAGAAAAAACCCATGATCACTTGTAAACAACTGTTCCCTTGACGCCTATCCGCATACATGCTCTCGAAAGACAGTCGGTATCCTGGTAGGAGTAGGCAAATGGCGTAATCAGCATTATCTACTGATCTCTCTTTAGAGGGCAAAAACTTTGGCAAATTTTGGCAAAATTTGGCAAGAAATTACCATAGATCAGCTTTTAAATTGCTTGTGTGTGTGTTTGTTATTCATCCTGACCATCGCAGAATCAGGGTGTCGATCTAAGATCACGAAATAAAGCTGACCTTGATGTATGTGAGAAATACAGGGCCAGACAGCTCTAGCCAGCACAGGATGAACAAGGTAATGTTTGTGTACAGCCGAATCCATTCAGGCGCGATGGTTTACTAGAGTCCTGTGCAGTGCATTACACATTTTACGTGATCGAGCTCACACAACTCGACATCCCGCTTTTCAACGTGTCCTTTCTTCAAAATGATAGGACTAAGATGTGGACATGACTCTAGCTTATATATGCATTGCTATTCTTTAAATTGTTCTCTTGTTTACAAGATATTTATACAAGCATACCCTATGGGCTTTACTCTGTGCAGATTGATAAAAATACACTCTTCGTGCAACCCTTAATTTGATCAACCCAACCAATGTTTTTTTGGCTCCAACATCCAAGTTACATAAACTGCATTCTGATGCGCTGTCTCATACACGAGGAATGGGGAGTCTCTAGCTCAAACTCTTTTGTCGCTTAAGGTAAAAAAAAAACACATCGTATTAGCTGAAATGTCACAAATGTTTGGCAACTGCTGTTGACAATAATGTACCGATCACTTCACCTATCTTTTTGTGGAAGTACAAAAATCACCCCTTTTCTTCAGAAGCTTCCCAAGTTCATAAATTTTCATCTCCCCAGTTTTCTCCATTGTTCATTTATTCTACAGAAATTTTTGTAAACTTTTTTCAGACGCCGTTTGTAGTAAATAACTCATAATTCTGACAGATCAAATGGTGCAGCTGGACGTTTTTTTACCTTTGCCGATAAAAGCGTTCTGGTTAGAGTAACAAGATCTCGCTCTAAAGATTGTTTTTGCGTTACATGTATTTCACAACCTGCTTACTACCCATGGTGTGTTCTTTTCTATTTTACTTAGTCGTAATTTACCTAGAACCATTAAGCATCCCTATAAGTAGGTCAATCTGTCTGTTCATCGGTTTCTAAAATTTTTGACACGTCATATTCTCATATGGTGCCTAAATGTATGACGCATAAAAACCGAACTCTGTGATGACCAGTGATTCTGCTGGAAACAATTTTCTGAATGTCGCAGCGTTTGCGGAGTTCCGCTTGTTACTATGTTACGTTTCAATTGCGACTGGGTCTGTGATAATGTCTTCCCATTTAGTACATGTAGCAATGCGAGTCCTGGTGAACTTAGTTCAAAGGTTTCCCATGCATTGAAATGATGCTTATGGGGTAAATTCGTGCTTATAGTTCTGTTTATGTTTCCCTCTTTTTATTGTTGGTTTGAAAACGATCAAACTCTGTGGCCCAATAAATGTAATTTAGACTTGTGATTGTGGTTGGAAACATCGACGTTTTCCTCTTTCATTTTTTTTTTCTGCCCGTGTGTCAGAAGTTTGGAGTTTTCATTTTTCTGCGAACATTGCAGTTAGGAGTTAGCACCGTCTGTCTAGTTTCAACAACTGCTACTTTAGGCCCCTTTTAGAAACACCTCGCACTTCAGTTTTCACGGAATACAGGCTGTCCAGCTTACAGTAATTGCAACTCTGATCTCAAACGTGCCCATAGAGTGGTTGGAGTTCAAGTCCAGCTCCTGTTGCCTTTCTCTACGGCCGTACGTTGGAAGGTCCGCCAGCAACCTGCGTATTGGTCGTGGGTTTTCACCGGGTTTTGCCCTGTTTCCTCCCACCATAATGCTGACACCATCGTAAAAGGAAAAAATTCTCCAGTGTGACACAAAACATCAATCAAATAATAAAAAAAAAATAAATAAGGACACGTTTTACCTCTCCTGTTTGCAGAGCATGTGGAGGCCAACGCATTTCACCGGAGTTGACCGACTGCTACTGATTGTCTTCTCAGAGGCCAGAAATGCAAAACTTTTATTTGCTGAAGAAAATGTCCTATGAAGGTGAGGGTTTGAACACAGAAGACCGTTTTTCAGTATGGAGAGCGACGTGGTTCCCGTTTAGCAAGCAAAAGTGCTAGGTTTAGTCTTCGGTAACGATTTACCCCTGCATAGCGCTTTTCCAATGTAGCAGCGATGTAGGCCTAAACTTGTGCGAGAAACAGTAAATTAAAAAAAAGAAGAAGGAGGTGTGATTTTTTTTCTGTGGATGCCTTTAAGTTTTAAAGGATTGCTGAAATATATCGATATCTGATGAGCTCCTTCAATTCGTTAAGGTCATTCTAAATAAAAAGGTTACACAGTTTCTTGAACATTTTATGAGAATTCTTTTCACACATGACAAAATGTTAAAGTACATCAAGGAACATAATCAAAAGAAGCGACACAGCTGCAGGCCATTAAGCACCGGTGATATTTTTAAAATTGTTATCATGTAAATTTTCCTTGATAAGAAATTCCTATATCTTCGAAGGTGAAAGTAATTCAGACGGGAAATTTTGCACATGTAGTATGGTGTTGGAAAAGCCCTCTATAACACTGTTGAGGATACAATATTTATAAATACCGATGGGGTTTGTGTGCAGAGCCTCTTTGGCGTGAATGTGACAAAGTGAAATTTAGCATCGTTGACAATAAAATATTTGGAAATATGGACTCGGCTGATACGTAGAGCCGTATGGTTGATTCCCCTGGGCGTTGTGCAGGGCCTGTATGGTTAATTCGACTGGGCGTTGTGCAGGGCTTATGTGGTTGATTCGCCAGGAAGGTGTGCAGGGCCTCTGTGGTTGATTTGTCTGTCCGGTGTGCAGGGCATGTGTTGTTGATTCGCCTGCACGTCACTTCATTATTTTATGAGATAACAATACAAAGACAATGGAAACGTAGAAGTGGTTCCACATCGCCACCATACAATAGTCATCTACCCTTAACATTGAAGAAAAAACCCAAAAGAAAATATTGAAGACCATATTTGTAATTAACGTGAAGAACTATTTTATATGATATTCGTTTCATTTTTTTTTAGTTCAAATATTTACTTTTGACAGATTACTGGACGGGTTGGTGATGCAAATGGCATTGTAAGAAAAGTGAAGTGCAAACACTTCCATGTTATGAGTTTACGTCTTGTGGTCAGAGCATTTTTAGAGTCAAACAAATAGGTGCGTGATTGAACTTTTTCTGAAAATCTTCAGTTTTAAAGTAAGTAATTTTCTCGAAGTCTGTCTTCTTCGCTAACAGATAGTCGACCACACTTGCTCCTTGTTTGTATGTAAATCTCCGATGACCTTTGTCTTGACCCCATTGTCAATTTACTATTTTCATGTCACCTGACTTGCAATATTCCAGAAGATGCTTCCGTAGAGAATTTTGACTTATGTCTTTAGTCGTTCGATTAAACTCGTCATCATCAGCGTCTTCACCGTCACTGTGTTCACCTACCCTAGCACTTAAATCTCCACATACAAATACCGAACATGTCTTAGAAAATTCATCTGTTTCTTGCTTTGGTTTTCCCGTTATGTAATCCTTTGGAACTTTATGTTGAGTGTACAGTTTAGATCGCTCTGAAGGCAAATACAAACAGCAGACGTGAATACCGCTGAGACTCCAGTCACCTTCCCTTCCCACAGTAACCCATATACGACCAACTCCATCCTTTTTTCTCTCACTTACTGTTATCATCCGTTTTAGAGCCTCTGTATAAATTAAAGAAACACCGCCAACAACTGGATGTCCACCTTGCAGTGGGTATTTACTCAATCCCCAATAAACTCAATACTCAATAAACATGTTCTGCCACAAATTTATATGACGAGTCCTGTTGTTCCAGCTCACTGATACTCTGATTTACTTTTTCAATGTCTTTTTCTTTCAGGCTCGTCTTCAACAAGAAGATGACATCATGCTTTGGAATCATGCCTCTAAACCAATCCAATTTTATCTTCGAGGCAAGGCCTTCAGTACTCCAAGCGATGAGCCTTACATTAGTATTCAATGTCTCCAACTTTTGTGCTCGCTGTCGGACTTTCTTAAAAGTTTATGGGTCCTGAAACGAAACTCGAAGTGTAAGCTTTTCATTTCCTTCGATTTTGCGTACATCCTCCCTTTTAAATGGAAACGTTTCCATGTTGAGATCTTTTGTGCAAAAGTCGAGAAATTCTTCTCGATAATCCTCTTCTTTCTCGTTGTTTGTTTTCAGTGGTATGTTGTAAAATATTAATGTTTTCATGTCCTTCCGCTCACCGAGTACTTCTGATGTCAAATTAGAGAAACTCGAACTCAAATTCCTTACTCCTTCCAGCTTTCCTTCGTCATCTTTACTAGTATTTTCTAGGGTCTGCTTTATGCGATCTAGCTGTTGGTTGACCATGTTTTTATGCTCAGTAAGTTTGTGATAATATTTCCTGTGACGATAATGCGGAGATTCCGTTGTCTGGCTACATGACTCCTTTGTCGCTGGTGCGGTGGTAGCTATGGTATTTGCGACAAGGTTCCTAATATATTCTGAGAGGAAATGAAAACAGACTAATCATTTCTACCTTTACCTCAACGAAATGAAAAACATTTTTCCGCTTTATTGAAGCTTTTGTCGAACTATCTTATATAAGCATTCCAGTATTCTACTCAACACATCACAACCATTGTGTTAAATTTATTAAAATTGTAACCTGTTTAAAGTGCATATGTCTAGCTAAAGTGAAACCTGAGGCAGGGGAATATTCCCTGTCATTACTACCTCATTCAGTTGTTGTTAACTGTGCATCCATCGCTGGCTAAATTATATATCACATACATAAAATATTTCCCGTTATACCACTGCTTGAGCTCGTTGTGTATATAGTATCACTTCACATCCTTATTGGCTACCTTCTCGGCAGTACACATCGGGTATGTCGGTCTCACGTACCAAAGCTGTTTTGCAGTTTTCTCTTTCGAAAACATGTTACAAAAGCAAGTATAGGCCAGTTTGCTCATGGCCACAACCTTTTTAAGGCGAATGCTCAACTGTGGTGCTTACAGTACGTCTACATGCAACTGTTCTTTCCCCATCATCACAAAGGCGTAACGGGAAGTATGGGTAAGTGCAAAATTCATATCTACATGTAATAGTTTGACTGAACGGCTTTTGCGATAGTCCCAAAGATGCATATTTACAAATGGTCTGAATATGATTATATCCTTAAAATAACCCAGACATTATACACACTGGCAAATGGCATGGATGTGATTATATCCTTAATATCACCAAGATGTGATACATACTAGCAAATCGCATGGATGTGATTATATCCTTAATATCACCAAGATGTGATACATACTAGCAAATCGCGTGGATATGAAGCATACTTACAAATGGCCTGAAGGTGATGCTCGCTTACAAAATTGTGGCAGTGCGAGTGAGGGCTTAGGGTTTAACGTCGTGCTAACCAATGTTTCCGTCCTATAACGACGATACAACATTGGATGTGATGCGTATACAAATATTCGGCAGTACTGAAAATAGTTCATTTTATTACATGAACTACACCAATTCCGGCATTTCTGCTACACTACTGTCGCTTTAGTGGCGAAACAGCTTTAATAGCAGACACACGTGAGCTGTGCAAATTGCGGATAAAACTTATGGCGATTTCAGGTCCCAGTTCTTTTTTTTTTCTGGCCGTAAAATAAGGGACAGTAAGCGTGTGAAATAATATATTAACACCACACAAATTTCCCTACGTGCTCTCCTACCAAGGGCGTCTTACTCCTAAAACCACGGTACTGTAGTGGTAAAAGGTTAGTGGAAATACCGGAGTTAGTATGGTAAAACCGCGGACTTTGCTGACGGTTCACTTTGCTGTGTAAACGAGCACAAGTAATGGGGAGTCATTTAAAGCCGTCTAACACAGTCCTCATGTACACTGACATTTATTGGTTTTTGGCTTGTGCGGTTCTGTATGGACGAGTCCTAGAGCTCCGGGAAGCGGCGAGTGTGCGATCATCATATAAACGACTAAATAACTGTAATTCTCCCAGGTCGGATGAGTCAGCAGGCAAATCATACCAAATGTTCGGTGAAATCTGCGTGAAACGAAAGTGAAACCAGTCCAGGTGTGTTTTTCATATATCTGTAAACGTTGGTTCACGACCGTGCGGAAATTGCTCACATCCTCTAAGTTCAGAATGGACACCATATGCAATCATGATGATATCATGTTATCTTATAAGTTTGCTGTATGTTCCTCAGCTTAGCCAGACTTGATGTTTATCCAGGTCAGTTTTAAGATAAAACGATAAATGTTGACATAGATAACGGGATTTTTTTCGTTAGCCCGAAGTACTAAGCCCTGTTTCTTCCGGGTCGTCGGTCATTCATTTATTTAGTGGCATACTGTTTCACGTCGTTGTCCACTTATACGTGAAAGATGGAGTCCATATGTCTGTGTAGCTGAGGAAACACGAGTTTTCATTTAAACCCCCACACTAGTCAAATCTCTGCCATACCGGTGAGTGACAGGTGGTCTTCAAAGAAAACCAGGCTGCGCAAACGTCCAGCCAAGGGCCGCCAGGGCCCCACGGGACGTGGGAGAAGGGGAATCTATGAATTGTCTTTCCAGAGCCGGGTTTGAACCCGCTCCGGTGTGACACAACAGTTAAAAGGCCAGCGCCTGTAACCACCAGACGACGACCCGCTTTCTGGTAGCTGGGGTGGGGGTGGGGGAGCCAGTGTACACATAACAGTGGTGAAGCAAATTACCACTGATCCATTTGTTCAGGGTGACATGATCGTGCGACTGTTGAGTCTGAGGAATGACCTGAATGCATGTACACTGTAAATTTTGATTATTAACTTATAAGCACTTTTATGCATCACAAATTAAACACTTCTGCACTATAGCACTATAGTATGGGCCTGTATACATGATAAAGACACTTTTGTTTAACAATTAAATACATGTGTCTTTTTATTAAACACACTTGTTTCAACTCTCAGTACCCATTAAAAGCGTTGAGGGTTGATCATTTTACAGTGTACGCTATTTAAGTCTGTACCCACATATGTGCAGGCGTTCAAGCGGCAAAGCCCTCCCCTACTCGTTTGTCCGCGTAATCCCAGCGTCCTAAAAGGAAGTTTTGTGCATTTTACGGGTTAAGGCCGTACTGTGCAAACACATACGTATATAACTACATATATATAATTGGAGGATAATCATGACAAGGATGACCCAGAAGCCTCCGACCAATTCGGTCACCGTGACTTCAAGTCCAGCTCATGCTGGCTTCCTCTCTGGCCATGGGTTAATAAATAAATAACTTACTAAATAAATAAATTGTCAGGGCTTTTGTATTTACTGTAACTCGCAAATGTACATGTATATATCTACACAAAAGTGGTGTACGATTGTTGTACGACAGTCCTGATAGCAACAAAAAATGACTAAACGTTGGCCAGCAGTAACAGTCCAAACTCTTCCCTTCTGAGAAATGTAATATCTCTTCGTGATTTCACCAAAATGAAAATGAGAAAGACGATATGGTGTACATGTACGTGTGTATACCCCTCTCTCTGTGTGGACAGATTTAACAGAAATGTCAGAGGAGAAAACATAAATATTAATATATAGCTCGGGTAAAAAAAGTGCAAAAAGATAGTTGTAAATGTGGTCTTCAATGTTTTTTCCCAATTTTCTTCAGTAGAAAAAGATACTTGAGGATAGTTTTTATATGGTGGGTATTTGGGGCCACTTTTTGTTATATATAGCCTTTGTGTAATAATGTTATTAAGGAAGATGTAACATTTGGCTAAGGATACTAGAACACCCTTTTGCTTATTTCAGATTGTTATTCTCCATTCTCCTATCTTTCCTCTCACTTAAAGATGAAAATCGAAAATGAAATGCAAATACCCAAAATTTGACAAAAAGTGTATCATGCTGTGAATCAAGACAGTTGTATTTTATTGGTTCCCCACGATTCGGGGGATTAGCTCATGGAAGGGGAGATACCTGCTATGAATAGACACGCCTCTGGTAAATATGTATTGCCTCCTGCTATAAATTGTGCATGGCTGCTTGCGCAGATGACCCTAGAAAACCTATTAACTAAAACAGCCCTAATCACCCCACCGGGTACCATTTATGGGGGGTGGGGGTGGGGGTGGATGGGGTTCTAAACACAATCTAACCAGGTTTGCTCAGAAATGTCAAGATAAATCACCAATTTACGCTGTGAGGAAACATGATCAGATTTAAATTTAACACAAGTAGGTGCATATGTTCACATTTTAACTGGAGTCAAGACAATTTGTATTAATTGGCAAAGTAATTAATGACGAATTGTGTCAGACATAATGCTCCTCCAGACATTTTGGTCTTTTCTCCCTTTCTATATTCGAGACGGTTGTGTGGTGAAACACTTTGATGTCTCACAAATTTTTCAACATAATGCTATGAAACTTGACACACATTTAGCTAAATACCTCAGCTAAAAAACTGTCTCACCGATTTTTCACATCTTTTCTAATTTTAAAGATATTAGTGAGAGAACATCAAAGTTTCAGCTTTTTTACAAACTTTTGAAAGTTTTAACTGAAAATGGTCACTCAAGATGAATATTAAAAATCTGTGGTGAATTTTTTTTAGTTTAAATGGTATATTATGCACTTGAGCTTGAAAAATGTTAAAATTTTGAAAATTGGCGAAAAAGTGGCAATTTGAAAAACAGCTCCAATGTTTCTTCAAACTTTCTTTTTATTGTGAATATTATTACAGTTAAGTAAATTGTGAATTTTGTTTTGAAATCAGCAGCATTTTAGCTTTCAGAAAACTCATACATATGTCCATATTTGATTAACAGTTTGGGCTACTTTAGGCAAAAGGTGAAATTTTGCCCATGAGAGGCCCTAGTGTCTGTAATAAACATTTTAAACTCATATTTGTCTTTTTTCAGCTAACAAATATGTTCAACCTGGATTCGGATCAAATTTATATTTCATTGATGTTCATAAATATTATCATAATTCATTTTAAATACAAATGTTTTGATATAAACAAAAAATATGAACAAGTCCAACTGAGAGTGTCTTCCTGTTGGATCGTCCGTCGGAAGATCTGCCAGCAACCTGCGAGGGTCTGCACGGTTTCTTTCCAGCATAATACTAAATGGTCTACGTCGTATAAGTGAAAATATGCTTCAGTAGGGTGTAAAATACCAAAGAAGTGAATAAATAAAGAAATAAATGTGGAAAGATGTATCAGGATGTACAAGATGAGCGTATACAAGATGAGCCTACTGCACAGTCTGTAGTTTTAATATGCATAGAAAATAATAAAACAGAAAGAGAAAATGCGTTTTTTCGCTGTAGTTTTTGTCTGTGTATGTGTAGACACGCGATGACTATAACAATATGCTTGCTTTGAATAACATTTTGCAATTCACCGTTCCAGATACAGAGTTTCAAAATTTAACGACCACTGCCCCTTCGGAGCCGACCGGCAAGCCTTTATGGTTTTACACAGGTGAGTTAACTGCCGTGAATGAGTGGGTCAGTGAGTGAGTGATTGGGTTTAACGTCGTATTTAGCAATGCTTCTATCATATGAGAACGAGGAGTCCTTCTGGTGTGTGTATATAGCATGTCAAACGTCAAACGTAACTACCATGGCGACGTATCTCTGCAGCATGTGTCGTCATGTAAGTTATGCTTGACATAACTTGCACCCTGTTTACTAAACGGGTCCCTGCAGAGCTGAACACCTTCTTGCAGTTTTACACCTGGTAAAACAAGGCTCTGTACTTATCTCTTCTCATGACCTTTTTTTTCCACAAGGAATCATGAGAGAACGACACAACATATACATGTATTAACGGTAAACTGCGATTCGTTTTGATTTGTTAGTGAAATGTAAGTAGGTAAATCTTGGGATAATGACGTTATGTTATTCTAGTATGTTGGACTTTCGGGGTCATTTATCTGGTCATCCAAGACGTCATTCAGACTGATACTTTCATAATATTCTTTATTTATTTGCTCGGTGTTTTACGGTGTACTCAAGAATACTTCATTTATATGACAGCAGCAAGCATTATAATTCCCAATCCATGGCCATCTGCAAATTGATGGCGGAGCTTCTCGTGTACAGCCGGAGAGGAAGCCAGAATGAACTGGACTTGAACTCACAGCCACCGCATTGGTGAGAGGCACTGAGTCACTATGAACGCTCCGACTCCCAATATTTATTGAAAAGAGACTATTAAAAACCTAAGGCATTATCCAAAAAATGTATAAAAGACAAAGAAATCAACAATTCGTCACAGAACACAAACCCACAGCTGTTTGATTTCTTTGTCCTTTATACATTTTTGTAGAATGCCATTGCTTTTTAATAGTCTCTTTTAAATGGGGAGGAGGAGTGGGACGTGATTTCGTTAAACTATTATATTTTAAGGTTTGGGACAAAACTTGGACTGGATTTTCACTAATCGACTTTTTTGGCCACGGATTTCCGGCATGAGTCAGGTGGAATTTTACGAAACTGTTATATTCTACACTTTGGGACAAAACTTGGATTGGACTTTCTCTGATCGACTCTTTTGGCCGCAGATTTCCGGCATGGCGTATGAGTCCGACTGGATTTTACTAAACTGTCATAGTCTACTCTTTGGGACAAAATTTGGATTGAAACAAAAACAAATTTCCGGTATGGTCTCTTTATGCATTTACCGTCAGAAGATCTATGTGTGAGGAGGACCGTGTGATGTGATCGGCCCCCAGTTCTGATCACCATAAAACCGTCAGAAGACCTAAGTGTGAGTAGGACCGTGTGATGTGGTCGGCCCCCAGTTCTGATCACCACAAAACCGTCAGAAGACCTACGTGTGAGGAGAACCGTGTGATGTGATCGGCCCCCAGTTCAGACCACCACAAAACCGTCAGAAGACCTACGTGTGAGGAGGACCGTGTGATGTGGTCGGCAACCAGTTCTGACCATCATCACCGCCTCCAGATTTGATTTCGTTTGATTTGATTTGCTATTCATTAATGGATTACAAAAACGCTAACTTTATTGAGGTTTGTCCCGCGATGTTCTGTCCAGCCTAAACTTAGAGGCAAATCTACATGTACTCCTACGTCGAGACTTTGATCTGTAATGTGCTGTGTCGCCATTTCGCTACGTGATATGCCCAGTGTCCGTATATTGACAGCCAACCTTGATATTTATGTCGGAAATCCGATATGCTTTCCGTATGTCAAGAGCCAGGCAGACACCGGCACACCGACGGTGTCACGGACCGACGGTACTGATTTGCTTTAATCCCATGGCTTTGTCTGTAATGAGTTGTATTCGTTAATCTATGTATACATATTTCGTGGTCAAAATATCTTAACTCTTACACACACTCCTTCCCATTATTATAATGTAATTGAAATGTACCAAATGTTACCATTGCGATTTGAATTATACTACAGTGCGTACATGCATTCAGGTGGCAGTATCTATTGTTCAATTATTTAGAAGTGGAAATACACACACACACACACACACACACACACATACATATATATATATATATATATTTTTTACCCCAACCTTAAATATAATGTAACCAAACCACCACCCCACCATCGCGCATCTCGCTTGTCCCGTCTAAAAAGCCAACCTACTGCCAGGTGCTCGTGAAGTTTGCGCATGGCATTACACGGACCAGTCAGCTGACCTGCTGTATGCCCACTGTTTGGCGAGCCTTTTCACAATTCTCTTCAAGCGGCTATTTGCAAAAAAAAAATTTCTGGTGTATCGCGAAGTTTACGGACTCGTCTACACGACAGATATTTCTGTATATCCATGCCAATACGACGCACCGAGCAGATGCTTTGTGTTTGGAGGTACGGACCAGAGGCTTCCGGAATGCTTCATGAAGTGGTGAGTATAATCATTTTCAGATCGTTGTATTGAAGTTGAACTGTACAGATTCCCCTCCCGGCATTGTTAACTGTTTACTTCCTCAAAATTAACGTCAATAACTATGCTATTTAAGCCATTCATTTCTACAAAAGGAGAGGCAGGTACACGTAAAAGGGGTTGATATATACTGTGACCTGGAGGAGGGAGAGGGTTTGTAAAGTTGAGGTTGCTCGGCGTGTTGCTTCTGGAAGACGTCATTATTTTCCCACGGCCATGTGCTTCTGCTGTCTTTTCAATGGTTTAGAAAGGGAACTTTTGATTTTACGAAAAAAAAGTATTGTACGTAAACTATATTCTATTCAGTACCGGAAATCTATTATCTCGTTTTTATCTTGCCGATCACACGAAGGTTTGTCAAGAGTTACTGTACGAGTTAACTTGAAATTTCTCGAGTGAATGGCTGGTGTTGAACTCTAACCGTACGTTAGTGTTAGATCCGCAGGCAGACGTCTATACCACTACACCATTCGGTTTGTTTGGTCAAATGCTGTTTTATTAGACATGATTAAGACAGATGAATTTAGTAAGCATTCAGTGCGCATGTGCAAATGTCACATGGTTCTGTCTCGTGGACAATATGTGAAAAGAGATCCTCTATGCTACAGTCAGTGTTCAACAAGACTCATTCAGGGAGGCATGAATGAACTGACGTCACGTGTTGCTTGGAAAGTGACACGCACAGCAACCTCATCTTTACTATATCCCACGTGGGGTGTTATATTTGAGGGCATAAATTATTGTCATTGACATAATACTCGGCAAAAGAGTATCAGGTCAAACTTCTCGCAGTGTCTCAACTTATATGATTTTCTCTGCAGGTGTCTCTACTTCAATTCATTAAAATATTTCTTCTGTTATAGGATAGCCTAAATCATAATTATGCCTCTGTTTATGCCAAGTAATGGTTTACAGTGACAAGCTTTCTTCAGTCTGTATTGATATTATGCACTTATTTGTTTGTGAAAATAACTACAGTCTGTACATAAATGGAAAACGATTCCTCATCCAGAAATATACGAAATATCCCAGATATTTTCATGAGCCTTCTTTCTTGCACAACACAAGGAAAACTGAGAAATTTTTAGTATAATCTTCTCCATCGCATTACCTGTGCAAACTCGTTTCTTGTACAAACAGGGAAGAAAGATTCTGATAGCTGTAGCTTTTGCAGGACAGAAGGAGAAAGCATTGAAATATCTATTTACTTTCTGCCCAGTGGTAGGATCTTTCTTTTAGATCATACGACGGGACTATGTAAGAAATTTAATAAATTCCAATAAATTGGAGGATGGGGCCGACACGAATGTTTAATAAATTTTGTTATACTTTTTGAAAAGAAACACGTTTACAATAGTAAATTTGGAAATGCCAGATGAAGTACAAATAGTTTTCTCCATTTACTGGAGAATCAGTATATTTTGGAGGAAAGGTTAGCAACTATGAACAACACTATTACCGTTTTTAGAAATTAAACTTTCTGGATATAGCAGAGGTTCTAATGCTGAAAATTGACTGAGACCTCTCCGGGTTTCGAACCAACGACCTCAGAAAATTTGTTGCGATTCGCAGTGGTTTTCTCTTCTGCCCCCCCCCCCCCAACCACCAACACCAACAATTCATTACTGTAGTACTTGTAAGTAAGAAATGTTACACACAGCATGAAAAAAAAAATGAAGAGAAGGACTAACTTTTCTATATTGTGCCTTTTTTCTTATTTTCCAGACTTGAATGCCATGGGACCAAGCTGCAATAGAAGGAAGCAGCCCTGAACACATATTCTGGATGTGTTTATGACACAGAGGACGTGCTATAAGATGCTGTTTTAGACTGGAATCATTCATTTCTGATCATTTTTCGTTAAATGGAAAATAGGGGGCCTCCGTGGCTCAGTCGGTTAGCGCGATACTGCAGCACAATGATCCGAAGCCTCCCACCAATGTGGTCGCTGTGAGTTCAAGTCCAGCTCATGCTGGCTTCCTCTCCGGCCGTACGTGGGAAGGTCGGCCAACAACTTGCGGATGGTCGTGGGTTTCTCCCGGGCTCTGCCCGGTTTCCTCCCACCATAATGCTGGCCGCCGTCATTTAAGTGAAATATTCTTGAGTACGGCGTAAAACACCAATCAAATAAATAAATGAATACAAAACAGTGGTGGCGTGGCTGCACAAGATTATACAACCCGTATATCGTGCTTGATGCAAACTTCCAAACGTTCGATTATCTGCAGATTCCTTGGATTGTGTTTGACAGTTTCTTGGAAAACAACGAAGTATGCAGAAATGCAGGTGGTGTGGTGCTTCACCTTAGTTTTCATTCAGATACGACACAGACCGTGAACTGAGGGGAGACTAAACATGTCAGTGAAATACACAGTCTGGCTTTGATGCCTTGATCTGTGAAATTGTAAATACCTGTGTATCTTTTTTTACATGTTATCGTTACATATTTTATCCATTTGTTGATTCATTTTAATTCTAATAAAGGTGATTTCAGTTGAAAAATTTTTATTTTTCATGTCGGTGGAGAACACCAGACTTTGTGATTTGATGAGATGGCTTGTGCAATAACCTAGTGTAGATCATCTTTTTAAATCCATGGTCTGGATGATCACTGAAAGGGAAGTACTGCTTTAGGAAGGGGAGGTAATTTTGTTATTGAATATCTGATTATCATGATCCTTAAATAGAAGGTCTGGAAAATAAGTGCAAAGGCAGTGCTGGGTGGTAAAATGCAAGGGGAAGCATTTGGGGGCCGGGGGAGGGAGGTCTGATTGTAATGTTCTGCTGCAAACTGCACTGACTACACATCTGATACTTCTACAAGCAGGCACGCCCTTCCGACTGTTTGTATAGATAGGAACCATATGCACTACGATATTTTACAACCGGTAAATGCCACTAGCTGTCCACTTACTGGATTTGACGCGCAGACGCAGGATCAGGATTTCTGGTAAGTTCCGCCAGTCTCACCAGTCAGGATCGCCGTGAGAACAGCGGCCCGCGTCAAAGTTCCTGCAATCGGGCTTGTAGCGGGATCGGTATTCACGCGGGGTGCTGGAAACTTCAAGACTCTATCCCGCATAAGGAAAACCCATGAAGATTAGGCTCTATATCTGATCTAACGGGAAAATAGTGGAATGAAAACAGGGTAACAAACCTAGTATTTTAACAGGAAATGCCAAGTTTCGCGCACATGAAATGGTGCGGCTCTAAACAAAATGCTGCAGGCAGGGTGAAGTATCCCACAACTATTAATAGCTTGATGGACTTACCGTAATGGCTTATAAATTGTGTAATCATTTGCTGTTAACATGATAACCAGTGTCTTGATATGTATACGGTAACTCGTGAAATGTAGTAGAAGGTTATTTTCACAGATCAATCCCAGGGTTTTAATAAATAAATTACACCTTCATCGGAATACATCGTCCGCGTAGATTTGAAAATCTGTAGAGAACCACAGCATTCAGTTATACGTGTGTGAAATAAGCTTCCATTCTTCAGGTGCGAGCAGCAAAACCACTCGGTTTTGTAATCTCTGCCTACTATACTGAATGCATTCAATGTTATGATGACGCCTGAGGTTACATTCATATGCTAATTAAGGATACTAGAATTCCTCGTATAAGGAAAATTTCAAATTTTGCCTTGTGTAGCCCAAAATAGTGATCCAAGATGGCCATATGAATATATATTCGGAAAGCTAAAGGACTGGTAATTTCATGAACGCTTTTCGAAAGTATCCAACCTTAATATTAATCAAAATAAAGAGAAAGTTGGAAAAAATGAAGCTATTTTTCAAAGTGCTATGTTTTTGTCTATTTGGAAAATTTTCAAATTATTCCTACTTAAGTGGATAGTTCACTATTTAAACCAAGAAAAATCATCGTTTGGAAATTAATGTTAATCAAAAATTCCCCGCCTCCAGTTTAGATGTAAACCATCTAAATATCCGCTGCCTTATGTTATATTTGAAAACTTATTATATTCCATGAAAGCTTAAATTGGCTTTTAATCTTGACAGTCCTGAGCAAAACTACTAGAAAGTGTTTATCAACGCCTCCCCTCAAGGCACCCCGGTGGAGCGATTAAAACTGTAAGCAATACGTTTATTTGGGTAGTCTTTATGGGGCAGCCATGCACAGTTTACAGCAGGAGACAATGCACATTTACCAGGAACCTGGCTATTCACAGATGGTAAGCCAATCCTCCTAATAATGGGGAACTATCAACATCTATGTGTGTATGTATTTTACACGGTGAACAGGCGTCTGTTAAGGAGGTGCCAATACAGCATGCTGTACCCTATAATCACCTCAATTTTCCCATGCAAATTGAAAGAGATATAGTTCGTACAAGTCGAAATTTGAATCGGGTTTTTGTGTACATTACTGTGTACATCATGTAGTTGTTTTGTCAACAATGAGTTACAAAGTAAATGGTGTTTTTCAATCCCTTTCAGTAATTAAGAATTTTGTTGTCAATTATGTGATTTTTGCCAAGAATTCAACAAGGTCCAAATCTGATTCCTCTTTACACTTTCAGTCAGGTCACAAAAACTTAGCTCTGATCGTCTTCAATGACTCCACAACTGTATGGCTCTTCCCAACCATGCTGGAGTATACCATGCATGGTAGTTTAAATCGTCTATCCACAATCTGAAGAACATATCTACCCAGCAGGGCGTGATTGTCACTGTCCTGATTACTGTATTAGTCCACTGATTTAATCTAACTCTTACCGTAGAAACGCTAGACTGAAACAACGAACTGATCCTCAGGGTAGAGTGCCACCTTCAAACTTCTGTGTGAACAACCCATGTGACAAGACTATGAGAACAAAACGGGATGAATTTTGTACGTCATATTCATATATTTTACCTGCTATCAGCGGGGTAAAGTTAGCATGTATATATATACTGATTTACAAATGCAATCGCTTTATGGGAATGAGGAGCAGATTTGAGCTGAGCAGATGGGGTTGATTCGATAACTGCAGGTGTGGAACTGACAGCCAGGAACACAATACAACTGGAGTAACCTCTGTACTCCATTTGAAAATCTTTATACGAATGTCCTCATAAGTACGTTTTTCCTTATTAGGATATTACCCAAATCAAGTCACAATCTTCATTGTTTCCCTATTCTCCCCATGCCCAAATGGTGCCATTTTATTTGTTTATTCATTTGTTGCCTGCAAATAACTATATTCAAGAATCTTTCACTTATTTTGATGAGTGATAATCAAAACTGTAGTGTTAATGAGTTATACATTGTAGCCTTGTGGGTTAAAAGTGTGCTCCCGGTGATCAAAAATAAAGTAAATCTTCATTACACACTAACTTACAACAACAAAGCTAAGGTCAAGCTGGTAAAAAATATGTGCCACAAAACAAGACCGCTGTCTCCTTCAAACCACGTGTAAAAGATATATACACAGGTCACAACCAGTTCTATCCTGTTGGTCTTTGATTTATGTAATCAAAGTTAAGTCACTAATCATGTCCCATTTGGAGAGTTTCGTGGACTCTAGCCAAGTCTCTGCTGTACTCGTCTCCGCATACCGAAAACATCTGCCCCAGTGATTAGAACAGATACACGGAAGGCTGAAGAAAATGTATCAGCACTCAGAGGGAATGTACATGAAACTCGGTGAAGTAAAGCGACCATGCAAATCATCTTTAAGAATTTGGTGAATGATTCAATGACCCCTATCAATACAGGAAACGGCTCTTAAGTTACAAGAAATTTCCCTGTCGCTTCCCACCCACGTGGACATGCACGTGTACAACAGGCACGTCGTCATAAAGCCGGCAAACCTGCCAGAGTATATGCATGCAAGATCGAAATTTGATGATCATTATTTGAGTGTTTGTCATATGAATTTAAACTGACAACTATACACAAAGGTGGCTTACATTGAACATATATGTTGCATTTACTGATGTAAACCGCATCTGACCAGGATGTCGTGGGCTCTGAGTCTCTTACGAGGTCCACACTGTCGGTAGGTTCTTTTAAAGCGAAAGACAACTCAAAAATGAAGTTGTAATAAGTGGAAAAGCATAAAAAAATCTTAAAATACATTTTCTGACATTGTTTGCTTTTTTCCCACCAAATAAAAGGCAGTCAAACGTTTAGATTCTCATGTGGACTTTACATTGACTGGGCTTAAGAAAAATGACGTCACACATTTCTTTTGGCTGCCGAACAGCCTCTGACAGGTAAAAAACAACATTAAATATAGATTCAGGTGCAGAACTACACGTGTATTCATGTAGAACGTAAACATATAACAACCACTGGCTGCTTAGCAGCTAAAAGGAATGTGTGACGTCATTCTTCTTCCCGCTGTTGAATATGTTCCATAAAGTTCACCATAAAATCTGATCACTTGACTGTGTTTAATTTGGTGGGAAAGAAATCTAAAACAAATCAGTGAAAGGTATTTGCAGATAGCGTTTTTTATTCCCTTTTCACTGACAACAGCATCATTTTGATTGGTCTTTCACTTTACGCAATGTTTCAACTTCACAAGTGCACAACCATTCGCTGGAGCACATCGAATATCAAGCCTGTGAAGTTTAAACTGTCCCTCCTCACATCGCATAATAGGAATTACAGCGTCAGGATTCCTGCGCACGTTCTCGCAACCACGATTGTATTTGTCTACCACAATCGGAGCAGAGGCAAACTTGTATGAAAAGGCCGGTATCAGAGTAAAACTTATTTTGATTCAGATTTACTAGAATTTAACAAAAAGGTAACCTGGGTTTAGATTCAAAAAGCAATAAAGGAAACTGCGAAAAGTAAATGTCAACAGCGTAAGCACTTATGAGCGTCAGTAGTTAAATTCACTATGGCTCTACTCAAACTGTAGTCTTGTTGTAAATCCTTGCACCCTTCTAGGGGGACTCCTAGAATGGCGAATTACGATCACGGTGTTATTGCATCACTGTCATTGGCAATGGCGGTAAACAACAGTTATGCAAAAGACAAAAAACGGAACCCACACATGTATGCTTTTCTCAATCAAAATGCATTTTCAAAAAGTATTTCCCAAAGCACAGATTAGTTTTTCATGCATAAAACGCAAAATGTTCCTAAAAATCCACACAGTATTTCTTGTACGAATTGTAACTTTGGAGCATCTGTTTGCTATTGTAGCCATATTCTCAGCAGTGGTCTGGATACCTGTGCTTGGATTCACCCTCTACCTGTGTGTAAATCACTGTCGGTAAGTATTACAAAATACCTATGTTTGGGTTAACCCTCTATCTGTGTGTAAACCACTGTCTATAAGTATTTCAAGATACCTGCGTTTGTGTAAATCTTCCTGTGTGTAAATCACTGTCTGTAAGTATTACAAAACACGTGTGCTAGGATTAACCCTCTACCTGTGTGTAATTCACTGTCCGTAAGTACGAGAAGGTACCCGTGCTTGAATTCACCCTCTACCTGTGTGTAAATCAGAGGGAGAAATGATTACAGAAGACATGCAAATGGGAACTGTAAAAGAAAGATTTTTTAAGTTTTGTCCAAAAATGGAGAAACAAGTTGTTTTTTATATGTATATTATACGTCTGCTAGGTACTCCTCCAAACTAGGAATATTTTACGTTAAATGTCAGAAACTTTCGCCCTCTATTAGGGCTCTTTCCATCGCACAGTTGTTTTGACTCATTGATCGCGTAGCGTTAGGAAAACTGTAATTTAAACCAATTTACGCCAGGCAAAGCTGAGACACTTTGTTGTAAATTTAGATTTTATGACACACGTTAAATTGTACAGTTATAAGTCAATACCAAACGTTTTGTGTAGCCTTTAACTTTCGGTTTGGAGCATATATCATCACTGAATAGGTACAGTGCACCAGACAGTAAATCCTGCAGCTAAGACCAAACATCGCCCATTTCCCTCTTCCATCTCCTGGCTGGGGAATTTGCGAGGACATTTTATTCTTATGTCCTTTTATGTTGGAATGTATTGCTTTGTGTATGAAGTCCTTGGGTAAAAAAAGTTTTTCTTAGTAAATAACGAACTTCTAAAAACAAAAGCATGCATTTGTTTGTAGTTTTAGAACGCCTGGTTTGCTGTGTCCTGGTTATTTAATCTGACGAAAATAATGAGTACCCAAATATGCTCATGGGCCATGAAAAATCACCAAAGAGTTGACAACCTTCTCTTACTTCAAGATCAAGTGTAAGAACAACAATACAAATTTTCCCGTTTGCGTTGGTATTCCTTGAAAATATATATTTATATATTGTGTTCGACTCCATAGCTTATAGCATAGCCATAGTATATGCTTATTCCAGCATATTACTTACTATGTACTCATACGACTGTGACCAGCGTTATGGTGAGATGTAATTTGAAACTGGCATTCAAACTTGTCTGACTGTTTTGATTCATTTGACTGTTTCAGTTCATTTGATTAAACATTGCCCGTATGTTGTCTCCTCTATCAGTTCCCTCGACGGTACAGACAAACTGGTTTTTTAATCAGTTGATTTTGTTATTTTGTTATTATGACTGTGGCCTGTTTACTTGGAGCATCCCCATATCGCTGTAGTATATTTTCCATTGTGCAATAAGCTCGATAGCTTTTTCGCGGAAAATCTCTATGTTGTGTGTTACTAATTTATATCCTCACAGAAAACAAAAGAGAAGAGAAAAACCATTAAGAGACAGGAAGCATTCGGTTAGGAAAACGTCATCGGACTCAGGGAGGTGTGACTGTCGTTCTGAATGGCGCCGGAGCAGAACTTCCAAAAGAGTGGCCTCGGAAGGACATGGAAAGGGACATGCACCTTTCCACATTGCTCCGAAAGAAGAGCGTGGCCTTAAATCTTCTAGAATCGACCGCAACACACCAAGACATCAAAGCGCAAAACACATAGCGTGTGCTAAACACGGCTGTGGGAGATCTCACACGTTTGCGGACAATCCAAGGCTAGAATCGTCCGCTCCAACTGGTGGATTTTATTTTGAAATGGATGGGAAGGGGAGCAACTCATGCATTCCCAAGTCCATTGAATTGAAAGACACTCCAAAGAAATCAACGAAGAAAGCATTGTACTGGTGGAAGCGAACAAGCAGTGCTCATGAGACCAATGCGCCCATATATGCTAATAAAAAGTACCGGAATGAGAACGTCTTCTATGAAGACAGTGGGGATAACAACCCCAAAGTTGTCAAGGTTTCTGACTATACGTCCATGGATTGGGTGTAGAAAGAGAAAACATTTGTAACATACAAGGTTTGCACTTCAGTTGAGAGGACGTCATTAAGGGCCAAAGTTTGACCTTATAGGGGGTTAAGAGACTGTATCCATGGGTACATTATCTACTGTTGTTTAACGTTTTTAAATAGCATTAGGTCACTTTAAATGGCCATATTTAATATGGCGCGATAGTTAGACATCATATCGTCCTTTCTGTTATTAAGGATAATTGAAAGCGAAATTTTGTACAAAAAATTATTTGGTTAATCCTTTTCCTTTCATAAATTGTAACAGTATCCTAATATTAAATTTTACAGCGCATAAACAGTCGTTGTGAAGTTGACGTATGTATGAAGGCTGAGTATGTTGGATAAAGCCTGCCACCGAATTTAAACATATGGATACGTTAAATTTCGTGGATCAGTCTGTAAAGCTGAAAAAAAGTATTTCTACGGGTAGCTTTTGTAGTGCTCTGTATATATATGTCCTCATGCATTGCCACCTGGTACAGGCACATTATTATATGTCCTCATGAATTTCTACCTGCCACAAGCACATTGAAAAAAGATTACTCATATGAACAAGATCTGGGCATTCTCCGAGCCTCCGTAAGTTCAACCACCGTGTAGGAAGAACAGTTCTGATACCATTGGTGTCATTCACTTAACAACGGTGCTGGGACGTATACCGAATGGGTCGTGTATAAGGTACCACTGAGGCCTTTAGCCGTGAGGGGTGCTCCATCCTCCATGACTTGGCTTAGTTATAGCTGTGGCACAAGAGCCTCTCGCCAACTCTCACCGTCGATGTGAATTCAAGCCGAGTTCAAGCTGGCGCCCTCTCCTGGCGGAGACATGAGGGGGTCAGACCACAGCCTGTGGAGATGTGATGGGTTTCGCCCAGGCAGAGTCCGGTTTTCTCCAACCATAATGCTGTTCGGTGACGAGCGTAACTGAAATATTCTCCAGTATGGCGTAAAAGTGCAATTAAATAAACAAATAATACTGAGCCATGATTAATATAATACCATGTTAGTCCCATGAAGGTTTTTTGTTAAAATGATAGGACATGTGTGTTACATGCAGTAGAATAATCTACAGCAATGAAAAATGGCAAGAAAGGGGTGCATTTTAGCTTAAACCCGACAACAAAAATCTAACAGGTAATTTTTGATAATGGAGTCAAATGTCTTTGTTACCTGGGAACAAGACTGACATTAACTCTGGATAACGAGGAAGATAATTATTCTTCAGTCCATCGTTATTTCCCATGTACATATTGTCCACATTTCCTCTCATCGAATCAATTCTCTGAAACTGGAATATTGCTCATCTTTCCGCAAGCACAGTGGGTCGAGTGGTCGATCAACTGGAAGGTCGTTGTCATACCTTTCCGCAAGCACAGTGGGTCGAGTGATCGATCAACTGGAAGGTCGTTGTCATACCTTTCCGCAAGCACAGTGGGTCGAGTGATCGATCAACTGGAAGGTCGTTGTCATACCTTTCCGCAAGCACAGTGGGTCTAGTGATCGATCAACTGGAAGGTCGTTTTCATAGCTTTGAAGGCTGTAATATTTCAGGCCTTTCATCCCTGCACAGCTTAGAAAAGGTTTTCAGTTTTCTCGCTCCCTCATCCAATCAAATGTTTCCAAAAGTGTGACATGCTCTGGACTGAATGAAAACTGAATGAATGACCCAAGGCTATAGTGAGATTATGTCCAGTCCGTGCTGGCTTCTCCGTTCGTACGTGATAAGGTCTACAGCCAGCTACCTTCGGAACACTACGGGGTTCCCCCAGAAAAAAAAAGCTAGCTAGAATTGATAGAAAAGAGGATACCGCATGGGTGGCCCGGTGCTTAGAGGTTGGGAGATCTGGGATCAATCCTGGGTCGGATCATACCCAAAACTTTAAAAACTGAAGTTGTTGCTACCTCGGTTAGGACCCATCATTGAGACGCTAGAGCGGTGCGGTGTCAGGCCTGGCCTCTTCGGCTTGATGTTCCAGTAGCGGTAGGACTTTGGCGCCATGGACTCGCCCTGCCACAGTAAGATACAGAATATATACAGTCTTAGGACCCCTCGTTGAAAATTCGACATAATGTAGACCACATTTTGTTCAGGATCTTGGAGTTACACGATGTGTATAAATGTTGATTCCAGATAAAAACTGGACAGAAGGACCTGAGGTTACCTGTATTAGCAGGCACGTCTCTTGACATGGCATCTTACGACGTTAACATGTAACGCTGGCCATCTTTTCGAGCCTCAGCAAAGGGAGATAACCAAAGCGTCAAAAGGCGCAATGTTGTTGGTTAAGTCAGAGAAAATCTAAATATGCCAGGATTGACATTTGCAAGCACTTTGGAAAAACAAACATCTGTCTTCAAAACAAGAGACATGGCATTTTACTTAGACAACTTACACTTTACCTTACCGATGGTGTAGAAAGGTGAACCATAAATTTAAAAAAAAAAATTATTGCACACATTAATATATGACTTATTGAACGTTAATAAGTCAGAAATTGTCTCCTTCAGTTGGGAATGAATTTTCTTTAGTCGGGGACGGACTCCAGAAGACACACCTTGTTGGTAGGTCGAGTCAGCACGATTCCTCTGGTCTTGACCTCCAACGACCGGACCAGTCCATCTCTTCTGGCGGGTTGAAGCAAGTGGCCATCTTTTTATCCCTCTGAGCTAATAATCGGTGTTAACCGGAAGTAGCTTATGCAAGGAATAGCACCCTTCACTGACTTCAGTTGAAATGGACATAGTCCCTGATGAATTTTCTGGTTGATCCATACCAAAGACTTTAAAAATGGAACCTGTTGCTGTTTCGCTTGGCGCTCAGCACTGAGAGGCTAGAACACGGAAACAGGACTGGTTGGCTAGGTGTATAATGAGACTGGTTGAGGTTTCTGGTGTCTTCGGCATAATGTTCCAGTGGCTGCAGCACGTTGACGGCATGGACTATCCCTTACACAAGAAGAAACACACCGCAGAAACTCTCCTCCTCATCATATGACTGAAAAATTGTTAAGTACGACGTTAAACCCCAAGCACTCACTCACTCCCGTTCAATCAACAGATATCTCTGTGATCTGAGTAATAACGGAAAGGACAATATGCTTCAGATTCGTGTGTTATTCCCAACAGAGCGGCTCTAACATTAGAAGCCAGCTGTAGCCCGTGGGCCTAATACACGAACATAGTAAAGGCTACATTACACAACATGCGTGTCCAAACTCTTCTTTGAAATTCTTCCGCTGTAAGTTTCACCGTTCGGTGAGCTCCTGTTATATTGACTCTCATATGGCTGTTTGAGCAGGACACAATATTCGTTAAACATGGTGTGTAAATCCTTACATTACACGTGAAAATTTTTTCCCAGAAACTTGCTAAATATGTTTGGGTGGATTACTCCGGCCACTACGGTTTCCTGTACTCATGGCAAGGAACTCGAATAAGTGAAACATTTTTGAGCATACCGTTAGAAGTCAATGAAATGAAGTCAAATGTTTTCCGTTAACCTTTGTGTTAAGCCTGAAACCAAATAAATGCAGACCTTCTTCGTTGAATAGCAAACAAAACAAATCTTCAATGATGGCATTTTTGTTAAATATACATCAAAGTCATCATCATTTCGTGTTTTACATCAATCCAATCAAATCAATTATTCCAAGTTGACATATTTGTCAAACAACTAACAAATGAAATCAAATCGGCTTTGTTAGCGTTTTTATTGAACACCCATCAAATCAAATCAAATCAAATCAAATCTGACCTTTGTGGTAAACATCAATTTCTTTAAACCAAACATGTTTTGGGCCCTTGTTATCCGCAGACGCCTGTATTCACGCAAACATCGGCCGTATCGATCCTTGGGAGAAGGATCATGAAGTGTGCCGATGTATCCTTGCGTAGAATGGAACTGACAGCCACGCTTACCGGATATACTGCTTGTAGGTTTTACAGATATAAAACACTAGAACATACAGAGTAAAGTCAAAGCAGCGACCACAGCGTGATGGAAAATGGTCACATATAATCAGTGAAAAACGGCCTGTTCCAATACGATCGCGGTGAGTTCAAGCCCCGCTCACGATAGTTTCCTCTCAGGTCGTATGTGGTAAGGTCCCCCAGCAACCTGCGTATGGTTGTGGGATTCCCCAGGGTGCAAAGAAATATGGCCTCTTGTGAATTTGCCCCACTTTAGGTTTGATTTTTGAAACAGTGTTTACGCCGTACTCAATAATATTTCACCCGTGCGACGGTGACCAGTATTATGCTGTTAAAAAAAAAAAAGCAGGGCAGAGTTGCTGGTAGACTTTCACACCCACGACAGGAAGATGAAGCCAAAGTGAGCTGGAAGACAGCACTGGTGCTAAACAAGGCCTGAAACATGGAACCATTCATAGTGTTGCTCTTACAAAGACGGTCGGTTTATAGGTGCAGAAAACAGCAGCAGAGATTTACTGTTCCCCTCCACCAAGTACCTCTAACTGAGAGAAACACGGATTTCAAAACCCGCCTCCAACGTGTGGGTTTAGAGTGGTTTGTTAGTTTCCTGTGCAATACTCTTAAATGCATCGTAAACACCAATGAAACAAAAAAAAATTCATCACACTTACATATGAGGCCCCATTTCAGTCCATGGCTTGGTCTTAGGGCGATAATGCCATCAACGGAACTTGCCAGTCCAATAAGGTAACGTGTCCAAATCCAACACCAGCTGTTTCGGTTGTGGTTTATAGTCTAGAAGTTTGTCGAGTACCTACCAAAGGCCTATGGTTTTCTCTAGACACTCTGATTTACTCCACTCATAAACCTGACCGCTGCCAATCAAGTGAAATATTCATGAGCGTTAAACACCAATCAATGACTGGATCAGTTAATCAGTTACAATGGTTTCAACTTCAGTTCCAAGCCCCTGGAAGGACGGCTATACCGGAAGCGACGAAACTCGATTGGTATGGCGATAGTTAGGCATAATCCTCCATTATACTGAGAATGATATAACCAGGCTCAGCAAATGTTCGCTGTAATGTTTTAGAGCAGATTAGGCCCACTCACATGTAACGGTGAAGAGCTTAAGGTTGTTTATTCTTGACCCTAAGTTATCAGAGTAAATGCACGTGGATGATTGTTTTGCAATTTGTTTTGCAATTTATGTACCTTTGCTGTAGGTTACGTAAGTTTGTAACCTTTCTTGCCTGAAATAAAGTGAAGAGTACTTGTAGATTTCATTATTTCCACAACACTCCATGCTTTTTTCTGTGACCTCATGGTGTACCTAGTTCATTCATTTGACCGACATCGACGCCACAAATGCTGTTAAGTTATTCTAATCATAAATAAACGGCACCGCAAAGAATATCACGACGTTCTAAAAAGAAAGGGAGATAAGCGATGGGCATTTTCCACACAGCATTATATAAAAAAATTCCTTCCAAACTGACACCAGTAATAATTGTAGAGTTTTTCAACAGCGAAAACTTCTACCATCCTACACAATAACAACGGGAATCGTATCGACACTAATTTTTTACGTGACGGAAATTGAAGGCGTTGGGAGTTCGCCTTTCCATCCGATCTAGTAGCGGTTCCCTTTGCTGGCTGGATCTTGACAAGAACTGTAGTAATAATTACCGTTCGATCCTTCGTTGTCCGATTTTGGTGGAAATGGATAAGAGCTACAGCATGTCTAGAGCTTTACCCCAAGTCCATCCCTGTAGAATTACTCAGGCTTTCCAAACAACGCTAGCCTGCGCACCTCGTCCTCTGGTGTCTACGACATTCAACCATTTATAGCCCTTATCTCCTCGTCTACAGTTTGCCAAAGTGTCTCAGTTTCTACAACAGTTTAAGGAACAAACTCTTCGATACTTCATATCCGCCCAGACTTGCTCCTTTAACCGGGTACAGACACGATGTGCACATGAACTGATTACGCCACATGCTTCATACATGTGGAGATTGTAACAATTATAAATGTACCCACGTCTGACTTGAATACAACATGCTATGGGTCAAGTCAAAAAACTTTGAATAACATGAGTACTGATACTCCAATCCCCAACTGGCTGTAGATGTTAAATATTCTTTGTTGGTAGAAACAAGTGTCACTGTTTAAAGAGCTACATTTGTGTCAAAACATCTGTGTCTTAAAAGCAAGGTGAATGGATAAACACTGGGATAATCTGAATTGCTTTCCTAAATAGTGAAAATTTTGCAGCGAATTAAAAGCGATATTGTACCTTTCGTCAGAGTATAGGGAAACAAAATATTTGTCGCTTCTACGTTACCTGGTGTGACGTCACCCACGAACACAGGACGTCATCAATCACTGACGTGTATACACATATGGCGCTGTCCTTTCAAACGCTCTTGACGTCGTCCTAGCATAAATGCCTTACTGAGCACCACATCTGCCTAATTCGACGTCACACAGGGAATTTTATCACGTCACATCAGGAAAAGTTTACGGACAAAGCCGAGGGTTTTTTTTTTCAAAGGATCTTCAGTTATATGAGTTAAATAGTGTTATTCATCTTAATCCTTCTGAAACATGGTGTCCGGATTTCTTTCATATCATTGTTGTACTTCCACGCAATTTGTACTGTGACAAGAGTGGCACTTTACAGAAACAAATGACCAAAGAGACGAAAGCATTGCCGTCAAAAATGTGAAACGAAAATTTGGATTGGACCACCGGCAACTGGCTTATTATCTTATCCTCAGCGCTATTAAGCAAACATCAAGAGTAAGGAAGAGGTATTGGATCTATGGATGCAGCAACGCAACTTCTGCAAAGACACAAACTATGCATGGTATTCTGAAGAAACTTTGTAGGCTTAAGTATGACATGATGATATGACGAAAGTTTCAAGGCACAAACTTTGTAGGCTTAAGTATGACATGATGATATGACGAAAGTTTCAAGGCACAAACTTTGTAGGCTTAAGCATGCCATGATGATATGACGAAAGTTTCAAGGCACAAACTTTGTAGGCTTAAGTAAGAAATGATGATATGACGAAAGTTTCAAAGCACAAACTTTGTAGGCTTAAGTATGACATGATGATATGACGAAAATTTCGAGGCACAAACTTTGAAGGCTTAAGTAAGACATGATGATATGACCAAAGTTTCAAGGCACAAACACTACATGTTCCAATGTTTGTTTCATTTATATGTTTGATTGATATTTTACTCAAGAATATTTCACTTATACGATGGTAGCCGGCAATATGGAGGAAACAGTTCAGAACCTGGGGAAACCCACGACCATCCGCAGGTTGTTAGCCGAACATTCCACGTATCACAGGAGAGGAAGCTAACATGAGCTGGACTTGAATTCACAGCAACATGATGTCATGAAAAAAGTTTGTGTGCAAAAACAGTCCTAATACTTGAGGTCGGAAAAAACCCTTGTTGCAACAAGAAACAGGGGGTTCTAAAAGACATTTATATGACGGGGAGCATGGTGAAGCCTAAAGTCGAAATCTTTCAATGTTGTGAATAATGTACATGGGAAGCGAAACCATTAATCCATCTAAATAATAGATTACACAACGAGACACTCGCATTGTTTTAAATACACCTTCTTTTTCTCACGAAAGATGGAAGCAATGTTTTTTGAAAATGACGAAAATCCCAATTTCCAGCCGGAATAATGTTCAACACACTCTACATGAACTGAGACGTCCAGCCAGTCGGTTAAGGTTGAATGAACGTTATCAATTGATAGGTTTTCCGAACTGGTCAAATGTCCATCAAGTCAGTAATATAGAGAGTTAGCATGAGTCAGCCAATGCACCACAGCGATAGCATTTTGATGTAATTCCATCATCCATTCGATAGTCTTCCAGGTCACTTCTCCAAATGCATATGTCTGTGTATGAAAAGAAAGAAATGGCGGTCATTCCACGGGTGTAGGTCCGTTGCATTATAGGGGTGTTCTGTTGAAAATGTACATTCATTTATTGATCTAGATTGAGTTTCTAATCCAAATTTATCAGCTCGCAGTCATGGATGAAGAAAACATGGGTGACATGGGTGTATATGCAGAACACCCTGAAGTAAAACAGGGCAATTTAGAAAGCTTTTAAGTCAGAGGTGGCGCAAGTAAACTTATTAAAAACTTATACATGTACTATTGTCTCTAAACAGAAGTGTCTTAAAAAATGCACACTTTCTCATACATATATATGAGATTAACATTTCATGCAGTGATAGCTTCAATTTATTATGACATTTCACCAATGGATGCTTTCTTATACATATAGGATAAAGAATTCATACAATAATAGCTTCAATTGGTCAAGACATTTTTATTCTAAAATAGGCTGTTATCTTTAATCACTTTGCAACATGCAGGGCACTCTTAAATTGGAAAATCTCCAAAGCAAAGCGGTTTTTGTCAGCGTACAGCTTGGTGTTACAAAGTGATGTTCTTTATTCAAGCCCATAATGTGTTTGATGTGAAGCCGGCAAATAACAAGAAAAGCGGAGATATCTTACCTGTAAATGGGTGCATTATTGAACTGAAGCCTCGTCTTAACTAGGAAATAACGGTTTAGAATCCTGATGTTACTGAATTGGTTGAGTGGTTTTCAATACAACAGGTTTGCTGTGTACCCGGAGAGGACATTTTGCGGACGCGCCACTTTCCTGTACCTGTCTGGCGTCGAATATAAAAATGCAAAAATATTTGAGTAAATCATCAACCAAATCTATTTCCTTGGCTTCAAATTCCAGTCAAACGAGTACATAAAGGAATCAATCAAATTTCAAAACGTATGCAAATGTACAAAGCTATGCAAATCATTAAATATACTTGTGAAAGAGGAGACCTTATATGGTCCTACTTCTTTACTATTTACCAAGTCAATACCACACTGATATTTGAAGGGAGAGTCTTGAATACACTCAATACCACAACGGTACAACATAATTTAGTTACATTAATGTACATACCTCAAATACCTCGGTTGTCCAACACCTAGACGAATCTCGCTCCTCGGATGTCCAACACCTAGACGAATCTCGCTCCTCGGTAGTCCAACACCTAGACGAATCTCGCTCCTCTGTTCGTCTTTGATCCAATATAATCCGAACGAGCGCGAAAGAGCATCTTGTTTCTAATGAGCGTTTTATAGATTGGTTTGTTTTACTGGTACAATAGGTGCAGTTTATCTTTTCTTCTACTTTTTTTTCAGTCATTATTTTGTTATTTTTCCCTAAAGCTAATTTTGAAGGCAATGTTTTGTGTCGTTTTATGCACCAACTGGTATGTCGTTTGAATGCTTGCCTTTCTGCGACGCAATGTTCGCTAACATGACTATATTGCACAATTTAAATGAATGTTTCACTCTTATGAAACTAGGATATTTATTGTACCTGCAAATATGTAATCAGGCACTGAGATTAATTTGAAGGCGTGAATTTGTTTATTGTCTGACGACGATCTACGTCATTTACATTGCTGTCCCTTAATTTTGCATTTGTGTAGAGGTACGAATGGATCTAGTAGTCTCGTCAAAACTCAGCTGTATATTTGGCTTCTGTTTCTTTTGTCTCGTCAAACAATGGTGATGTTCTGTGAAGCGTTATACCTAAAAATGGTGTGACAGCGAAACAATCGTCAGCTAAAAACACACAGGCTCACACACACGCACACAAATAAAAATATGTACATGTAAATCATAAAATAAAGTCAACTAAACGTACAACTACAGAACATTGTCTTACCGAGTGTCCATGTTGTGCACCGACTGATGGGCCCTACCTGTTGTACTAGTAGTTGGTGCTAGGTTGTTGTTGTTGTTGTTGTTAGTTGCCGGAGTCCGTGATTCACCGGTTTGACCCCAGGGTGTGGTCGTTGTTGTTCGTTCCAAAATTGTGCTTGTTAGTGCCTCTGTGGTAGTTGTTGGTACTTCTATGGTAGTTGTTCGTTTTAGTGCCTCTGTGGTAGTTGTAGGTACTTCCATGGTAGTTGTTCGTTCCTCTGGTGTAGTTGTTGTGTCCGGGATGTTTGCAGTTGTTGTTTCCGGGATGGTTGTAGTTGTTGTGTCCAGGACGGTTGTTGCTTCCGGTGTAGTTGTCGGTTCCGCGTTGGATTTTGGTACTTTCGTGGCAGATGTTGAATCTTTTCCGGAAGATGTTGTTAATTCTTCCGGAATGCTTGTTTCGTCTGTCTGGGTAGTTATTGGTGCTTCTATGGTAGTTATTGGATCTTTCGGGATAGTTGTTATCTCTCCCGTGGTACATAGACATGTTGATAACGCTGGAAAATGTAATTTAGTTTTGAATCAAAATCAAAACTTGTGGTTCTTTGTTAATATGAAAATTGCAACAGTAAGGTGCTGGACTATGATCCAGTATACACGTCGACTACGGAGACTCAATTTAATTTCAGTCTTTATTTCATAAAGAGTCAATTCGCCGCTTGGGGTCTCTTCTGAGATACAAAGTAATGAATTGTTGATCAAACATTATTATAACACAATGGTAAGGTATATGGATTAGCAATGGAGGAAATACTGTATATATACACATTACCATAATATCCGTGAATTTGAATATGAATATACATAAGCGTACACACACACATTTATATGGCAACTACGTACAGGGTAAAATGTCAGTTAGAGAGCCAAACTTATTGTAATAAACGTTTTATTTCATCCATGAACCGGCGCACACCTGGAAATATACTTAAATTATCAGCTGCACTTAATTTCAAGGATTCATAAAATTAGTATTTCGCAAATGCGTTGCGGGAAATACTTCAAAATAAAGAGTAGTGTGTACCTAAGCAAATTATCTCAGCCAGTGAGACGAGCGTGAGATTTCTTTGCTACGCACAGGCAAGAAGGAGTTAACTCGCTCTAGCTGCTTGTGTGGACAATAGGCGATTATCGCAGAGGAGTTGTAGTCTGTCATCGTGACATCGCTATGATGTAGAAAAAAAAGAGATCTCTGTGAAGCCAAGTTATCAAGGAACACAGCTTTTCCAAATTAATGTGAAAAGGATGTGTGGTTTTTGGAGTTCTAGGTGATAGAAGGAAGGTAGTACTCCAGCGACTAAGTGGTCGCCAACCCGCTCCCACTTCTACGAGCCTTTTGGGCCTGACGTCTGCATGCAACACTTGTCAGTATATTAAATACGCATACACACGCAGATCTTAAAGGACTAGCTTAAAATAACGACCCTTACCTCCCAATCCGGAGGTTATCAGTGTGACAAGATGCTACTGAGCAACAGGTAAAATGTGGTGATATGGCATGGAACCTCGCAAAAGTTTAGGGATATATATTCTGGGGGTTGAAGTTCACAAATTTACAACACAAATGTAAATTGTAAAGAAAAACAATGGATATTCAGTTGCCTTCTAGTACAGTAATCTGGCGGTCACTCAGTCGCATGGCTTCTCACGTTCCTCAGGTCTTCGTTCCACCTGTACAGAGAAAGCAGACTAGGAGACAGCCTAGGTGGCCTGGAGATTAGAGCGTCCACCGCGGCGTCGGGAAATTCGGGGTCAATCCTGGGTCGGGTTATACCTTTAAAAATGGTATTTGTGGCTGCCTCGCTTGGCCCTCGGCACTGAGAGGCTAGAGCAAGGAAACAGGACTGGTCGAGCATGTATAATGTGACTGGGCGGTGTGTCATGTCTGGTGTCTTCGGCATGATGTTCCATTGGAGGCAGCACTTTGGTAGCATGGTCTCGCCCTGCCACATCGAGACACAATATAGATGGTCTGCTCGTTGTCATATAACTGAAAAATTGTTGAGTCCGACGTAAAACCCGAGCAGAAATACATACACACTCTACCAGAAGAACTGAGCAAAACCAGCCAGCGACAGAGGCAGGAGAGATGCTGGTGTTCATGTCATGTCCCGAATGCTAAAGTTCTGGTACCCTCGTCACCGTCTACTGATAAATTGTTTGAAATGCGATACTCTTACCTGGTCTCAAGGGAAGTGTCACCAAAATGAAAAGAAGAGCCAAGGTAGTCTTGTAACTCGTTCCCATTTTTCTGGTCCCTGGAAATTACAAAGTTGAACTGACTTCAGAATTAGATATGAAGTACTTCAAATATTTTAAATAGTAGCATTATAAATCTCTGATTACACAGGAGCTCACTGCGACAACTCAACTCCACTCGACTTTTTAAATTTTTTTAAAACTTTTTTAATATGGTATAACCATGGTCCAATTTCCAATTCCTGATATACAGGGCTTTCTGATACAGGCCTGGTCGGCGATGTATGACAAAAATATACAAAAAGAATATTTCGCTCACTGTAATAGTATTGGCAACTCGGACGTCTTGGCTAATTTTTTATTAGATAAGCGACTTGATTCAGTAGTTTAATCCCGAATTTTTTCCCCTTTTATTATAACCATGCAGAGCATACATGAGAAACCTTGATCGAAAGGGCGGAATCCCCAAGATGTAGATAAAATGAAGACGTTGAGAAAACAGAAAAGGACCCGTGAGTTACTGTATATTATATTAGAACACGTCGCTTTCATAGAACGGCCCGGGGGAGTGTTAAATTCCTCAGTGTATATATATGAGTGTGTATAAATACACACACGATCATATGACGTTTTTTCTTCTTTTAAACCCACGTACACTGTTTGTGTCATTGTGGAGAAATCCTGAGTCACTGTATTTAATGGGTGACAGTACTGCAAGATTTCTCACTGCTGGTTGGTGGCAAGTGGTGCACAACATGGTTTGGGCGCTTGTCAGTGAGGGGGGGGAACACAAGGTGTGTATTTTTTGTAAGACATTACCCAAATAGTGGACAACCAATTCATGTGTCATTGCTGGGGTGCTAATTTGCTATAGTCGTTTTAAGACAACAAATGACACGCCCTAATGCCTCTAATTATTAGCACAGATATTAGGAAAGCAAAAAATTACATTCATCTCCAAGTTTGTTGAAAAGTAAATATATGGATAGGTTGGCCATAAAAGGGTCTGAAAAGTTTTATGTCTGTTTCAGTTACATGGATGCTGACTAAATTAGGTGGACCAGGTGTCCCGAAAACTAAGAGAATTAGGGTATATAAATATAAAAATATCAAAACACCAATCATATTAGGTGGATAATGTATTTGAGCTTATTTCCATGCTGAATGCAGCCTAAAACTGAGAAAATTTAGAATACTTTTCTTTAGATATTTGATCTACGTCTGAAAAATGTTTTTGCTCATATAGACACAAAAGCCTCATTCTTAGTTTTTTTACCAAATGCTGATGCCAAAAAAATCAAAATGTGCAAACTTACCTTTCCGTTCCGCTGGTTGTCTTATTTCAACTCCTTTTGAATCACGTTCATAGTCCATTAAAACATTTCAATTCCGCCTGAACAGCTCTCCCGTTTGTGCGGTATACAGTCTTCTGTTTATTCTGGAACAACTGAAATCTTGTATTCTCGGTAATTATCTATTCAACGTGCTCACTGAAGAACAAACCCAAAACCAAAACAACCAAAGATCTGTTGTTACCAGCTAACGTGCGAGAATTATCAGTGTATATACTAACATGATAAGGCTGGCCTTCTGACGTACCTAAAAATGCCGAGTTTAATATCTGCTGTCATTGTGCCTTGAAACAGCCTATTGTTGGCCGAGGTAAATGACAAACATTTGCTTGCCCTGGTGTCGAGTATCCATGTATTTTCAGTCACGCCCATCTAACACAATGAAAGCCACAGAAGGTGTTCGGCAGGGCAGTAAGCTGAGCTCACCTTTTATTTTCAGAAAGAATGGATGACTGCACATCGTAGCTGACTGCCTGAAAAGGTTTACCTGAGAATTTATTAACTGATGCAAGGTATATCCCCAAGCCCTTCTCAAGGCTTGCAGTCTTTATTGCTTTACAATAAGGTACCTCTACATGAAAGTGTCAGATATAGCCCCTAAATTGTGCCGAAACTACAATTATAATTTTTTTTGTGTGTTCTTAATCCAGTTCAGTCTAATGTTAGAATTGCACGGCTGGTACTTTAGAGCCAAATATAACAAAAACTTCTTTCTTTGCAGATACAGGATTTAATATTCAAACAGATGGTTTGTGTATGCATGGGTAGATATTATTGTAGTGATTTCAGCAGATTTCGCAATGATAAATCCCTGACGACTGCATTCCACTGCAGTGACGTCCACGTTTATTAATTATCCACACTGGCAAATCCAACGTTAGAGTAAAAGCTTTTATCAGTCAGATTTTGCCCAGAAAAATCCACAGAAAAAAAAAGAAATGTTAGCTTTTGGATATAGCTTTCAATGGCCGTTTCACCAACGCTGTTCTTAATTTTCTTTTCTGCTGTGGGCAATTTAGTTGTACATTGCTTCCGGGGGTCGTGGTAATTTCATGTGGATTTGATTTTCGTTTGAAAAATCGTTAACCTTTTGATCACGTGTGAATACAGTGGAGTGGAGGGAATGGGTAAGGAGCTCAATTTGCGGTCAACACAACGCATGTGTTGAGACCCGGATTACGACAAGGAATTTGTGAAGTAGCATAATTAAGATGCAACGTCTAGTAGAACATCTCTACGCTCTGGCTGGAGTGCTGCCAGTGTAATGCTAACTTCCAACGATTCATCCATGCAAAATAACTTTCACTTTGAACACGTCATGGCCTGATCACGACTGTATGTTACGATAACATATCTTTCTCAGCCCTGACAGGGGGAATCCGTGCCCGAGTGCGTTAGCGGTGCAGGGCAGCCTTACACCAAAACGATTGCCGTGAGTGCAAGCCCAACTCACGCTGGCTTTCTCTCCCATGGAAAATGGGGCGGTCCGCCAGCGTAATCTTCGCATGGTCGTGGGTTTCCCCTGGGTACTGCTCGGTTTTCTTCCACCATAATGCTGGTCACCGTCGTGTATAGAGTGAAATTTTCTTGAGTACGACGTAAAACGCCAACCAAATAAATACATCAATAAGTCTCAGCCCTGAGGTATTTGTAATGTTCTACCACTCGAGCGTCATGTCAAATGCAGCCAGGCAGACCCCTTCAGCTGGCACGTTGTTAACATACAATGCATTATGTCAACCCAATACTGGTACTGTACTGAACTGCATTGGCCTTGTGGCTTCTGATCGAGTTAGAGGGTAGCATTTTAACTGAGTTTACTGAAGTCCAACAAACTGCAGCATTCGAGATGCATGCTCATAGCCTGACGTCATAAATCGGCATAAATGTTAACCGCCGTTGTATAAGTGAAATATTTTTAGTGCGACGTAAAGCACCAATCAGGTTATTAAGTTTTCCCATTGATCTCCCCCTTCAACAAAACCATGACCTTAAGGCCAGGATCAGCGCAATACAATGGCAATCAGTTAAGATAATATGACAGCATCACTACATAGAGTATGGGCATAATCAGTTGTAAAGCTTATTGGAAGAGTTATTTCAGTAGGTGTAATTTCTTTCAATAAGATCTGCAACATAGTTCTCGTACTCAACTATGTGTAATAAAACTAGTGGTATGTGTAATAAAAATAGTGGTGGCCATACATAAGGAGCGGTAAGTAATGCGACAAATAGTCAAGTAGAATATTCATGGGCGTTTTTAGTCTCCACACAAACACTTCCTGTTATATTAGACATACAAGCAGAGGTTCGGGACCGAGGTGAACCACACGTTACCGTCAGCCTATCAAAGGCGGCACTTCATGGGGTGCCATGCCACGACAATGTGGGCATTGAATTGAAACACACAGCCCGAAGATGTCCATGTAGCATGACCCAAACAACAATGATTCCACAACTAGAAAGTATCTGATAACACTGACGAGAAAATTCCGGCACGCCGAATGTTCAGAGAACAACGTGCACTGTGGTGTAAAATAAATGTTGTCTTTCTCCCTTGAAACTTACACAGTTAATCAGGTTGTGCCTAACGGGTGTCTCCGCGGGAGTTTTTGTAGTCCACAAGGTGTTAAAAAGAAGCCTTATCAAACAGGAAAGCTCCATTCAATGAAACCGAGGAACACAAACATGCAAATGTATCTCAGGATTCATCGCTCTGATACAAAAAGAAGATAAAATGGATGCAGGATACAAGCGAGGTCGTTACAATGCAACCAGATATATATACAAGTGATAAGAAGTTTCCTAAAAAGAAGGCATTATTGTGACAGTATCAACTTGTGAAAGACACACAACCCTTTATATCTGATCCAGCAAAATGCCTACGATGCATGTCTTTGTTTACGTTGTACCTGTAGAAGAATGACCAATTCATGGGCTCATATTTGATGCGTTCTTTGGAACAGTGATTACAGGGAGATAAATGGATTTCCCGCAAGTAGAAAATTAATACCAATGCACAAACTCACAGGCAATAATGCTTAACTCGCCAGCCCTACGGGGAGTTGAAAGTCAAATTTTGTTTCATTGTAATGTCAATTTCAGTATTGATTCCGTTATATTATTTCGGTCATCTAACTGCGGTGTCTTCTTGTAACAGACTGGGTTCGTTGCTGACATATCAATAGTGTCTGGACACCAGTCAGGTCATACACTGTAAAATTTCCATGTTTAAGTGATGAACACTTTTATACATGAGATTTACATTAAACACTTTGAGATTATATCATTATAGTACAGGATTGTATACATGTTTTAGACAATGATGTTTAATGTTTTAATATATGTTATAATTGTTAAACTCGCTTGTTTGAGGTTTAATCACTCATTATTACTGGCTGGGCTTTGGTCATTATACAGTGCATGAACACCAGGCCTACCAGTGCTGGCTTTTTGTCTTAGTCTGAGCGCCAAGCGAGATATGTTACCAAAATTACTGACGTTAAGGTCTGACTCAATCTGCGGGACTGAGCGCCACGTCTACCCGTAACGAGGCTGAAGCAAATGCCCCAGCAGCCATTGTAAAAGTGGAAGTAAAACAAACCAACGGAAACTTGTTCAGAGGCCACGGAGGTTTACAGAAAGCCAATAAATAATCACCTGCACCATTATGATCAAACAAAACTATAACTAAGATGACACCCTGACTATCGCGATTTCTTTATCTGGAGTTGGGACTTTTCGGTTTGGAAAATTTGCTTTACTTGACACAAGGGTTTTTTTTTTGTTGTTGTTTTTCTGCTGAGACGAATACTCTGATCTAAGCCCTTTGAATCACAAACTGTATTTATATGTTTGTATGCTTGGGTTTTACGTTTTGCTCAACAATTTTTCAGCCAGAAGTGCCATTTTTAAAGTCTCTGATATGACCCGGCCCTGGATTGATCCCGTATCTCCCCACCTATAGGCGGATGCTTTAACCATCAGGCCAACGAGCCAGTCACAACCTGTATGATGAGAGGTCGGACCCTTATGGTCCAGTCTCTGTGTATAAAATCCTGTTGTGCGATCAGTGTAAGTCACGCTAACGCCCCACAGACAGTGAGACGGTATGTGTATATTGCAGGATAGTCCAACATTTGTGTTCCCTCATTTGATCTTTTTGAAGTTCTACCCTTAGGGTTACAGTTTGTAAGATTTAATTGTCACAATGAACAAACCCTCAGAAATATCTAACGTGTCGGTAAAAAATCGAATTTTACGTCTTGTAGTGGTTTCATATACCATACCTATCACATGGATAAGTATCAGAGATGTACCAACAGCTACCGAACAAATACCAGTAGTATACCATAGTATTCCCAACATATGCCACAGAAGTACATGCGCCAACAACTACCACTGAACACCTGCTATGGACACTACAGGTAAGGAGCATGAGGCGATGTAGAAGATGAACGCTGTGAAAAGAATTCGTTTTGTAACTTTGTCTAAGTAATTCCAGATTAGTGCTGTCTAACATGTTACAATTATGACCTAACTCTGCTGAAGTTATAGTTCTAGCCCTAAGTGAGGCGGTACTTTATCTTTATCGCGGTTACATCTAAAAACCATGTCCATATTTATGCTGTAGTCTTTTATGGTTTCTTTATTTGGTGTTTTATTCTTTTCTCTCGGCGTGTGTATTATCAGCCGACATGACTTGTCAAAGTGTCTTCAGGTACAATCTCAGAACATCAGAGGATTGCAACAGTTTGAAAAGTTATATTTAGGTTTAACAGCTGGAGTTTTGAAGTAACAACCTGGATGGATTGTAACCTTTAGTACTCAGCTTCAGTCCGTACAACAGAGGCTTTAGGTCAGGCGCCCAAGAAAATGAGGTAGATTATCCCTGGTCACACTCGCTCTCCATATCGTGGAAGCAAAACGATTTTAACGATTATTAATTAGCATAAAGTAAAACTTGCCCATAATATATCTGAAAAGTTAAAATAGTTCAAGGGAAACGATTTAAAAAAAATAATTACTAAAACAAATACAAAGTGATCTAAAACGTAGCAAAAATCATAAACCGCAGCCATTGTGCCAATAAAACAAAACACTTTGTCAAACTGTGGTCAGAAACCAGAGGATTTGCGCACATCTGCTTTGTTCTGGGTCAAGCATAGTCCCACATGTTAGACAACGTTGGAAGATGTTCAAAATGTATATGTGTAAGTAAGTATACATAAACAGAAGTCATTTTTGAATACATTTCTGTTTAGAGAACACCATATAAAAGTGTTTAAGTAGCTTCATTGTGCCATCTCTGACATGTCGACAACCGGTTTTGAAGTGTTCAGTTTTACTTCAGAGTGCTTGCCAAAGGAAGCATCGGCTTCTGCACTCATTTGTATTTTTGCACCCAAGCACCAAGCTGAAACTGAATTTGTCTCATATACCCTATCCAGATCACTAAATGAATCTATATTTTCAGCAGAAATTACCGACAGTTCTGGGCTGACCACATTTGCATTCATAGTTTTTATATACACAGGCACCTGCTTCTGGCGAAGTGGCTTTGAAGGCCACCAAATGGCTGACGGAATCATATGAACCAGTAATCGGCGGGGCTGATTCCTTTTTTATCACTCTAGGATAACTTTCTCTATGCTCTCTCTTGTTAAATGGTACACAAGGTTTTAACCAATGCGGAAAATAATAAATAATGCCATAGCGGTTCCTGAATGTTCGCTGGTGACCAGACATCCCAGTCAATATTGAGGGAGGCGAAAACTATTCTGGAAATTGGACGGATGGTAATTGACATATTTCCTCGCTTTCCTCGTTTTCAAAAACATTGTCTCCAAAATATTACTTCGTGAGAAAAAAGAAAGTATTCTTAAAACAATGTTCCTTGTTGTGTATTTTATTACCGTAGATGTAAAGCTGTCAATTCATCATTCACATCCAATAATATTACATTTCCCAACGCACTCCACAAGACATTCTGTATTAGTTTTGCCGACAAGCTGTTTTCACAACTCCATACACTTAATTATAGCTGTTTCTGTGTACAGCGCTTCTTCAGAACACAATTCATTATTTGTGTACACAAAATTTCTTCACAACGTCATAAAATATTTGTGCCTACAAAATTTCTTCACAACATGATACAATGTGTGTGCCTGCAGGATTTCTTCGCAACAAAATACAATATTTGTGCCCACAAAATTTCTTCAAAATGTGTAAACACCATGCAATATTTATGCCTACAAAATTCCTTCCCAACACCATGCATTATTGGAGTCTACAAAACGTCTTTAGAACATCAAGCTTCATCTGTGTCTTTGTAAAAGTTCCATCGTCTGGAATACGGTGTAGCTATGGAAACAATAACTCCTCCTTTCACGGACTGCTTACACAATAACCCGAAACAGACGATAACCTTCGCACCAACCCACTAGCTATTGATCCAATCCAGCTTCTGAGTCCACATTTTGGGGGTTATGATGTCTCCCCTTTTGATCATTTATTCGTTCAATCGGCGATTTCTTATTGCACTAAGGTTATTTCCACCGAATCCGGGCGCTCGAAGACCAGCGGTCGGTTTAGTCCGAAGAGCACACCTAACTGCAGCGGACGACTTATGTAATTTACCCCGCACAATATGAAAAATTCGGACCACAATTGGCCGAGGTTTTTTGACTAATGCAGCTCCAGTTAAGGACTGGTCACTTTAGGCTACTAGCTCTAATTTAACTGTGAACTGCAACACTTCAATTCCCCCTCCCCAGAAAGATGTCGTCAGAACGATCCCCTTGATTTTGTGTAAGATGTTTCGTTGCGAAAATAAGTCATCAAGTATTTGTTTGGTTTGAAAAATGTCATCGCTTATCTCACTTTGGTTTTCAAAACGTCGTGATATTATAGGCTGTGCCCTTCATTCGTGTTTAGGCTTGTACTAGATTTTGTGACGTCGAGCAATGAGATAATTGAATCTGAACCACTCTGATGTATAACGTCGCTCAAAAATCTACAACGAACAGGCCAAGTCATTTTGAGCAAAGTGTTAACAGTGCAGAATGATACGGTTTGGCTGTGGTCAAACATAATCTGCAAATTACATAGACTAACAAAAAACAAATACAGCAAACTGCAACACAATCATATCTGTCTGTTCACTTTGATAACTTCTAGGTCAAAATCAAACACGCTTGCAGGTCCCCTGAATTGGCACTATTGTGCCTCAAAACACTAAAGTACACTTTTCACGAACTTTTTAAATTTTTGTTAACATGTAATGAGACTAGTCTGTTCTAAAAACATTACAGCCAACATTTGCTGAACTTCACTGTGTGAATGTAAAGATGCGGTTGCTTCATGATAGTTGTTTCTCCTATTTGTCAATGTGATACACCTATAACATGAGGCCAGTCGACTTTTCGTCTCTTCCGGTATAGTCATCCTTCCACGGGCTTGGGACTGAAGACAAAACCATTGTAACTGATTAACTGATTGATGTTTAGTGATATGATCAAGAATGTTTATTTATTTCACAGCGGTCAGGTTTATGAGGGGAAGAAATCGGAATGTCCAGAGAAAACCTCCGACCATTGGTAGGTATCTGACAAGATTCTTGACCATAAACCGAAGCCGAAACAGAGAGAATATGATTTGAACACATGGCCACGTTGGTCATGCAGGTATTGCATGGTCAGTCTGCTTAGAGAGTCATTGTGGTCGACAGAATTAGGGCACAACAATCATGGTCTGGATTGATAACCCGTCTATTCTGCCTTAGCGATTAAAGGCAGGCTCTCTCGGCTATTGCCCTTCTTGTGCCGCTTTCACAAAGACGATCGGGTTTATAGATGCAGACAGCGGAAGTCGGAGATTACTGTTTGTTCTACACCCGATGCGTCTATCCCATACAAATACTGGCTTCAAAAACCACACCTTAAGACTTAGCCTATAGTGGCTTTTTTCTTGGCACTTTGCAGTTTGATCCGCCTTACTATCATGGCTATGGATCGGTAGATACATATATATACACATACACTCGAGCCGCCCGAGCACTGGTTTATACATTGAATTCCAATCACCCTTCCGCTGAAAATTCCTTTGGTATCGTGAGTCATATTGAACGCTGTGGCAGAACAGCACTTTGTAGTTAATCATATTGAACGCTATGACAGAACAGCACTTTGTTGTTAGTCATATTAAACGCTATGACAGAACAGCACTTTTTACTTAGCCTAGACCAGCGACGAGTAAAATAGTGTAGTTCTTGCTTAAGGCAGGGTGTTACTAACATTTCCGCTCTTTTGTGAATTCACCCCTAACCAAGGTAGACCGTAATTCACCTGTCCTGTTATGTGTGACCATTTCCCAACTACCACATTCTGGTCCCTGCTCAGAGTTTACTGTCAATACCGAAGTGCTTTATACTGATAATACCCACACGCAGTACATCCGGTAAGCGAGGCTGCCGGTCCCATCTTGGGCAAGGATACATCTGCACACATCATTATTGGTGACGTCATACCCTGTTTACAAGGATCGATGCGGCCTATGTTTGCGTGGTTACAGTATTCTGTGGTAAAAAAAAATTGATCTGATTCGATGAAGAACTGACAATTTATTTACTGATTTATTTATTTGATGGTGTTTTACGCAGTACTCAAAAATATTTCGCTTATACGACGGTGGAGAGGGTTACGGTGGGAGGAAACCGGGAAGAGCCCGGGGCAAACCCGAAGGTAGCTAGCAGACCCACGTACGGTCGGAGAGGAAGCCAGCATGAGCTGGACTTGAACGCACCCCGACCGCAATGGTGGGAGGCTTCTGGGTCATTGGGCTGCACTAGTGCGCGAACCGACTGAACCACGGAGACCCCCAAGAACTGATCAAAATGCTAACGAAGAAGATAGAAATTGGTTGATAGATGTTTTCCACAAAGGTCAACGGAATGGATTTGATATAATTTGATATATGTTTAACGATATGCTCATGGATGTTTCACTTATGCGACAGATGACCGTAGTGGCCGGGGTAAACCACCCATGCACATAAATAACAGCAAGTTACTCGAGAAGATTTTGCACGTGTGAGGTGTACGGATTGTACACCATATTTGAAGACCGTAGTTACCCAAACATATAACACTGCAGTAGATTATTTACAGTCTTAGAAATAAGGATCACTTTCGATTATTTAAACGCCAAATTAAGATATTTTCCTCGTCTTTCCTTCCTAAGACAACCAAAAATTGGAATTTATTACCTTCTCAAATCTAAAACTCCTCTTCGAATACAGTTAAGAGCTTTCTATGCCCTGAAAACTCTTACAACTGTGAACTTACGTCCGTGTGTAATTCATCTGATACTTTTGCCTCTATTGTGCTCTGCGGAATCAGGATGGGACTGAGCACTTTTCACGGCGACTTATTCAAATAAAACATTATGACAAGTGCTGTTATAAATGTGGCCGTATATGTGAAAATACATATCAATGTTGCCTTGAATGTCCCGCTTATGTCACTCTTAGAGAGCGCATGCTCAAATATATAATCAGTGTTATGTCTCCCGGTGTTCATCCATCTGTATACTTGCCAGGTTGCTCCAGGCATATCTGTAACATTCTTTTTATATGGATCATCAAAAGCTAGGACTGACGATAATAAATAGTTTTTAACGCATGTGCATAATTTTATAAGTCACTCTATTAGATTCAACAACCCAACCCATTTATTCTTCATTTGTCAACTCTTTGAGGACTATTTTTATATCACTGTGATCTTAGTTTTGTTTTCCGCTAACTTACTATGTAAAGTCATGTATATTTTGTTTATCTATTGTATTAATTTGTGTATATATGTTGGATTGATTGTTGAGGAGATCCCATTGTGACCATTAGGTTGTGGGGAATCCCCTTCAAACCAACAAAGAATTAAATTAAATTAAATATTTAACAATCCGGAGCAAACGGCATAATGAGAGTTGTTGACCGCCTATTGTTGCCGCGTTTCGGAGAACCGTGAAACTTACTGTGAAGAATTAGAAAGAAGAGTTTGAACACGCATGCTGTGTAATCTATCGACTACTGTGCCGCGCCTTTAGCAGTCTCAGAGCTGCACTGTCATGAATGACTTACTAATTTGTAGCAAGTTATCAATTCAGTCATCATTGAGACAACACACACGTCTGTTAATTTAACAAGGGCTTGGTCATACTTCCTGTATGCGACAAATACAGGCTTCCGGTGATCTAATAAACATGCTGAAACCATATCACCTCATATAGTAATAAAGATAATAAAGATATTAATAGAGATAATAAAGACCATGACGTCACAACTTCCGAAACTATCAATTTGGAATCATGTGATGACACTGCTACGATGAGCCAGACTGCTCCTCCGTAAAAGTAATTAACAGTTGATTCTATTAACTCCTGTGTCATTTTCGTGTACATTTCCTTGGTTTTAATTCCACTGTTCGACATCAAAGGCGGTTCATGCCGATGAGCCAGGTACATTTCCGTTGATTGTGACGTTACAGTCTTTGTGTCTCGCGCATAACTAGGTGATTTCAAGTAAGAATTACGTCAGGAATAAAGACAATCTCTTAGAGCGTACAAATGTGTCATGTTAAGAACAGCACATGCGAGAAGACCGAGTTCCTGTTTAGTGAATAGAAGTGCGCGGGTATAAACACGGCCTTGGGCAGATAATTCGTTAGTGTGAATGTCACACGGGAGAAAGTTCGTCAGTATCTTGTCGAAAGTCGGTGCCTTTAGCCGGATTCTCCAGTTTGCTCTACATACATGTATAAATGAGCATGATATAGATAAAAGGTCTTCTGCGGGGCCGTTAAGTGAGAATCAAATAAAAAAAAATAAATAAGCCAATAAATAAATAAACAATTCCCCGTGGGCAGGTGTATGGAGTGGCATCTGTTACAGACACCCTCCTCCTTTGCCTGTCTTGTAAGACTAATCTTTTAATCGCCTACATCTGATAATGCACGCATTAGCAATATGGACTCATCCAATGACACCGCATCTTCCTCTCAGTATATATTGCTGGTCGGAGAATTACTGCGAGTTTTACCATCTTAAATTTTGTATCAAATTTTCCTTTTGCTTTTGATTGGTTGATTGATGTTTAGGGCATAATAGATGATTATTCAATGAATAATGACCGATGCAAACTCGTTTATTTCTCACCAGCTCCTGTACTACGTAATAGTAGAACTTGACCACATCAACCGGTATTCATTGAATAACCTATAATTACAAGCTTTTATAGCCCAAGCAAACTCATTTCTGCAAAGGAGCAAGGATGCGTATGGATGATAAACAGTTATATATCCACACGATAGACGCCAGGGAGTGAGCATCAGATATGTATACAACAACAACAACAAATCAGCTACCTGCAGCCGTTTGTCTATGTATGCCACCTGCTGGCAGACTTGCCGCTCTCCATTTTGGTCTACAAATGGCACGAATCTAATGTCAGACGGTCGGTTTCATTTCATTAATATGATTAACATAGCGCATCGGCAGATAATGAGGCCGGTTTTATGCATTTTTTTCCAACAAAACTCTGCAGTCTCCTCCGAATGACGTCACACTAACCCTATCTTGTTGACGTGGACACTAATCCCTGTAAGTTTTGTGAAACGGACATCTGGTGATACGTTTGTAGATTTTAGATTTATTGTGATGACAGCCATGGCACGGAAGAGAGCATATTTTTGATTGGCTTACTAAATTGCATGAGAACGAGCATTTTTTTGAAAATAAATTACAAAGGCCGTTTCGGAACAGTCGACTTAATGAAGAGTGTGGAGGGGGTGTTAAGACTTCCTGGAGGAATTCAAGGAATTCCGGGACAAGCCCCAAATAAACGTTGTAACAGGTGTTTTTTTAAAACGGCAGTAGAAGAAGCCGACAGCGAGGCCATACACTATAGCGTGAAATAGACACGTGAAAAAGAAGGCATTACACCTGAATAATTCTTTAGTGGACGTGGAGCAATAATCACACGAATATTCACTGATTGATTTGAATGTTGTCTAGCGGCATAAACAAGCGTGTGTTTGACGTTTATATCGTGGCTGGGAGAGCCCGGGGATAAACCACCATGCAGTGACAAGTTAGTGACTAAACTTTCTACGTGTTACATGTAAGCTATGCACAGATAAGCACACCAACTGGGGGGATAGACAGTTATGTGGTGTTCAACGAACATCTGATTGCGCGAACGCACTTGACACACATTTGGTTACACTAAAAATTCGATTCCTCCAGCCCATGACCTAACACTCTGTTTTATTTCTTTAGATGCTAAATCTCCAAACTTACTTTTCTTTAATAGGAGAAGCGGATAAAGATCTTTATCAATGTCTGAGATAGAATATTGTCGGCGGACCAAGTATTGTATTTCATCTCTATCATGAGAAGGGCGTGACTCGTGTTAGGGGAGGAAAATTATGAAAGGGGGTTGTCGGTTTTGACGCTAATGCGTTATACCTAGCTTGCTTAGCATCACCTATGTCGGCTGGACATTATACCCGCTGGCTACCCATAGAAGAAGAGAGACAAGACACAAAAATTTTTATCCGAAGGAGTCCAAAAATCCCCGACTGTCTGAACAGTCGCTAGACTGGCAAGCTGCTCAGCTGGGCGTCCCTATTCGTCATCGGCTGAACGATGTGGACCGGAGAGTTGGTGATCGTCGGCTCCCTGTTGACGGCTTTGCTGTGGTGACCGGTCGACGCACTATTTTCCAGGTAATGTATTATGTCTTGTATATGTAATATATATAAAATAATTATGTATGTATGAAAAAAAAAAGATTGGGTAAATGTAGCGTTATAATTTATAACATGTGGAATATATGCATGTATATACATATATATATGCATGTATATAAAACAATGTACACGCTTTATACTTATATATACGTATGCTTGTATCATTGCAGTTCCACGGATGTTACTGGCATTTCCACGGGTGTCATCTCAACTATACTTCAACAGTTGAGCTCCGCTATAACACTAGACTAGGCCTTTCACCGGAAGAACTTCAGAACGAGACGAGTGAGCACCAAGCATATTTCGAGCATCTCAACTTCCAGGTTGTGGAAAAATGGGAATGTTTTTTTCTTCAGCAAAAGCAACTGACCTCACCCTTCAATCATTTCTCCGACATTACTACACTCCTCCACCACCCCATCTTACTGAAGATTAATTATTAAAATCAGTTATGGATCAGCAACTGTATGGGTTTGTGGAATGTGACATTCATGTCCCCCAAGAATTATAATCAACTTTTGCTGAATGCCCCCCGATATTTAAAAACGCAAATGTCACTATAGAAGATATCGGTCCTACTATGAAAGAATATGCCAAGGTCAATAATATTATGACTCAGCCGCGCCGTACATTAATCGGAAGTATGTGTGGGACGAAAATTCTCTTGGGCACCCCTCTGCTAAGACAGTATTTGGCTCATGGACTGGTTGTAACTCGCGTGTAACTCGCGTGTATCAAGCTGTGCAATGCACACCCGAAACCTGCTTTCGCACCTTCGCCGATCACGTGACTCAGGCCCGACGTCAAGGGGATGTAGATCCCAGCAAGGTGTTAATAGGTGAAACGATGAAGCTATTAGGAAATTCGGGATATGGAAAGACAATTGCTAATCAAGATCGCCATGTGAATGTGAAAGTGTGCACGCTACAGAAAGCTCGGAAATTAGTCAATTCAGATGCATGTATTAACGTGGAGGAAATTGATGATGATACGTATGAGGTCACGTGCTCTAAGAAACGGATCTCTTATAATTTACCCTTACAGATAGGGTGTATGGTATATCAGTATGCCAAACTCCGCGTGCTGGAATTCTATTACGATTTCCTGGCAAAATATTTGCCTTCCAGTGATTATCAACTCGCGGAGACAGATACAGATTCAGCTTACATTGCATGGTCGGAGCCTAATTGGGAATCCTTGGTTAAACCTGAGCTGCGAGAAGCTTACGAGGCTGAACGTGAGCGCTGGTTACCTCGTCGAGGTTATTATCAGCATGACAAACGTACGCCTGGTCTGCTTAAAGTAGAATGGAGTGGAGATGGTATTATCGCTTTATGTTCCAAAACATATAACTGCTACGCTGGGGACAGTGGAGATGGTGATAAATTTTCCTTCAAAGGAGTAAACCGTCACAGTGCTCAAAAGGATTTGTATCTCTCGGTGCTCCAGGAGGTGCGAAGTGCAGCCGGAGTCAGTCGTGGCATGCGTGTACGTGGACGTCAAATGTGTTCCTATACACAGCAAAATGACGCTTTCACGTATTTTTATGCTAAACGTAAGATTTTGCCTGATGGGGTAAGCACGACTTATCTGGATATTTAGATACATATGTAAAAATATTTTAAGATTCTGAATATTTTGTAAATAAAACAAAGAAAACATGTTATTTTGGTGAGATCTCAATTTTTATTAATTTTTTGGTTCAGTAAACAAGAACAAACAACTGGAATTAAAGATGTCATTTTTTTTAACAACACTCGTCATTGTATATATGCATTGTTCTAGTCAGCAAAAATACAGCCTCTTTGCAACACTATACTAACATATTCCTTGTTATCAGCATATGTTTGTACAACAACAATAAGCATGGAAGAATTGATAAAAAAATGTCTGATTAACTGATTACCTTTCACTATTTTGGCTTTCACATACAAATACGAGTTAGCCAAGTACAAGTAAGTGTCTGGATCCCCGTTGCTAATAAAAAATTCTACAGGCCCACCGCCCACAATGCTAGCAGTAGGGTTGTAGGTATCCCAACATCCTTCCTGTACACTTCTTTGAATCGGAGGTAAAGTCCACAAATGAAATTCACTGTTCACTGATGGGGCTGAATTTGGGTGCTGTAAAGCCATGCTAGGACAAATATAAATGTTATACGAAAATATCTTTGGGGAGTCTACCTGATCCCTTTCGCCCCGTGTGTGCTCCAACACGCCTTCTACGCTGACTGATGAGGTGACGTGCAGCAGGGCGTTTTATACGGCGCCGGTGAGCTGGTTTACCCGGTGGACGTCGCCCTGCCCCAGGTGTAGATACACCGAGGATACGAGGGACTTCCCTCGCCAGCGCACGTTTAGCACTCCCTAGCAGCCTTTTACCAGCAGCCTTACTACGTTGTTTCAGGGCTTCCTTCGGTGACTTGCCGCGAAACAGCGTATCACCAGCAACCCCCAGAGCCGTCCGTAGCACCGTTTTCCCCACGGTTTTGGCAATGGGCACCAGAGGCCCCTTGATAAGAGCACCTAGGACATTCCCTAATCCGTGACCTCGTTGTATCGGAGCACCATGAAAGACAGGAAAATTACCGCCCCCAGCTTGATTGCAGTAGTACGTGATGTAAGGTTGACGCGTGTCTGACATCCTCTATGGGAGATCACAGGTTTGAATCCTCGTGCGGTCAGCGTCAAGTTTTTTGAATTTTTTTGGTCACGTGTTAGAGAAGAGGTAGACTCCTCCGCTCTCGAAAATGAAGTGTTACCAACACTTTCCCATGCACAAATGGGACAGGTGTGCCTGTGTCATCCCTAATATCTATTTCAATGGTCGAAAAATTCTTCTTGAGGACAGGAACATACTTAATATGTGGAAAGGATGTGCTAACATGATCTCCAGACGTCCGACGAACAGCTACTGGGGGGAGAAGTGGGGCTAATACATCCCTTACTACACGAGGTTCGAGCACATCTGAATATATGTAAAGGGCGTACGTATCGCCTGAGTCGAACCAAAGCGGATCTTTTCTTGCTCTCCTGTTATCACCGTATTCCCATCGAGTAAGTGCGGGCTAGAACTTACAGTTTGGTGTGATCTGTTTTCTCCCTCTCCCGTTATCTGCGCTTTCCCAGGGGTGAGACCAAACATTTCACGTAAGCGTGGACTAAAACTTACAGTTTGGCGTGATTTAAATTCCAGTGTATATTTTTCAGAAGCCCTATCATAGCCAAACACAATTTTACCGGCTTTAGGTCTAAGAAAAGCGCTATTGCTATTCATCAGTTGAGCGTTGAGGGCTGAGGTGATAGCTTCCGGTGTCGGGTAATAACCTTTGGGTAATACGACTCGCTCGTTACGACCGAGATCATCATTGTGCACCGTAAACCAGATCTCACCAACTGCGACATTAGATACTGTATTTCCACTAAACCACATTCCCAGTCATCTGAGAGATGAATTGGCCGAGGTAGTTGAATTGTGTAATTAGCTAATGTATTATTTGGGAAATAGTCCATCGAGCTGTTGCTCGGTAACGTCATATAAAACATGCTGTTTATCCCACGTCTCAGAGTCCGACTAACTTTATAGCGTGGGTAACCGCGTTTTTCATAAGGAGACCACTGCAGAGGTTTGGTAATTTTACGTTTGGTTTTTGAATCACCACGAGATGGGGTCTTGGTTGGGGTGGCGGTATGCCCCCACGCCTTCTGTAGTCGTTCCCATTCAGCTTTTGATTTTTTAGGCTTGGATTTACGCATCTTGTACCGGGGAGTTGGAGATGAGCCCTTTGGTTTATGAGGTGTCAACATGCCTTCCGCCCGATATCCTAAATCTGTTGCTTCCTCCTCTTTTTCTCGCCTTGTGTAGCTCAAAATAATGATCCAAAATGGCCATATGTATATATATTCGGGGCAGCCATGCACAGTTTACAGCAGGAGACAATGCACATTTACCAGGAACCTGGCTATTCACAGATGGTAAGCCAATCCTCCTAATAATGGGGAACTATCAACATCTATGTGTGTATGTATTTAACATGGTGAACAGGTGTCTGTTAAGGAGGTGCCAATACAGCATGCTGTATCCTACAATCACCTCAATTTTTCCATGCAAACTGAAGGAGATATAGTTCGTACAAGTTGAAATTGGAATCGGGTTTTTGTGTACATTATAGTGTACATCATTTTGTCAACAACGGTCACAAAACAAATGGTGTCTTGCAATCGCTTACAGTAATTAAGCAACGGTTAGAATTTTGTTGTCAATTATGTGATTTTTGCCAAGAATTCAACAAGGTCCAAATCTGATTCCTCTTTACCTTTTCAGTCAGGTCACAAAAACTTAGCTTCAATGACTCCACAACTGTATGGCTCTTCCCAACCATGCTGGAGTATACCATGCATGGTAGTTTAAATCGTCTATCCACAATCTGAAGAACATATCTACCCAGCAGGGCGTGATTGTCACTGTCCTGATTATTGTATCAGTCCACTCTTACAGTAGAAACGCTAGACTGAAACAACGAACTGATCCTCAGGGTAGAGTGCCACCTTCAAACTTCTGTGTGAACAACCCATGTGACAAGACTATGAGAACAAAACGGGATGAATTTGTACCGTCAGATTCATGTAGTTTACCTGCTATTAGCGGGGTAAAGTTAGTAGTGATGTATATATATACTGATTTACAAACGCAAGCACTCTATGGGAATGAGGAGCAGATTTGAGCTGACGAGATGGGTTTGATCCGATAACAACTTCAGCTTTGTAGTTGACAGCCAGGAAGCACCCGAACACAACACAACTGGAGTAACCACTCTACTCCATTTGAAATCTTTATTCGAATGTCCTCATAAGTACGTTTTTCGTTATTAGGATATTACCCAAAGCAAGTCACAATCTTCATTGTTTCCCTATTCTCCCCATGCCCAAATGGTGCCATTTTATTTGTTTATTCATTTGATGCCTGCAAATAACTATATTCAAGAATCTTTCACTTATTTTGATGAGTGATAATCAAAACTGTAGTGTTAATGAGTTATACAATGTAGCCTTGTGGGTTAAAAGTGTGTTCCCGGTGATCAAAAATAAAGTAAATCTTCATTACACACTAACTTACAACAACAAAGCTAAGGTCAAGCTGGTAAAAAATATGTGCCACAAAACAAGACCGCCTTCTCCTTCAAACCACGTGTAAAAGATATATACACAGGTCACAACCAGTTCTATCCTGTTGGTCTTTGATTTATGTAATCAAAGTTAAGTCACTTGTACGAAAAGGCCGGTATCAGAGTATAACTTATTTTGATTCAGATTTACCAGAAATTTAAAAAAAAGGTAACCTGGGTTTAGATTCCAAAAGCAATAAAGGAAACTGCGAAAAGTAAATGTCAACAGCGTAAGCACTTATGAGCGTCAGCAGTTAAATTCACTATCGCTCTACTCAAACTGTAGTCTTGTTGTAAATCCTTGCACCCTTCTAGGGGGACTCCTACAATGGCGAATTACGATCACGGTGTTATTGCATCACTGTCATTGGCAATGGCGGTAAACAACATTTATGCAAAAGACAAAAAACGGAACCCACACATGTATGCTTTTCTCAACCAAAATGCATTTTCAAAAAGTATTTCCCAACGGACAGATTAATTTTTCATGCATAAAACGCAAAATGTTCCTAAAAGTCCACATAGTGTTTGGTGCACGAATTGTAACTTTGGAGTATCTGTTTGCTATTGTAGCCATATTCTCAGCAGTGGTCTGGATACCTGTGCTTGGATTACCCCTCTATCTCTGTGTAAATCACTGTCAGCAAGTATTACAAAATACCTATGTTTGGGTTAACCCTCCATCTGTGTGTAAACCACTGTCTATAAGTATTTCAAGATACCTGCGTTTGTGTAAATCTACCTGTGTGTAAATCACTGTCTGTAAGTATTACAAAACACGTGTGCTAGGATTAACCCTCTACCTGTGTGTAATTCACTGTCCGTAAGTACGAGTAGGTACCCGTGCTTGAATTCACCCTATACCTGTGTGTAAATCAGAGGGAGAAATGATTACAGAAGACATGCAAATGGGAACTGTAAAAGAAAGATTTTTTAAGTTTTGTCGAAAAATGGAGAAACAAGTTGTTTTTTATATGTATATTATACGTCTGCTAGGTACTCCTCCAAACTAGGAATATTTTACGTTAAATGTCAGAAACTTTCGCCCTATATTAGGGCTCTTTCCATCGCACAGTTGTTTTGACTCATTGATCGCGTAGCGTTAGGAAAACTGTAATTTAAACCAATTTACGCCAGGCAAAGCTGAGACACTTTGTTGTAAATTTAGATTTTATGACACACGTTAAATTGTACAGTTATAAGTCAATACCAAACGTTTTGTGTAGCCTTTAACTTTCGGTTTGGAGCATATATCATCACTGAATAGGTACAGTGCACCAGACAGTAAATCCTGCAGCTAACACCAAACATCGCCCATTTCCCCCTTCTATCTCTGCTGTGTCCTGGTTATTTAATCTGACGAAAATAATGAGTACCCAAAAATGCTCATGGGCCATGAAAAATCACCAAAGAGTTGACAACCTTCTCTTACTTCAAGATCAAGTGTAAGAACAACAATACAAATTTTCCCGTTTGCGTTGGTATTCCTTGAAAATATATATTTATATATTGTGTTCGACTCCATAGCTTATAGCATAGCCATAGTATATGCTTATTCCAGCATATTACTTACTATGTACTCATGCGACTGTGACCAGAGTTATGGTGAGATGTAATTTGAAACTGGCATTCAAACTTGTCTGACAGTTTTGATTCATTTGACTGTTTCAGTTCATTTGATTAAACATTGCCCGTATGTTGTCTCCTCTATCAGTTCCCTCGACGGTACAGACAAACTGGTTTTTTAATCAGTTGATTTTGTTATTTTGTTATTATGACTGTGGCCTGTTTACTTGGAGCATCCCCATATCGCTGTAGTATATTTTCCATTGTGCAATAAGCTCGATAGATTTTCGCGGAAAATCTCTATGTTCTGTGTTACTAATTTATATCCTCACAGAAAACAAAAGAGAAGAGAAAAACCATTAAGAGACAGGAAGCATTCGGTTAGGAAAACGTCATCGGACTCAGGGAGGTGTAACTGTCGTTCTGAATGGCGCCGGAGCAGAACTTCCAAAAGAGTGGCCTCGGAAGGACATGGAAAGGGACATGCAGCTTTCCACATTGCTCCGAAAGAAGAGCGTGGCCTTAAATCTTCTAGAATCGACCGCAACACACCAAGACATCAAAGCGCGAAACACATAGCGTGTGCTAAACACGGCTGTGGGAGATCTCACACGTTTGCGGACAATCCAAGGCTAGAATCGTCCGCTCCAACTAGTGGATTTTATTTTGAAATGGATGGGAAGGGGAGCAACTCATGCATTCCCAAGTCCATTGAATTGAAAGACACTCCAAGGAAATCAACGAAGAAAGCATTGTACTGGTGGAAGCGAACAAGCAGTGCTCATGAGACCAATGCGCCCATATATGCTAATAAAAAGTACCGGAATGAGAACGTCTTCTATGAAGACAGTGGGGATAACAACCCCAAAGTTGTCAAGGTTTCTGACTATACGTCCATGGATTGGGTGTAGAAAGAGAAAACATTTGTAACATACAAGGTTTGCACTTCAGTTGAGAGGACGTCATTAAGGGCCAAAGTTTGACCTTATAGGGGGTTAAGAGACTGTATCCATGGGTACATTATCTACTGTTGTTTAACGTTTTTAAATAGCATTAGGTCACTTTAAATGGCCATATTTAATATGGCGCGATAGTTAGACATCATATCGTCCTTTCTGTTATTAAGGATAATTGAAAGCGAAATTTTGTACAAAAAATTATTTGGTTAATCCTTTTCCTTTCATAAATTGTAACAGTATCCTAATATTAAATTTTACAGCGCATAAACAGTCGTTGTGAAGTTGACGTATGTATGAAGGCTGAGTATGTTGGATAAAGCCTGCCACCGAATTTAAACATATGGATACGTTAAATTTCGTGGATCGGTCTGTAAAGCTGAATAAAAGTATTTCTACGGGTAGCTTTTGTAGTGCTCTGTATATATATGTCCTCATGCATTGCTACCTGGTACAGGCACATTATTATATGTCCTCATGAATTGCTACCTGCCACAAGCACATTGACAAAAGATTACTCATATGAACAAGATCTGGGCATTCTCCGAGCCTCCGTAAGTTCAACCACCGTGTAGGAAGAACAGTTCTGATACCATTGGTGTCATTCACTTAATAACGGTGCTGGGACGTATACCGAATGGGTTGTGTATAAGGTACCACTGAGGCTTTTAGCCGTGAGGGGTGCTCCATCCTCCATGACTTGGCTTAGTTATAGCTGTGGCACAAGAGCCTCTCGCCAACTCTCACCGTCGATGTGAATTCAAGCCGAGTTCAAGCTGGCGCCCTCTCCTGGCGGAGACATGAGGGGATCAGACCACAGCCTGTGGAGATGTGATGGGTTTCGCCCAGGCAGAGTCCGGTTTTCTCCAACCATAATGCTGTTCGGTGACGAGCGTAACTGAAATATTCTCCAGTATGGCGTAAAAGTGCAATTAAATAAACAAGTAATACTGAGCTATGATTAATATAATACCATGTTAGTCCCATGAAGGTTTTTTGTTAAAATGATAGGACATGTGTGTTATATGCAGTAGAGTAATCTACAGCAATGAAAAATGGCGAAAAAGGGGTGCATTTGAGCTTCAACCCGACAACAAAAATCTAACAGGTAATTTTTGATAATGGATTCAAATGTCTTTGTTACCTGGGAACGGACTGACATTAACTCTGGATAACGAGGAAGATAATTATTCTTCAGTCCATCGTTATTTCCCATGTACATATTGTCCACATTTCCTCTCATCGAATCAATTCTCTGAAACTGGAATTTTGCTCATCTTTCCGCAAGCACAGTGGGTCGAGTGATCGATCAACTGGAAGGTCGTTGTCATAGCTTTCCGCAAGCACAGTGGGTCGAGTGATCGATCAACTGGAAGGTCGTTGTCATACCTTTCCGCAAGCACAGTGGGTCGAGTGATCGATCAACTGGAAGGTCGTTTTCATAGCTTTGAAGGCTGTAATATTTCAGGCCTTTCATCCCTGCACAGCTTAGAAAAGGTTTTCAGTTTTCTCGCTCCCTCATCCAATCAAATGTTTCCAAAAGTGTGACATGCTCTGGACTGAATGAAAACTGAATGAATGACCCAAGGCTATAGTGAGATTATGTCCAGTCCGTGCTGGCTTCTCCGTTCGTACGTGATAAGGTCTACAGCCAGCTACGTTCGGAACACTATGGGTTTCCCCCAGAAAAAAAAGCTATCTAGAATTGATAGAAAAGAGAATACCGCATGGGTGGCCCGGTGCTTAGAGCGTACGCCTCGGGGTTGGGAGATCTGGGATCAATCCTGGGTCGGATCATATCAAAAACTTTAAAAACTGAAGTTGTTGCTACCTCGGTTAGCGCTCATCATTGAGACGCTAGAGCGGTGCGTTGTCAGGCCTGGCCTCTTCGGCTTGATGTTCCAGTAGCGGTAGGACTTTGGCGGCATGGACTCGCCATGCCACAAGAAGACACAGGATATATACAGTCTTAGGACCCCTCGTTGTCATATAACTGAAAAAGTGTTAAGCATGACTTAAAACACCAGGATAAATACACATACATACAGAACAAAAGATGAGAAAATTCGACATAATGCAGACCACATTTTGTTCAGGATAACTTGGAGTTACACGATGTGTATAAATGTTGATTGCAGATATAAACTGGACAGAAGGACATGAGGTTACCTGTATTAGCAGGTACGCCTCTGGACATGGAATCTTACGACGTTAACATGTAACGCTGGCCATCTTTTCGAGCCTCAGCAAAGGGAGATAACATAAGCGTCAAAAGGCGCGATGTTGTGGGTTAAGTCAGAGAAAATCTAGACAGATATCTACGCATGAATTCGGTGAACGGACATTAAATCCCTAAATCTGGTGTTCGGGGGCTTGGAAGATGAAATGTTGTGAGCAGCTAACTAAAAAATCCTTGTAAATAAACCAAATACAGCATTCGTCGGTTAGCTGTGACCATTTCCCTGACAGTGGCGTTCCAGTTCTAGTCTTAGTCGATATACCGCAGTCTTTTAATATATATATATATTATAATAATAATAATAATAATAATAATAATAATAATAATAATAATAATAATAATAATAATAATAATAATACAAACATTATTAGACGATAGTTTACTTTTATGACTTCTTGTTTATGTTAATTAATTCATTAATACGATAGGCTGTAAACTTAATTAGCCCTACCTCCCTCCACAACGCTGGCCGCCATCGTAAATAGTCTTTAGTACACCGGAAAACACCGATCAAATAAGTCAGTAAATAAATAAATAACTCGGCCTACGTCATATATCACTGCTAATTTCTTGCATTGCTCTTTTTAAACATACACGTATATTCAAATATTACTTTTTTGTCAAACATGCTTTATTTCTCCACGAATAACACTGTAATCCTTCCAGAAAAATCAACAGACTGCCACTGTCTTGCACACACACTCTTTATTCAATCCCTATCCTGTGTACGAATTTTAGTGATGGCATGGAATGTAACAACAACAACATTAGCAAAACTGGAAGTCAAAATCAGGAAAATACAATGGCTCAACTCACAAATTTCCTGCGGCCTTAATCGTGGTATGAAGGATCTGTGGTCTCTAATCCGCTATACTCCCCTACTATAGAACTGTACTGCCCTCACTCTCCAGTTTGTCTGATAGAAATCATGTCTGTCCTAACCCCGGTATCTCCCCAAAACCTACCCACTTCTTAAAAGTTGGACATGAACAAAAAATCAGAAACGGGCTTACAAGTGTGCCTACAAACCTTACACCGGCCCCCTTAAATGTGAGGGGAGAAATTTCGGCCTGAGCATTTAATCTAAATATGCCAGGATTGACATTTGCAAGCACTTTGGAAAAATAAACATCTGTCTTCAAAACCAGAGACATGGCATTTTACTTAGACAACTTACACTTTACCTTACCGATGGTGTAGAAAGGTGAACCATAAATTTAAAAAAAAAAATTATTGCACACATTATATCGGAACGTTAATCAGTCGGAAATTGTCTACTTCAGTTGGGAATGAATTTTCTTTAGTCGGGGACGGACTCCAGAAGACACACCTTGTTGGTAGGTCGAGTCAGCACGATTCCTCTGGTCTTGACCTCCAACGACCGGACCAGTCCATCTCTTCTGGCGGGTTCAAGCAAGTGGCCATCTTTTTATCCCTCTGAGCTAATAATCGGTGTTACCCGGAAGTAGCTTATGCAAGGAATAGCACCCTCCACTGACTTCAGTTAAAATGGACATAGTCCCTGATGAATTTTCTGGTTGATCCATACCAAAGACTTTAAAAATGGAACCTGTTGCTGTCTCGCTTGGCGCTCAGCACTGAGGGGCTAGAACACGGAAACAGGACTGGTTGGCTAGGTGTATAATGAGACTGTTTGAGGTTTCTGGTGTCTTCGGCATGATGTTCCAGTGGCTGCAGCACTTTGACGGCATGGGCTATCCCTTACACAAGAAGACACACTTTATACACACCTGAGAAACTCTCCTCATCATCATATGACTGAAAAATTGTTAAGTACGACGTTAAACCCCAAGCACTCACTCACTCCCGTTCAATCAACAGATATCTCTGTGATCTGAGTAATAACGGAAAGGACAATATGCTTCAGATTCGTGTGTTATTCCCAACAGGGCGGCTCTAACATTAGAAGCCAGCTGTAGCCCGTGGGCCTAATACACCAATAGAGTAAAGGCTACATTACACAACATGCGTGTCCAAACTCTTCTTTGAAATTCTTCCGCTGTAAGTTTCACCGTTCGCTGAGCTGCTGTTATATTGACTCTCATATGGCTGTTTGCGCAGGACACAATATTCGTTAAACATGGTGTGTAAATCCGTACATTACACGTGAAAATGTTTTCCCAGTAACTTGTTAAATGTGTTTGGGTGGATTACTCCGGCCACTACGGTTTCCTGTACTCATGGCTAGGAACTCGAATAAGTGAAACATTTTTGAGCATACCGTTAGAAGTCAATGAAATGAAGTCAAATGTTTTCCATTAACCTTTTTGTTAAACCTCAAACCAAATAAATGCAGACCTTCTTCGTTGAATAGCAAACAAAACAAATCTTCAATGATGGCATTTTTGTTAAATATACATCAAAGCCATCATCATTTCGTGTTTTACATCAATCCAATCAAATCAATTATTCCAAGTTGACATATTTATCAAATACCTAACAAATGAAATCAAATCGTCTTTGTTAGCGTTTTTATTGAACACCCATCAAATCAAATCAAATCAAATCAAATCTGACCTTTGTGGTAAACATCAATTTGTTTAAACCAAACATGTTTTGGGCCATTTTTATCCGCAGACGCCTGTATTCAAGCAAACATAGGCCGCATCGATTGTTGGGAGACAAGGTATGACGTCTCTAACCATGAAGTGTGCCGATGTATCCTTGCGTAGAATGCAACTGACAGCCACGCTTAGCGGATATACTGCGTGTACGTTTTACACATATAAAATACTAGAACATACAGAGTAAAGTCAAAGCAGCGATCACAGCGTGATGGAAAATGGTCACATATAATCAGTGAAAAACGGCCTGTTCCAATACAATCGCGGTGAGTTCAAGCCCCGCTCACGCTCGTTTCCTCTCCGGTCGTATGTGGTAAGGCTCCCCAGCAACCTGCGGATGGTTGTGGGATTCCCCAGGGCGCAAAGAAATATGGCCTCTTGTGAATTTGCCCCACTTTAGGTTTGATTTTTGAAACAGTGTTTACGCCGTACTCAATAATATTTCACCCATACGACGGTGACCAGTATTATGCTGTTAAAAAAAAAAAAAAAGCAGGGCAGAGTTGCTGGTAGACTTTCACACCCACGACAGGAAGATGAAGCTAAAATGAGCTGGAAGACAGCACTGGTGCTAAACAAGGCCTGAATCATGGAACCATTCATAGTGTTGCTCTTACAAAGTTTATAGGTGCAGAAAAGCGCAGCTCCCCTCCACCAAGTACTTCTAACTGAGAGAAACACGGACTTGAAAATCCGCCTCTAACGTGTGGGTTTACAGTGATTTGTTAGTTTCCTGTGAAATACTCTTGAATGCGTCGTAAACACCAATGAAATAAAAAAAAAATTAATCACAATTACATATGAGGCCCGATTTCAGTCCATGGCCTGGTCTTAGGGCGATAATGCCATCAACGGAACTGACCATTTAAGCCGTCTAATATCCAACCCTTGCCAGTCCAATAAGGTAACGTGTCCAAATCCAACACCAGCTGTTTCGGTTGTGATTTATAGTCTAGAAGTTTGTCGAGTACCTACCAAAGGCCTATGGTTTTCTCTAGACACTCTGATTTACTCCACTCATAAACCTGACCGCTGCCAATCAAGTGAAATATTCATGAGCGTTAAACACCAATCAATGACTGGATCAGTTAATCAGTTACAATGGTTTCAACTTCAGTTCCAAGCCAATGGAAGGACGGCTATGCCGGAAGTTTCGAAACTCGATTGGTATGGCGATAGTGAGGCATAATCCTTCATTATACTGAAAATGATATAACCAGGCTCAGCAAATGTTCGCTGTAATGTTTTAGAGCAGATTAGGCCCACTCACATGTAACGGTGAAGAGCTTAAGGTTGTTTGCCCTTGACCTCAAGTTATCAGAGTAAATGCACGTGGATGATTGTTTTGCAATTTTTTTTTTTTTGCAATTTATGGACCTTTGCTGTAGGTTACGTAAGTTTGTAACCTTTCTTGCCTGAAATAAAGTGAAGAGTACTTGTAGATTTCATTATTTCCACAACACTCCATGCTTTTGTCTGTGACGTCATGGTGTAACCAGTTCATTCATTTGACCGCCATCCACGCCAAAAATGCTGTTTTTCTAAACATAAATAAACGGCACCGCATAGAATATCACGACGTTCTAAAAAGAAAGGGAGATAAGCGATGGGCATTTTCTACACAGCATTATATAAAAAAATCCCTTCCAAACTGACACCAGTAATAATTGTAGAGTTTTTTCAGCAGCGAAAACTTCTACCATCCTACACAATAACAACGGGAATCGTATCGACACTAATTTTTTACGTGACGGAAATTGAAGGCGTTGGGAGTTCGCCTTTCCATCCGATCTAGTAGCGGTTCCCTTTGCTGGCTGGATCTTGACAAGAACTGTAGTAATAATTACCGTTCGATCCTTCGTTGTCCGATTTTGGTGGAAATGGATAAGAGCTACAGTATGTCTAGAGCTTTACCCCAAGTCCATCCCTGTAGAATTACTCAGGCTTTCCAAACAACGCTAGCCTGTGTACCTCGTCCTCTGGTGTCTACGACATTCAACCATTTATAGCCCTTATCTCCTCGTCTACAGTTTGCCTGAGTGTCTCAGTTTCTACAACAGTTTAAGGAACAAAATCTTCGACACTTCATATCCGCCCAGACTTGCTCCTTTAACCGGCTACAGACACGATGTGCACACGAACTGATTACGCCACATGCTTCATACATGTGGAGATTGTAACAATTATAAATGTACCGACGTCTGACTTGAATTACAACATGCTATGGGTCAAGTCAAAAAACTTTGAATAACATGAGTACTGATACTCCAATCCCCAACTGGTTGTAGATGTCAAATCTTCTTTGTTGGTAGAAACAAGTGTCACTGTTTAAAGAGCTACATTTGTGTAAAAACATCTGTGTCTTAAAAGCAAGGTGAATGGATAAACACTGGGATAGTCTGAATTGCTTTCCTAAGTTGTGAAAATAATGCAGCGAATTAAAAGCGATATTGTATATTTCGTCAGAGTATACGGAAACAAAATATTCCTGTCGCTTCTACGTTGCCTGGTGTGACGTCACCCACGAACACAGGATGTCATCAATCACTGACGTGTATACACATATGACACTGTGTTTTCAAACGCTCTTGACGTCGTCCTAGCATAAATGCCTTACTGAACACCACATCTGCCTAATTCGATGCCATACAGGGAATTTTATCACGTCACATCTGGAAAAGTTTACGGACAAAGCCGAAGATTTTTTTTCAAAAGATCTTCAGTTATATGAGTTAAATAGTGTTATTCATCTTAATCCTTCTGAAACATGGTGTCCGGATTACTTTCATATCATTGTTGTACTTCCACGCAATTTGTATTGTGACAAGAGTGGCACTTTACAGAAACAAATGACCAAAGAGACGAAAGCATTGCCGTCAAAAATGTGAAACGAAAATTTGGATTTGACCACCGGCAACTGGCTTATTATCTTATCCTCAGCGCTATTAAGCAAACATCCAGAGTAAGGAAGAGGTATTGGATCTATGGATGCAGCAACGCAACTTCTGTAAAGACACAAACTATGCATGGTATTCTGAAGAAACTTTGTAGGCTTAAGTATGACATGATGATATGACGAAAGTGTCAAGGCACAAACTTTGTAGGCTTAAGTAAGAAATGATGATATGACGAAAGTTTCAAAGCACAAACTTAGTAGGCTTAAGTATGACATGATGATACGACGAAAGTTTCAAGGCACAAACTTTGTAGGCTTAAGTAAGAAATGATGATATGACGAAAGTTTCAAAGCACAAACTTTGTAGGCTTAGGTAAGAAATGATGATATGACGAAAGTTTCAAAGCACAAACTTTGTAGGCTTAAGTATGACATGATGATATGACGAAAGTTTCAAGGCACAAACTTTGTAGGCTTAAGTAAGACATGATGATATGACGAAAGTTTCAAGGCACAAACACTACATGTTCCAATGTTTGTTTCATTTATATCTTTGATTCATATTTTACTCAAGAATATTTCACTTATACGATGGTAGCCGGCAATATGGAGGAAACAGTTCAGAACCTGGGGAAACCCACGACCATCCGCAGGTTGTTAGCCGAACATTCCACGTATCACAGGAGAGGAAGCTAACATGAGCTGGACTTGAATTCACAGCAACATGATGTCATGAAAAAAGTTTGTGTGCAAAAACAGTCCTAATACTTGAGGTCGGAAAAAACCCTTGTTGCAACAATAAACAGGGGGTTCTAAAAGACATTTATATGACGGGGAGCATGGTGAAGCCTAAAGTCGAAATCTTTCAGTGTTGTGAATAATGTACATGGGAAGCGAAACCATTAATCCATCTAAATAATAGATTACACAACTAGACACTCGCATTGTTTTAAATACACCTTCTTTTTCTCACGAAAGATGGAAGCAATGTTTTTTGAAAATGACGAAAATCCCAATTTCCAGTCGGAATAATGTTTAACACACTCTACATGAACTGAGACGTCCAGCCAGTCGGTTAAGGTTGAATGAACGTTATCAATTGATAGGTTTTCCGAACTGGTCAATTGTCCATCAAGTCAGTAATACAGAGAGTTAGCATGAGTCAGCCAAGTCCAATGCACCGCAGCGATAGCATTTCGATGTAATTCCATCATCCATTCGATAGTCTTCCAGGTCACTTCTCCAAATGCATATGTCTGTGTATGAAAAGAAAGAAATGGCGGTCATTCCACGGCTGTAGGTCCGTTGCATTATAGGGGTGTTCTGTTGAAAATGTACATTCATTTATTGATCTAGATTGAGTTTCTAATCCACATTTATCAGCTCGCAGTCATGGATGAAGAAAACATGGGTGACATGGGTGTATATGCAGAACACCCTGAAGTAAAACAGGGCAATTTAGAAAGCTTTTAAGTCAGAGGTGCCGCAAGTAAACTTATTAAAAACTTATACATGTACTATTGTCTCTAAACAGAAGTGTCTTAAAAAATGCACACTTTCTCATACATATATATGAGATTAACATTTCATGCAGTGATAGCTTCAATTTATTACGAAATTTCACCAATGGATGCTTTCTTATACATATAGGATAAAGAATTCATACAATAATAGCTTCAATTGGTCATTTTTATTCTAAAATAGGCTGTTATCTTTAATCACTTTGCAACATGCAGGGCACTCTTAAATTGGAAAATCTCCAAAGCAAAGCGGTTTTTGTCAGCGTACAGCTTGGTGTTACAAGTGATGTTCTTTATTCTAGCCCATAATGTGTTTGATGTGAAGCCGGCAAATAACAAGAAAAGCGGAGATATCTTACCTGTAAATGGGTGCATTAGTGAACTGAAGCCTCGTCTTAACTAGGAAATAACGGTTTAGAATCCTGATGTTACTGAATTGGTTGAGTGGTTTTCAATACAACAGGTTTGCCGTGTACCCGGGGAGGACATTTTGCGGACGCGCCACTTTCCTGTACCTGCCTGGCGTCGCATATAAATATATAAAAAAATACTTGAGTAAATCATCAACCAAATCTATTTCCTTGGCTTCAAATTCCAGTCAAACGAGTACATAAAGGAATCAATCAAATTTCAAAACGTATGCAAATGTACAAAGCTATGCAAATCATTAAATATACTTGTGAAAGAGGAGACCTTATATGGTCCTACTTCTTTACTATTTACCAAGTTAATACCACACTGATATTTGAAGGGAGAGTCTTGGATAAACTCAATACCACAACGGTACAACATAATTTAGTTACATTAATGTACATACCTCAAATACCTCGGTTGTCCAACACCTAGACGAATCTCGCTCCTCGGATGTCCAACACCTAGACGAATCTCGCTCCTCTGTTCGTCTTTGATCCAATATAATCCGAACGAGCGCGAAAGAGCATCTTGTTTCTAATGAGCGTTTTATAGATTGGTTTGTTTTACTGGTACAATAGGTGCAGTTTATCTTTTCTTCTACTTTTTTTTCAGTCATTATTTTGTTATATTTCGCTAAAGCTAATTTTGAAGGCAACGTTTTGTGTCGTTTTATTCACCAACTGGTATGTCGTTTGAATGCTTGCCTTTCTGCGACGCAATGTTCGCTAACATGACTATATTGCACAATTTAAATGAATGTTTCACTCTTATGAAACTAGGATATTTATTGTACCTGCAAATATGTAATCAGGCACTGAGATTAATTTGAAGGCGTGAATTTGTTTATTGTCTGACGAAGATCTACGTCATTTACATTGCTGTCCCTTAATTTTGCATTTGTGTAAAGGTACGAATGGATCGAGTAGTCTCGTCAAAGCTCAGCTGTATATTTGGCTTCTGTTTCTTTTGTCTCGTCAAACAATGGTGATGTTCTGTGAAGCGTTATACCTAAAAACGGTGTGACAGCGAAACAATCGTCAGCTAAAACCACACAGGCTCACACACACGCACACAAATAAAAATATGTACATGTAAATCATAAAATAAAGTCAACTAAACGCACAACTACAGAACATTGTCTTACCGAGTGTCCATGTTGTACACCGACTGATGGGCCCTACCTGTTGTACTAGTAGTTGGTGCTAGGTTGTTGTTGTTGTTAGTTGCATGAGTCCGTGATTCACCGGTTTGACCCCTGGGTGTGGTCGTTGTTGTTCGTTCCAAAATTGTGCTTGTTAGTGCCTCTGTGGTAGTTGTTGGTACTTCTATGGTAGTTGTTCGTTTTAGTGCCTCTGTGGTAGTTGTTGGTACTTCTATGGAAGTTGTCCGTTCTTCCGGTGTAGTTGTTGTGTCCCAGATGGCTATAGTTGTTGTGTCCGGGTAGGTTGTTGCTTCCGGTGTAGTTGTTGTGTCCGAGATGGCTGTATGTGTTGTGTTCGAGATGGTTGTAGTTGTTGTCTCTGGGATGGTTGTAGTTGTTGAGATACAAAGTAATGAATTGTTGATCAAACATTATTATAACACAATGGTAAGGTATATGGATAATCAATGGAGGAAATACTGTATATATACACATTACCATAATATCCGTGCATTTGAACATAAATATACATAAGTGTACACACACACATATATATGGCAACTACGTACAGGGTAAAATGTCAGTTAGAGAGCCAAACGTATTGTAAGAAACGTTTTATTTCATCCATGAACCGGCGCATACCTGGAAATATACTTAAATTATCAGCTGCGGATTCATAAAATTAGTATTTCGCAAATGCGTTTCGGGAAGTAGTTCAAAATAAAGAGTAGTGTGTACCGAAGCAAATAATCTCAGCCAGTGAGACGAGCGTGAGATTTCTTTGCTACGCAGATGCAAGTAGGAGTTAACTCGCTCTCGCTACTTGTGTGGACAACAAGCGATTATCGCAGAGGAGTTGGTGTAGTCTGTCGTCGAAACCCACGGTTATGATGTAGATAAAAAGAGATCTCTGACCGTTTTGGAGTATCAGCGCTTGACTACCTCTGCGCACATTGTGCACCGATGTGAAGCCAAGTTATCAAGGAACACAGCTTTTCCAAATTAATATGAAAAGGATGTGTGGTTTTTGGAGTTCTAGGTGATAGAAGGAAGGTAGTACTCCAGCGACTAAGTGGTCGCCAACCCGCTCCCACTTCTACCAGCCTTTTGGGTCTGACGTCTGCATGCAACACTTGTCAGTATATTAAATACGCATACACACGCAGATCTTCAAGGACTAGCTTAAAATAACGACCCTTACCTCCCAATCCGGAGGTTATCAGTGTGACAAGATGCTACTGAGCAACAGGTAAAATGTGGTGATATGGCATGGCACCTCGCAAAAGTTTAGGGATATATAGTCTGGGGGTTGACGTTCACAAATTTACAACACAAATGTAAATAATAAAGAAAAACAATGGGTATTCAGTTGCCTTCTAGTACAGTAATCTGGTAGTCACTCAGTCGCATGGCGGCTCACGTTCATCAGGTCTTTGTTACACCTGTCACAGAATACAGACTGGGAGACAGCCTAGGTGGCCTAGACATTAGAGTGTCCACCGCGGCGTCGGGAAATTCGGGGTCAATCCTGGGTCGGATTATACCAAAGACTTTAAAAATGGTATTTGTGGCTGCCTCGCTTGGCCCTCGGCACTGAGAGGTTGTAACAAGGAAACAGGACTGGTCGAGCATGTATAATGTGACTGGGCGGTGTGTCATGTCTGGTGTCTTCGGCATGATGTTCCATTGGAGGCAGCACTTTGGTGGCATGGTCTCGCCCTGCCACAACGAGACACAATATAGATGGTCTGCTCGTTGTCATATAACTGAAAAATTGTTGAGTCCGACGTAAAATCCAAGCATAAATACATACACACTCCACCGGAAGAACTGAGCAAAACCAGCCAGCGACAGAGGCAGGAGAGATGCTGGTGTTCATCTCATGTCCCGAATGCTAAAGTTCTGGTACCCTCGTTACCGTCTACTGATAAATTGTTTGAAATGCAATACTCTTACCTGGTCTCAAGGGAAGTGTTGACAAAATGAAAAGAAGAGCCAAGGTAATCTTGTAACTCGTTCCCATTTTTCTGGTCCCTGGAAACTACAAGGTTGAACTGACTTCAGAATTAGATATGAAGCACTTCAAATATTTTAAATAGTAGCCTTATAAATCTCTGATTACACAGGAGCTCACTGCGACAACTCAACTCCACTCGACTTTTTTAATTTTTTAAAACTTTTTTAATATGGCATAACCATGGTCCAAATTCCAATTCCTGATATACAGGGCTTTCTGATACAGGCCTGGTCGGCGATGTATGACAAAAATATACAAAACGAATATTTCGCAACTCGGACGTCTTGCCTAATTTTTTATTGGATAAACGACTTGATCGAAAGGGCGGAACCCCCAAGATGTAGATAATATGTAGAGGTTGAGAAAACAGAAAAGGACCCGTGAGTTACTGTATATTATATTAGAACACGTCGCTTTCATAGAACGGCCCAGGGGAGTGATAAATTCCTCAGTGTATATATATGAGTGTGTATAAATACACACACGATCATATGACGTTTTTTCTTCTTTTAAACCCACGTACACTGTTTGTGTCATTGTGGAGAAATCCTGAGTCACTGTATTTAATGGGTGACAGTACTGCAAGATTTCTCACTGCTGGTTGGTGGCAAGTGGTGCACAACATGGTTTGGGAGCGTGTCAGTGAGGGGGGGGGAACACAAGGTGTGTATTTTTTGTAAGACATTACCCAAATAGTGGACAACCAATTCACGTGTCATTGCTGGGGTGCTAATTTGCTATAGTCATTTTAAGACAACAAATGACACGCCCTAATGCCTCTAATTATTAGCACAGATATTAGGAAAGCAAAAAATTACATTCATCTCCAAGTTTTTTGAAAAGTAAATATATGGATAGGTTGGGCATAAAAGGGCCTGAAAAGTTTTATGTCTGTTTCAGTTAATGGATGCTGACTAAACTAGGTGGACCAGGTGTCCCGAAAACTGAAAGAATTCGGGTATATAAATATAAAAAATATCAAAACACCAATCATATTAGGTGGATAATGTATTTGAGCTTATTTCCATGCTGAATGCAGCCTAAAACTGAGAAAATTTAGAATACTTTTCTTTAGATATTTGATCTATGTCTGAAAAATGTTTTTGCCTTTATAGACACAAAAGCCTCATTCTTAGTTTTTTTACCAAATGCTGATGCCAAAAAAATCAAAATGTGCAAACTTACCTTTCCGTTCCACTGGTTGTCTTATTTCCACTCCTTTTGAATCACGTTCATAGTCCATTAAAACATTTCAATTCCGCCTGAACAGCACTCCCGTTTGTGCGATATACAGTCTTCTGCCTATTTCGGTACAACTGAAATCTTGTATTCTCGGTAAGTATCTATTCAACGCGCTCATTGAAAAAAAACAAACAAACCCAAAACCAAAACAAGCAAAGATCTGTTGTTACCAGCTAACGCACGAGAATTATCAGTGTATATACTAACATGATAAGGCTGGCCTCTTCTGACATACCTAATAAATGCCGAGTTTAATATCTGCTGTCATTGTGCCCTGAAACAGCCTATTGTTGGCCGAGGTAAATGACAAACATTTGCTTGCCCTGGTGTCGAGTATCCATGTATTTTCAGTCACGCCCATCTAACACAGTGAAAGCCACAGGCGGTGTTCGGCAGGGCAGTAAGCTGAGCTAACCTTTTATTTTCAGAAAGAATGGATGACTGCACATCGTAGCTGACTGCCTGAAAAGGTTTAGCTGAGAATTTATTAACTGATGCAACGTATATCCCCAAGCCCTTCTCAAGGCTTTATTGCTTTAAAATAAGGCACCTCTACATGAAAGTGTCAGATATAGTCCTTAAATTGTGTCAAAACTACAATTATAATTTTTTTTTGTGTTCTTAATCCAGTTCAGTCTAATGTTAGAATTGCACGGCTGGTATTTTAGAGCCAAATATAACAAAAACTTCTTTCTTTGCAGATACAGGATTTAATATTCAATGAGATGGTTTGTGTATGCATGGGTAGATATTATTGTAGTGATTTCAGCAGATTTCGCAATGATAAATCCCTGACGACTGCATTCCACTGCAGTGACGTCCACGTTTATTAATTATCCACACTGGTAAATCCAACGTTAGAGTATAAGCTTTTATCAGTCAGTTTTTGCCGAGAAAAATCCGCAGAAAAAAAAGAAATGTTAGCTTTTGGATATAGCTTTTAATTGCCGTTTCACCAACGCTACTCTTAATTTTCTTTTCTGCTGTGGGCAATTTAGTTGTACATTGCTTTCGCGGGTCGTGGTAATTTGATGTGGATTTGATTTTCGTTTGAAAAATCGTTAACCTTTTGATCACGTGTGAATACAGTGGAGTGGAGGGAATGGAGGACGAGCTCCCTTTGCCGTCAACACAACGCATGTGTTGAAACCCGGGTTACGACAAGGAATTTGTCAAGTAACATAACTGAGATGCATCGTCTAGTAAACCATCTCTACGCTCTGGCTGGGGTGCTGCCAGTGTAATGCTAAGTTCCAATGATTGATCCGTGCAAAATAACTTTCACTTTGAACACGTCATGGCCTGATCACGACTGTATGTTATTATAACATATATTTCTCAGCCCTGACAGGGGGACTCCGTGCCCGAGTGCGTTAGCGGTGGAGGGCAGCCTATTGACCCATTTGCCTTTCACCAAAACGATCGCCGTGAGTGCAAGCCCAGCTCACGATGGCTTTCTCTCCCATGGAAAATGGGGCGGTCCGCCAGCGTAATATGCTCATGGTCGTGGGTTTCCCCAGGGTAGTGCTCGGTTTTCTTCCACCATAGTGCTGGTCATCGTCATATATAGAGTGAAATTTTCTTGAATACGACGTAAAACGCCAACCAAATAAATACATCAATAAGTCTCAGCCCTGACGTATTTGTAATGTTCTACCACTCGAGCGTCATGTCAAATGCAGCCTGGCAGACCCCTTCAGCTGGCACGTTAACTTACTATGCATTATGTCAACCCAATACTGGTACTGTACTGAGCTGCTTTTGGCCTTGTGGCTTCTGACCGAGTTAGAGAGTAGCATTTTAACTGAGTTTGCTGAAGTGCAACAAACTGCAGCATTCGAGATGCATGGTAATAGCCTGACGTCACAAATGGGCATGGCAGGCTATAAACTTCTCAAGCAATTATAGAATACAGCGAATCAGTTTTACAGCCGGAAGAAACTTATAGCAGGATTGTTGACGCCTTCAGGCAACACCCTCATCATAATGCTGGCCGCTGTCGTATAAGCGAAATATTTTTAGTACGACGTAAAACACCAATTAAGTAATTAAATTTTCGCATTGATCTCCTCCTGCAACAAAACCACGATCTTAAGGCCAGGACCAGCGCGATACAATGGCAATCAGTTAAGATAATATGACAGCATCACTACACAGAGTGGGGGCATAATCAGTTGTAAAGCTTATTGGAAGAATTATTTCATTAGGGGTAATTCCTTTCAATAAGATCTGCAACATAGCTCTCGTACTCAAGTATGTCTAATAAAAGTGGTGGTATGTGTAATAAAAGTAGTGGTGGCCATACATAAGGAGCGGTAAGTAATGCGACAAATAGTCAAGTAGAATATTCATGGGCGTTTTTAGTCTCCACACAAGCACATAGACAACTTCCTGTTATATTAGACCTACACGCAGAGGCCCGGGACCGAGGTGAACCACACGTTACCGTCAGCCTATCAACGGCCGCACTTCATGGGGTGCCATGCCACGACAATGTGGGCGCTGAATTGAAACACACAACCCGATGCTGTCCATGTAGCATGACCCAGACAACAATGATTCCACAACTAGAAAGTATCTGATAACACTGAAGAGAAAATTCCTGCACGCCGAATGTTCAGAGAACAACGTGCACTGTGGTGTAAAATAAATGTTGTATTTCTCCCTTGAAACTTACACAGTTAATCAGGTTGTGCCTAGCGAGTGTCTCCTCTGGAGTTTTTGTAGTCTAAAAGGTGTTAAAAAGAAGCCTTATCAAATAGCAAAACTCCATTCAACGAAACGGAAAAACACAAACATCTAAATGTAGCTCAGGATGCTCTCTTCGCTATGATACAAAAAGAAGATAAAATGGACACAGGATACAAGCGAGGCCGTTACAATGCAACCAGATATATATACAAGTGGTAAGAAGTTTCCTAGAAAGAACGCATTATTGTGACAGTATCAACTTGTGAAAGACACACAACCCTTTATATCTGATGCAATAAAAAGCTTATCCTGCATATCTTTGTTTACGTTGTACCTGAGGAGAATGACCAATTCATGGGCTGAAATTTGATGCGTTGGGAACAGTGTTTACAGGGAAATAAATGGATTTCCGGCTAGAAGAAAATTAATACCAATGCTCAAGCTCACAAGCATTAATGCTTAACTTCCCAGCCCTACGTGGACTTGAATGTAAAATTTTGTTTCATTGTAATGTCCATTTCAGTATTGATTGCCTTATGTTATTTCGGTCATCTAACTACGGTGTCTTCTTGTAACAGACTGGGTCCATTGCTGACAAATCAATAGCGTCTGGACACCAGTCAGGTCATACACTGTAAAATTTCCATGTTTAAGTGATGAACACTTTTATACATGAGATTTACATTAAACACTTTGAGATTATATCATTATAGTACAGGACTGTATACATGTTTTAGACACTGATGTTTAATGTTTTAATATATGTTATAATTGTTAAACTCGCTTGTTTGAGGTTTAATCACTCATTATTACTGGCTGGGCTTTGGTCATTATACGGTGCATGAACACCAGGCCTACCAGTGCTGGGGTTTTTTTAGTCTGACTCAATCTGCGGGACTGAGCGCCACGTCTATCTGTAACGAGGCTGAAGGAAGTGCCCCAGCCGCCATTGTAAAAGTGGAAGTAAAACAAACCAACGGAAACTTGTTCAGAGGCCACGGAGGTTTACAGAAAGCCAATAAATAATCACCTGCACCATTATGATCAAACAAAACTATAACTAAGATGACACCCTGACTATCGCGATTTCTTTATCTGGAGTTGGGACTTTTCGGTTTGGAAAATTTGCTTTACTTGACACAAGGGTTTTTTTTTTGTTGTTGTTTTTCTGCTGAGACGAATACTCTGATCTAAGCCCTTTGACGCACAAACTGTATGTATATGATTGTTTGCTTGGGCTTTACGTCGTACTCAACAATATTTCAGCCACAAGTGACATGTCTCTGGTATGACCCGGTCCTGGATTGATCCCGTATCTCCCCACCTATAGGCGGATGCTTTAACCATCATGCCAACGAGCCAGTCACACAACTTGTAAGATGAGAGGTCGGACCCTTATGGTCCAGTCTCTGTGTATAAAATCCTGTTTTGAGACCAGTGTAAGTCACGCTAACGCCCCACAAATAGTGAAAAGGGGTTAAATACCTCATACATCCACATACATGTAATATTGAAGGATAGTCCAACAATTGTGTTCCCTCATTTGATCTTTCTGGAGCTCTACCCTTAGGGTTGCAGTTTGTAAGATTTGATTGGGACAATGAACAAAATCTAATGTCCTTAAATATCAAATTTTACGTCTTGTAGTGGTTTCAACCCCCATACCTTCCACATGGATAAGTATCAGAGATGTACAGCTACCGAAGAAATACCTGTACTATACCATAGTATTTCCAACATACGCCACAGAAGTACATGTACCAACAACTACCACTAAAGTGTCAACAGCTACCACTGTAGTGTCAATAACTACCACTGTACTGAAGTGTCAACAGCTACCACTGTAGTGTCAATAACTACCACTGAAGTACCAACTACCACAGAAATACCACCAATTATCACAGTATTTCAAACAACTACCGGGGAGGCACCATCAGCTGCCACAGTGGAACGGACAACATGCGGTTGAAACAATTACATCACGGACCCAAACAACTAACAACAACTGAACACCTGCTATGGACACTGCAGGTAAGCTCCATGAAACGACGTAGGAGATGAACGCTGTGAAAGGACTTGTTTTTGTAACTTTGTCTAAGTAGTTCCAGATTAGTGTTGTCTAACATGTTGCAGTTATGACCTAACTCTGCTGAAGTTATAGTTCTAGCCCTAAGTGAGGCCGTACTTTATCTTTATCGCGGTTACATCTAAAAACCATGTCCATATTTATGCTGTAGTCTTTTATAGTTTCTTTATTTGATGTTTTATTCTTTTTTCTGGGCGTGTGTATTATCAGCCGACATGGCTTGTCAAAGTGTCTTCAGATACAATCTCAGAACATCAGATGATTGCAACAGTTTGAAAAGTTATATTTAGGTTTAACAGCTGGAGTTTTGAAGTAACAACCTGGATTGATTGTAACCTTTAGTACCTAGCTTCAGTCCGTACAACAGAGGCTTTAAGTCAGGCTCTGAGGTAGATTATCCATGGTCCCACTCGCTTTCCATATCGTAGAAGCAAAACGATTTTAACGATTATTAATTAGCATAAAGTAAAACTTGCCCATAATATATCTGAAAAGTTAAAATAGTTCAAGGGAAACGATTTTAAAAAAATAATTACAAATACAAAATGCTCTAAAACGTAGCAAAAAACATAAGCCGCAGCCATTGTGCCAATAAAACAAAACACTTTGTAAAACTGTGGTCAGAAACCAGAGGATTTGCGCACATCCGCTTTGTTCTGGGTCAAGCATAGACCCACATGTTAGACAACGTTGAAAGATGTTCAAAATGTATATGTGTAAGTAAGCATACATAAACAGAAGTCATTTTTGAATACATTTCTGTTTAGAGAACACCATATAAAAGTGTTTAAGTAGCTTCATTGTGCCATCTCTGACATGTCGACAACTGGTTTTGAAGTGTTCAGTTTTACTTCAGAGTGCTTGCCAAAGGAAGCATCGGCCTCTGCACTCATTTGTATTTTTGCACTCAAGTACCAAGCTGAAACTGAATTTGTCCCATATACCCTTTCCAGATCATTAAATGAATCTATATTTTCAGCAGAAATTACCTACAATTCGGGGCTGACCACATTTGCATTCATAGTTTTTATATACACAGGCACCTGCTTGTGGCGAAGTAACCTTGAAGGCCACCAAATGGCTGACGGGATCATATGAACCAGTAATCGGCGGGGCTGATTCCCTTTTTTATCACTCTAGGATAACTCTCTCCATACTTTCTTTTGTTAAATGGTGCACCAGGTTTTAACCAATTCGGAAAATAATAAATAATGTAATAGCGGTTCCTAAACGTTCGCTGGTGACCAGACATCCCAGTCAATATTGAGGGAGGCGAACACTATTCTGGAAATAGGACGGATGGTGATTGACATATTTCCTCGCTTTCCTCGTTTTCAAAAACATTGTCTCCAAAATATTACTTCGTCAGAAAAAAGAAATATTCTTAAAACAAGGTTCCTTGTTGTGTATTTTATTATCTTAGATGTAAAGCTGTCAATTCCCATACACATTATTCACATCCAATAATATTATATTTCCCAACGCACTCCACAAGACATTCTGTATTAGTTTTGCACAACTACATACACCGGATAATAGCTATTTCTGTGTACAGCGCTTCTTCAGAACACAATGCATTATTTGTGTACACAAAATTTCTTCACAACATCATACAATATTTGTGCCTACAAAATTTCTTCAAAATGTCTAAACACCATGCAATATTTACGCCTACAAAATTTCTTCCCAACACCATGCATTATTGGAGTCTACAAAACGTCTTCAGAACATCAAGCTTCATCTGTGTCTTTGTAAAAGTTCCATCGTCTGGAATACCGTGTAGCTATGGAAACAATAACTCCACCTTTCACGGACTGCTTACACAATAACCCGAAACAGAAGATAACCTTCGCACCAACCCACTAGCTATTGATCCAATCCAGCTTCTGAGTCCACATTTTGGGGGTTATGATGTCTCCCCTTTTGATCATTTATTTGTTCAATCGGCGATTTCTTATTGCTACTAAGGTTATGTCCACCGAATCCGGGCGCTCGAAGACCAGCGGTCGGTTTAGTCCGAAGAGCACACCTAACTGCAGCGGACGACTTATGTAATTTACCCCGCACAATATGAAAAATTCGGACCACAATTGGCCGAGGTTTAATTACTAATGCAGCTCCAGTTAAGGACTGGTCACTTTAGGCTACTAGCTCTAATTTAACTGTGAACTGCAACACTTCAATTCCCCCTCCGAAGAAAGAGGTCTTCAAAACGATCCCCTTGAGTTTGTGTAAGATATTTCGTTGCGAAAATAAGTCATCAAGTATTTGTTTGGTTTGAAAAATGTCATGGCTTATCTCACTTTGGTTTTCAAAACGTCGTGATATCATAGGCTGTGCCCTTCATTCGTGTTTAGGCTTGTACTAGATTTTGTGACGTCGAACAATGAGATAATTGAATCTGAACCACTCTGACGTATAACGTCGCTCAAAAATCTACAAAGAACAGGCCCTGTCGTTTTAAGCAAAGTGTTAACAGTGCAGAATGATACGGTTTGGCTGTGGCCAAACATAATCTATAAATTACATACACTCACAACAAATACAACAAACTGCAACACAATCATATCCGTGTGTTCACTCAAAACACTAAAGTGCACGTTTCACGAACTTTTTAAATTATTGTTAACATGTAAATGAGACTAGTCTGTTCTAAAAACATTACAGCCAACATTTGCTGAACTTCTCTGTGTGAATGTAAAGATGCGGTTGCTTCATGAGAGTTGTTTCTCATATTTGTCATTGTGATACCCCTTGAACGTGAAGCCAGTCGACTTTTCGTCTCTTCCGGTATAGTCATCCTTCCACGGGCTTGGGACTGAAGACAAAACCATTGTAATTGATTAACTGTTAGATGTTTAGCGATTTGATCAAGAATATTTATTTATTTCACAGCCGTCAGGCCTACTAGCGGAGGAAATGGGAATGTCCTCCGACCATTGGTAGGTATCTGACAAGATTCTTGACCATAAACCGCAGCCGAAACAGAGAGAATATGATTTGAACACATGACCACGTTGGTCATGCAGGTATTGCATGGTCAGTCTGCTTAGAGAGTCATTGTGGTCGACAGAATTAAGGCACAACAATCATGGACTGGATTGATAACCCGTCCATTCTGCCTTAGCGATTAAAGGCTGGCTCTCTCGGCTGTTGCCCTTCTTGTGCCGCTTTCACAAAGACGATCGGGTTTATAGGTGCAGACAGCGCAAGTCGGAGATTACTGTTTGTTCTACACCAGATACGACTATCCTATACAAATACTGGCTTCAAAAACCACATCTTAAGACTTAGCCTATAGTGGTTTGTTTCTTGGCAATTTGCAGTTGATCCGCCCTACTATCATGGCTATGGATCTGTGGTTACATATATACAGATACACTCGAGCCGCCGGAGCACAGGCTTATTACACTGAATTCCACTCACCCTTCCGCTGAAAATTCCTTTCGTATCGCGAGTCATATTGAACGCTATGACAGGAGAGCACTTTTTAATTAATCATATTGAACGCTATAACAGAACAGCACTTTTTAGTTAGTCATATTGAACGCTATGACAGAGCAGCACTTTTTAGCTAGTCATATTGAACGCTATGACAGAACAGCACTTTTTAGCTAGTCTAGACCAGCGACGTGTAAAATAGTGTAATTCACACCATCGCTTTGTTTCTTGCCTAATCCTGCTTAAGGCAGGGTGTTGCTAACATTTCGGCCCTTTTCCGAATTCAAACCGAACCAAGGTAGACCGTAATTCACCTGTCCTGTTGTGTGTGAACATTTCCTAACTACCACATTCTGGTCGCTACTCAGGGTTTACTGTCAATATTGAAGTGCCCTATACTGGTAATACCCACACGCAGTACATCCGGTAAGCGAGGCTGCCTGTCCCATCTTGGGCAAGGATACATCTGCACACTTCATTATTAGTGACGTCATACCGTGTCTCCCAAGGATCGATGCGGCCTATGTTTGCGTGGTTACAGTATTCTGTGGGCAAAAAAAAAATTGATCTGATTCGATGAAGAACTGACGATTTATTTATCGATTTATTTATTTGATGGGTGTTTTACGCTTTTTACTCAAAAATATTTCGCTTATACGACGGCGGCCAGAGTTACGGTGGGAGGAAACCCGCCGATTGCTAGCAGACCGGAGAGTAAGCAAGCATGAGCTGGACTTGAACTCACAGCGATCGCATTGGTGGGAGGCTTCTGGGTCATTGGGCTGCGCTGGTGTGCGAACCGAGTGAGCCACGGAGACCACCAAGAACTGACCTTAGTGGCCATCAGGTTGCGGGGAATCCCCTTCAACCAAATAAAGAATTAAATTAAATTAAATATTTAACAATCCGGAGCAAACGGCATAGTGAGAGTTGTTGACCACCTATTGTTGCCGCGTTTCGGAGAACCGTGAAACGTACCGTGAAGAATTAGAACGAAGAGTTTGAACATGCATGCTGAGTAAACTATCGACCGCCATGCCGCGCCTTTAGCAGTGTTAGAGCTGCACTGTCATGAATGACTTACTAATTTGTAGCAAGTTATCAATTCAGTCATCATTGAGATAATACACTTGTCTGTTAATTTAACAGGGGCTTGGTCATACTTCCTGTATGAGACAAATACAGGCTTCCGGTGATCTTATAAACATGCTGAAACCATATCACCTCATTATTCGGAGATAATAAAGACCATGACGTCACAACTTCCGAAATTATCAACTTTGAATCATGTGATGACACTGCTACGATGAGCCTGACTGCTCCTCCGTAAATTAATTAACAGTTGATTCTATTAACTCCTGTGTCATTTTCGTGTACATTTCCTTGGTTTTAACTCCACTGTTCGACATCAAAGATGGGGTAAAAACACGGCCTTGGGCAGGTAATTCGTTAGTGTGAATGTCACACGGGAGAAAGTTCTTCAGTATCTTGTCGAAAGTCGGTGTCTTTAGCCGGAATCTCCAGTTTGCTCTACATACATGTATAAATCAGCATGGTATAGATGAAAGGTCTTCTGCGGGGCGGTTAAGCGAGAATCAAATAAATAATTAAGCGAATAAATAAATAAACAATTCCCCGTGGGCAGGTGTATGGAGTGGCATCTGTTACAGACACCTTCCTCCTTTGCCTGTCTTTTAAGACTAATCTTTTAGTCGCCTACATCTGATAATGCACGAATTAGCAATATGGACTCATCCAATGACACCGTATCTTCCTCGCAGTATATATTTCTGCACAACTGGTCGGAGAATTACTGCGAGTTTTACCATCTTAAATTTTGTATCAAATTTTCCTTTTGCTTTTGATTGGTTGATTGATGTTAAGTGAATAATAAATGATTATTCAATGAATAACGACCGATGCAAACACGTTTATTTCTCACCAGCTCCTGTACTACGTGAGAGTAGAACTCGACCACATCAACCGGTATTCATTGAATAAAATATAATTACAAGCTTTTATAGCCCAGGCAGACTCATTTCTGCAAAGGAGCAAGGATGCGTATGGATGATAAACAGTTATGTATCCACACGATAGACGCCACGAAGTGAGCATCAGACATGTATACAACAACAACAACAAATCAGCTACCTGCAGCCGTTTGTCTATGTGTGCCACCAGCTGGCAGACTTGCCGCTCTCCATTTTGGTCTACAAATGGCACGATCTAATGTAAGGCGGTTGGTTTCATTTCATTAATATGATTAATATAGCGCATCGGCAGATAATGGGGCCGGTTTTATGCCTTTTTTTCGCCCAAACTCTGCAGTCTCCTCCGAATGACGTCACACTAACCCTATCTTGTTGGCGTGGACACTAATCCCTGTAAGAAGTTTCGTGAAAAGGACATCTGGTGATACGTTTGTAGACTGTAGATTTATTGTGATGACAGCCATGGCACGGGAGAGAGCATATTTTTGACTGGCTTACTAAATTGCATGAGAACGAGCATTTTTTTTTAAATAAATTGCAAAGACCGCTTCGGAACAGTCAACTTATAGTGTGGAGAGGGGTGTGAAGACTTGAACTCCTGGGAAGTCCGGGAGAAGCCCGAAATAAACGGGGTGACAGTTGTTTCTTAAAGTGGCAGTAGAAGAAGCCGACAGTAAGGCCATACACTATAGCGTAAAATAGATATTTGTGCAAAGCAGGCACTATACCTGCTTAATTCTTTAGTGGACGTGGAGCAATAATCACATGAATATTTACTGATTGATTTGAATGTTGTCTAACGGCATAAACAAGCGTATGCTTAACGTTTATATCGTGGCTGGGATATTCGCGGGTTTTGGAAGCTGGAGAACCCGGGGTAAACCACCATGCTGTGGCAAGTTAGTGACTAACCTTTCTACGTGTTACATGTAAGGTATGCACAGATAAGCGCACCAATTTTGGGGAAAGACAGTTCTTACACTGAAAGTTCGATTCTTCCAGCCCATGACCTAACACTCTGTTTTATTTCTTTTCATGCTATAATGACATTTCATCATTTTATTTGACAAACGTTTTTGGTCTACCCAGCAAATGGCTCGAATTATGTACATCTATATGCAATGGCCACGTAATATCTAACGTGCTGGTTGCCATAGTACACGAACATAAATACAATGTGCAAAAGAATTTTGGAGCTGCGTTTCAGAAGGTGTTTGAAAAGATTGGTTATAACATAAGGCCCACATAATGCCGCTTTTATCATTTACACGCTAGCTTCGATTTTCGAGCTATAGACATGTTGGAGACTTCTCTCTATGACCCCATGACCCCAATGCGAAGGGACTCCGGTGGTGGTGGTGGGGGGGAGTATCTCGAAATACATATACCACTTCCATGAATTAAGTTAAGAAAAGCAAAGCTTGATGTATAGGGTTAAAAATACAACATACCTTGCTGTGTAGTTGTGTCCTGTGAAAGGCAAAACTGATTACACAACACAAACATTGCAGCAAACATGACGCCGTAGAAATACAAGGCCATCTTGACTCACTGCAGTCTCATCGGGTCATTGCGGCTGCGCATGCGTTCAGAAGAATACTGTGTCCACACCAGTTGGCTACATGAAAACAATCGGTGAATTAATACTTAAGTGCTACTTTCAAGCCACAGTGGAATAGACAGCGTCCCCTCTCTAAGACATTATCCGCAAGCTAAATGCAAGGATATCGCCATAAACTAACAGACGCTCCCCGTTGGGGATATTCATGTGATTGATTTCTCCGCCAGATGTCGCTCCAAAGCAGCACCACCTGTTTCTCGTGCGGCAGCTTTTCCATGGGTTGGGCTTCCTTCTATAGTTAGTGGTAATAATGCAACCAGCATTTCTTAGTGCGGGGGAGAAAGTGGTAAAACTTTGCATATGCCATTTATAATGCACCTCTAATACAGTTTGTGCATAGCGCATCTCTGTGAATGCAAATTGACTGATCGAGGGCTACAACTCCCAATTTGTCCCTAGCCAATGAGGAAACACGATGAAAGCACCTCAGTCAGGACATATACCTGGTCCGACAGCTAACACCCCACAGCCCCCGTTATGGCATAGGCACTAATCAGTGAAAACAGAGAAATTGTTAATATCTGCAAAAATCATGTGGAAATATTAAAATAAATAGTGTATTTGGGTTGTCGAGAATTCTCTAAAAATATACGTATCAAACTCTCGCATATCCCATTACAACTGAAGGAGTTATGATTAAGTTTCATTATATCCTCTACCCGAATGCAGTCTGATTTATCGCAGAAGTGTGTTTGGCTTTGTACAGATGACTTGTCAGCTTTACTGTTGTGCACAGCATGTCGGTATCAAAGATGTGATGCATGGGACGGCATCGACCCTAGTCCCAAAACCAGACAGAAGTTTAAAACCATGCATTTAAAATTACTTTTGTGAGTCAGTCTTGTGATTTGTAACAGTTCGTGTAATGTGAATGAATGATTATGGCTGAACGCCATATTTTAGCCACATCGTGACAGTTCGTGTAAATGTGAATGAATGATTATAGCTTAACGCCATATTTTAGCCACATCGTGAGACGTATATATGTTATACCGTTAGGGTATTGGAGTTAGGCTAGATGGGGAATGGAACATTTTTCTTTAAATTTAAATCTAAATATATAGGATAAACAAAACCAGAATATGTATTCACGGCTGTCGTCTTTTTAGCAATTCTTTCGCAGGGATATACATGTAAGGAATGATAGCCAATGTGTGAATGAACTGAAATAAAGGAAATACATCTAAACAAATGTGATTTTGCTCCAAGCAGAGTCAAGCATTCCTCTGACTAAACAGTCTAATAATCAGGTCATGCAATTGTGGCTTACGAATGCTAGAACCCGTAAGGGTTGAAATGTGGTCATTTTTCTTTGTTTAATTTCACATTCTTAATCTCCATTCTGCTACCTTTCCTCTCACGTAATGATGAAACCCAAATTAGAATTGTAAGTACCTTAAATTTGACCAAAAGTATAACATGTTGTGGACGAAGGCGTTGTGTTTTCTTAGTTCTCCCTGACAGAAGTATACCTATTAACTAAAAGATCAGTCTTAATCACCGGACAGTAATGCCATTGGGAGAGGGGTTATCTCTCTCTCTCTCTTTCTCTCTCTCTCCCTCTCTCTCTCTCTCTCTCTCTCTCTCTCTCTCTATGTGTTGTGTGTATGTGTGTTTCTCTCTCTATATATATGTATTGTGTGTATGTGTGTTTGTTTGCTTAGGGAAGGTTACTAATTGTGTTGAAGAACCAGAGGCAAATGTAGACAAGATCAGGGGCGCAAACCAAAGCTGTCGTAAGTCAAGACCCTGGCGACATGTTTTGAGTGAGAGAGTGAGTGAATTCTTGAGATTTACGTCGTATTGAACAATGTTTCAGTCATATGGCGGCGAGGAGTTCTTCTGGTGTGTGCAAATAGTGTGTCTGCTTGTGGCAGAGTGAATCCATGTCGCCAAAGTGCTGCCACCACTGGAACATCATGCCGAAAACACCAGACATGACACCCCACCCCGTTACATTGCACTGACACTGGGCCGACCGATCATGTTCCCTTGCTCTAATCTCTCAGTGCTGAGCGCCAAGCGAGGCAGTAACAAGTTCCAGTTTTAATGTCTTTTGTATGACATGTCCCGCACTTGAACCTGGATCTCGGTATCTCGAGGCTCTAGCCACCAGGCCAATGATGCGGTCCACATGTTTTGAGACTGCCCTTCAAATCCTCTGTGGTAATGGCTTCTGCAGATTTTTACCAGACATGTGCCAGGTAGTATTGGTGAACAGTGTTCGGGGGTTGGAGATTTAAGGGCCAGTTTGTTGCATCAAACGATAAAGTAAACTTATCACATGGTACATCAGTGCACACAAGGGGCTGTATGTTAGATAAACAATATCACATGATCGTTTATATGTTACGTGAGATACTGTTACTCAGTTGAAGTTGTTTTTTCTTTATTTGAAACTCAACCTCGGCCAATGTAAAGTCTCGTGTGGCACAAAAACTCCACAGAAGGACCTCTGCGTGATTGTATCGATTATTGTGTAACACAATTTTACTTCCACGTCTAGTGTGACTAAGTCGTGACTGATCCTGTTTGATTTATCCCCTCTTACAGCTACAAGGACAGTGGAAAGAAGTTTTTGTCGTGTTATGGCGTGGGCGTTAGTCAGGAATAACTACAAGTGAGGGAGACGAACACGTGAACTGTAGTTTCTGGGCGCAACCATTACTGTATTGTTAGGTAATATCAAAAGCCTAACTTAACACATGGGTAACTGTGAGATGCGGAAGAGGATCTTAACATTAATGTATTTTAGAATAACACGACAGTTTTCGCATAGAGGAGCAGATTGGCCATTGGAAAATCACCGCTGCTAAACAATTTTCATTACAAATATTAAACTGTCATCAGCTAATTGGGTGGAAGGAGCAACAGTTAACTCTTCAAGTCGGTCGCTCTGTCCGTCTGTCCGTCTGTGTGTGTGTGAAGGTTGATCAAACTTTTTGCGTCCTGTTTTTTAACAAAGGCTATTTATTATGTAGCAAGCTAAGACCGTTCTTTTCATTAGGCACCCAAGTACAAGGCTTTATTTTTTAAAATTTAAATTAAATTTACACGAGTGTCTTATGCCACATTGCATGTGTACCGAATTCCTGATAGTTTATCTTTCTTGAAATGTTAACGCCAGTGAGAAAATGAGCTGCCTTTATGAGGGAACTTATCCCTATAGTAGTGACATGTTTAGCAAAGGCAATCTTCGCAACCTTTACAATGTCAAAGCAGTCATTCCACTGAGTAGTCCTTCCACTCCAAGCCTTCGAAATTGTGGTGGGGTCACCGTTGCAAAACACTGCTCTCACGATGTGAACAGTTACACCTAAGTCTCACCGTTTCTGCTTTCACATACGTCAAGAATATGTATACAAGATGTTTTTTTTCACTTGTCCATGAACTACCGTTCGTATTAGAAAAAGAAAACATATCCTTCATACTTTATATGTTATTATCTGTATCCTATTACTGCACGCATGCAAATCAAGTGAACGGCTAGAAATCGTACCATTTTTCTAGTCTGCAAGGCCACTCGCTCATCTCTAATATATTTCTCCTTAATCTAATGCGCAATGCAAGTGGTAGATATTCATCTCTACTAGAAAATAGCAGGGTTAAATGTAAGTCTGTGTGTATATGGACAGCCTGTACAGCGGTATCCCGCACGAGTTATGACTAGAAGCCATGCATTAATGGCCGACCAAATTCTCCAGCTCGCATCACCGACGTTTCAGCTGAAGTCAGATTTACCCTTTAGGTGATAGCCAGAGGGTTTAATAAAGCCGGGATAAGAAAAGCATCCACTCACTCCATACGACATTTATTTATTTGTATTTTTTCCGACTGATGTTTTGCGCCGTACTCAGGAATATTTCACTTTTACCATTATGATGGCAGGAAACCGGGCAGAGTCTGGGGGGAACCCATGACCATCCGCAGGTTGCTGGAGGACGTTCCTGTGTACGGCTGGAGAGGAAAGCAACATGAGCTGGGCTTGAACAAATCTCACACGAAAACGCTTATCAAATTAATATATCTCTTTTCTATCTAATTTTAACACTACTAATAAGGATATTCGCTATAGTAAAGAATAGCACGTTCTCACCACATTTGCATATTGATTTACAATTTTTTCATTACCTATACAGACTTTTACATGTTATTAATGAAAAGTTTAACGTAATTAGGCCTAATGACTGTAATTTCAATAGCATACTAATCTTCAAGTGATGAATGTCATTATTCTCCTGTTCACTCTGTCATTATTCTCCTGTTCTCCCTGTCATTCTCCTGTTCACTCTGTCATTATTCTCCTGTTCACGCTGTCATTCTCCTGTTCACTCTGTAATTATTCTCCTGTTCACCCTGTCATTACTCTCCTGTTCACCCTGTCATCATTCTCCTGTTCACGCTGTCATTCTCCTGTTCACCCTGTAATTATTCTCCTGTTCACCCTGTCATTATTCTCCTGTTCACGCTGTCATTCTCCTGTTCACTCTGTCATTATTCTCCTGTTCATCCTGTCATTATTCTCCTGTTCACCCTGTCATTATTCTCCTGTTCACCCTGTCATTATTCTCCTGTTCATCCTGTCATTATTCTCCTGTTCACCCTGTCATTATTCTCCTGTTCACGCTGTCATTATTCTCCTGTTCACGCTGTCATTCTCCTGTTCACGCTTTCATTATTCTCCTGTTCACGCTGTCATTATTCTCCTGTTCATTCTGTCATTATTCTCCTGTTCACTCTGTAATTATTCTCCTGTTCATCCTGTCATTCTCCTGTTCACTCTGTAATTATTCTCCTGTTCACCCTGTCATTATTCTCCTGTTCACGCTGTCATTATTCTCCTGTTCACCCTGTCATTATTCTCCTGTTCACCCTGTCATTTATTCTCCTGTTCACCCTGTCATTATTCTCCTGTTCACGCTGTCAGTATTCTCTTGTTCACCCTGTCATTATTCTCCTGTTCACCCTGTCATTATTCTCCTGTTCACGCTGTCTGTGTAACCAGACCTGAGGGGCTGTCTGTGTAACCAGACCTGAGGGGCTGTCTGGTTAGTTGTCATCTGAGGAGACTGGCTTGGTAGAGGGGAAAAAAAACCCAACATGGTATAGTGGAAGGCTGTCATCTATATTGAATATCATGTGGCTGTGTGACATAGTACATGTACTAACCTGATACGTAGATCTCCCTGGTGCTGACAATACTGACCGGGCTGACTCTGGGTGTCCCTGGGTGACTCTGGGTGTCTCTGAATGTTTTTCTGGACTCCATGAGGGCTGGTCTTTTATAGCCCCAGCGAGGACCTCATAGAGGTCAGACCTAATAGCCATTCCAGATCTAATGACCAGAGCCTAGTTGTGTTTTCTACATACATAATCTCTTTAAATATTTCTTTTCCTAAACATGACATCTCAATCAATTTAAGAGCATCATTTAGATTTCATAGTAGTACATTACTGTGTGAAAGATGAATTTTAAACAGTAAATGGTACTTTAAGTTTTAAGCTTTTCAATGTGAAATTTCTGCTACAGAAGATAAAAATTTTTGGCATTTTTGCTATTCTACATTACATCACAACAATTTCCTACATTTAATTATTTCTAAATAAAAGTACAAAACTAGACCAACCTACTGACACTAAATTCATTTTACACAAATGAATACAAAGGCTAGTAATTCTCAATTAAAGTTAGCCCCCTAACACACACACTGTATCTTCATAGTAATCTATACCTAGACTAACTCTACTCTACTACATCTGTATACCGCGTAAGACTTTGACATCCTGACTGGATATGCTGATATCAAAGTGACCATTTATTCACTGCCAACGTGCCCAATTGTCAAGCCTGACAAACCGTGAATGTGACGGTAATTTTGATTGCACATTAATCCTCAAGTGTTTAATGTTATAATTCTCTTACTCACTCTGTCTCTATACCTGGCAAGACTCTGGCATCCTAACTGGATATTCTGATATCAACGTGACCATTTATTCACTGCTAACGTGCCCAATGGTCAAACCTGTGTGTGCATACGTGCGTGCGTGCGAGAACGGGTGCCTGTGTAAACCCGTACACATGTGCATAGGATTATGTGTGCGTTGGCAATGTCCAGCAGTATACGCTCTCACAAGTCAACCGGGCATGGCGCGAGCATAATTCATCGCCGGTAGGAAAAAGTGCGTTTGACACAACCGCAGCATTATGCTCTGCGTTCCACGCCACCTACTCAAAGGTATGACAACTGAGCTGGCCGCCATCTTGATTTTTTACCCCTGAATATCACTACTTGATGTTGCGCGTTATTCACACCACATATATAGTTGTAACAGCTCCGCAAATGATTGGGTAAAAATTTGAATGTCCACTACTTACTAGTAGTCAGGTGGTGCACAAGTCGAGTATCTCTGATACACAAGTCATTGGGGATATATTACACAAATTACACAAACTGTGTATTGCCGGTGACTATTCGGATGTGTATTTGTACCACATTAATGTGCACCACTCTTACATAATTGCTTCCAGACAGTCGCATTGTATACATTTGTCCCAAAATGTTGGTCATATTCCTTTTTGGGTCCACAGTTTCCTAGAAGTACGATTGTATAGAATCGTGAATGTGTGAATGTATACGGAGGATTGGCTAGTTGTTTTACGAGACATTATGGTAATCGTCCAACACCACCAATACCAAAAGACACATAATACATACAAAGTCCTCTCCTTATAATTAAATGTAGGAAACATTTTTTGACCGAAGAAAGAAAATATGAAACTATACACTGCTCAAACATGTGGGGGGAAAAACTCGAAGTAATTTCCTTTGTAAATATAGAACTACATTTAAGCCTGACTGGGTTTGATCAAGTGGAAACAAGTTAGACAACTTCAGAGAAATGCTGGTTTTTAACAAAACATATCAGGTATCAAATTTCCAGGTAGCTTGAATATCGTGCGGGCACTTGCTTACATCTGGCATTTAGATTTATAAGAAGTAAAAGCATCGACAAAGGATTTATTCACCAAGAATTTAGTTTCACTGAGCAATGTTGGATGAAGCACTTAACAAATTTCACACCTGGGAAGTCATCAACCCACACCCACCTCACCCCCTCCCCCACCCCCTCCCCCTCCACGGATTGTTGTGGCTGTGCAAATCCTCTTTTATTAGCCATTACCCCACAAGGTGAGGCGTTTATAACCACATAAACGTAGTGCAAAAATACCTGAGTGCAAAAGACATATGGAAGCCGGTTAGGGTCATTGTTGTACCATTTTAGCCTCGTACCATGGTAGCATCGTCCGATGATCATACCAAGCCATCGGAATGCGACACAAAGCGATGGCACGCCGTAACAAAGTGATAGCAACATAGCATTTAGCTATGGTGTTGCGATATGAAGCGATTGGAAGAATTGCACGAACGACTGACACGATCACATGAGGCGGAAGGACGAAAATGGAACGAAAAAAGGATGGGTCGATGGTTTGATTCGTTTAGTCTTCCAATCTCTTCGCGCCCTATTCCTACCGATTCATATAGTCTTCCCATCTCTTCGTGCTATCAGCAACACTGGGCGATACCACGATGAAATGACTGAACGATGAGCCTTAACCATGATGGAAGCCGACTTCCATGTCACTATCATTTCAGTGAGTACGAACGAAGATTTAGAGAAAAGAGACGCCAAGGTGGTGTACTAATGCTCTCGGGACACACACTAGGAGGGAAGATATTTATATCTATATATTTATTTGGTGTTTTACGCCGTACTCAAGAATGTTTCATTTATACGTCGGCTGCCAGCATTATAGTGGTAGCAATCCGGGGGAAACCCGGAACCAGATTGCCATCGAACCTTCTCACGTGCGGCCGTTAATGAAGCCAGCGTGCGCTGGGCATGAACTCACAGCGATGGCATTGGTGAGAGGCGCCTGGGTCATTACGCTGCATCAGAGCGCTAACCCTCTAGGTCTTATCTAATTCTTGGATTCCTGATATTTAAGCACGTGGGTATATTAACTATGTGCCAATGGGGTACCTTAATACGTCATGTTAACAAAATAAGTATGGTCCTCCAGACGTACTGCAATAGGTCACCTGAGAGATAAGCCTGTTTTTCAGAGAAATTCATTACTAGTGCCGATGCTCTGAAATACATTCAATAGTTTATTACATCACTCACCACAAATCAAAATAAGAGTGAGTGCCAAGAAAAATAGTGCAATTTGAAACCCAACAGCTCCTCCGGTAATCGTCATCTGGAAAAAGACAGAATTCGTCAGTTAAGAAATCTGCATGTGGCTTTTGCCGTAGCTATCAGTTGTCAGTTAATGGCCTACAAGAATCTGTTAAAAGGAGAGAATATTTTATATTCCTTGTTGGCACAGTTAGAGTGAAAAAAGAAACAAGAACTCCTTTACTGTTAACTGTCATAGACAGGGAAAAAATATTTTTTTTTGAAAACTCAGAAAAGAGAAGATTAAAGAAATGATGACATTATAGACATTCCTAAGCCAATCATAGAGTGTTTACATCCACCAAACTGTCATTACACTCGCCAGAGGTCTCACGTAGGCGTCCATATAAAAAGTGTTTTTTGATTGGCTAATTAAGCCGAGACCCCCGATAGTATCACAGGCCCCGTGATAATTATCCAATAATATAAGAGCATTTGGAACCCAAGTTCCACTCTAGAGCTTTCCTATTGGTCATTCAGTGAAGTTCTATAAATAATAACATCAAGAGTTAATTAAAAATCTCTTTTTCGAGCTTTCAAAAAACAATTTTTTTTTGAGTTTTGTATAGAAAATTCCTCAGCATTTGTACCACTTTATGAAAACTGTCTTTTTTATATTGAAATTAAAATCTATTTTCGGCAAGTCCCTCCCACTGTTCTGTATGAAAAAAAAACGTAACCACATATAATCTATTATTATTGTTCTTATATAGGAGCTGCGTTTAAATATTCCACGTGACTGTGTGCTAAAATTCAATGGAAAAGTTTTCATAGAAAAAAAAAAGAAAACACCGGCGAGGAAATTATACACGTTTAAGCTTAATGGTAAATTTAGTTCAAAATAAAACTGGTACTATTTTTAAACGTAACAACGAAACTGTACAGTTCTATTCCACAGATTCCCTTCGGCGTCTTTCAGTATTATGAATGAGGGGCTGGATTTTAGAAAAAGAATTTCAGGGTCATAAAGTAAAAGCGATTTTAATAGATATTCCTTTGTCATTTACAACTAAACAAGACATAAAACATCATAATAACCTTGAAGTTATATAAACTCTTGTGCACTTCACAAAAAGTGCTTAATTCCTTTAACTACACTGTAAATTTTGATTTAAATAATAATGTTTAACTTGTAAACACTTTTGTGCATCAGATATTAAACACTAGTGAGATTACAGCATTATAGTACATGTATAGGTCCATACACATGTTTTAGACACTTACGTCTAATACTTAAGTATATGTGTACATTTATATAACAGGCTTGTTTGAAATTTAGTCAACCATTAAAAGCATTCAGCGTTTGTAATTTTACACTGTATTATAAGAAGAGGTTTCTATGTATTCAATCACACCGCGCCCGTCTCGGTATTTCTCAAAACCGGACACATCACTGTTGATCATAAGCCCGGAAAGCTTTTGTGTGTGACCTGTTGGTTAGAGGGTACTCCATACCCGCGCGTCTCGCACAGTAAACGCTAGGAAAATACAATGACTTTAACTCCGAATGCTGAAGCCATGTTTCGTGATATTCTATATTTCGGCGCACAAAGTTGCCATCGTCAGGATTATACAGCTATGAAGAATGTACAGGCTTTTATACATACAGGGTAACAATGTTAGACATGACCAAAGAAAAGGTCAATCATAGACTCGTTGATATACGAAGAATTTTCAATGACATAACACCGTACATACATGTACACATGCCCATACAAATTGACCCAGCATTTTTGAGGTCTCCTGAGAAGAAACAGGTTTTAGCGACACAGGGCGTGGTCCCAAACTATAACACGAATACAATACCCGAGTTCTCGGTAGCTGATCAGTGGACCAGTGAACTGGCAGATAAACCCATAATAGACGTATAATCAGTCCAGCAACTAGCGCAAAACCGCGTCCTTAAGCCGAGCCAGTAGTCCATCCCTTTTGTCACCAAACCGTCGTGGGTTTCCTGGCATGTCAAATCGACTTACAGAGATACATCATAGTATTAACATCATAATATGGAAACTGTTTCCAGAATATAATATGAAGGATATAATTTCCGGGAACGGGTTTTATCATTTAACTCTACTAAGCAACATTCTAAAAACTCTACTACGTAGCATTCTAAAAAATACGTTTAATTATTTTAGAATATATAAAACATCATTTTCAGGAAGTGATGTGATTCGACCTAAATAAAATACAGTGGCCAAATAGTGTTTTATTGGTCAGTTCTCTATGGACTTTAAAACATTAATACAATAAGAATAATTTAGAAGAAATGTTGCTAGTATTTTATTTTTTTTCCGGTTGACTCTTTCTGATACATGGTTCCTTGAGGAAAATATCAGGAAACAATAAAATCATTGTTATGTCAAAGTTATTTTCTGAACATTATACATATTTTTTACAGATATAACTTAAAATGAAAAAAAAAGACATGAAATCAACATTAAAAAAAAACTTAAGCTTTCTCAGTATTTCTATTGGGTACACATCTTTTGTGAGTTTTCCTCCTACTAAGGGGTTTTAAACGAAGTAAATGCATTAAGAATAGGGACGATAACTTAAAGGGTTTTTAATCTTTACAGTACGTTGGCATCTTCTAGTCAGCCCAAGTGGTGTTATATGTACGTCTCTAACTGAAGGCAATTTCGCTAGAGGCTCTAACCGATTTTACACAGAACTGAATACAGGAGACAAGTTAAACAGAAACATGTAAGCCAACAGACCCTGGATAAAAGAAACCCTTAAGGCATAAGAGTGATTTTGATAACCTCATCTTTGAGATTAATCTTTGAGCTCACTATAAACACAGTGGAAAGATATTAATATTTGTGAACGTGGTTGCCTATGAATTATGGATTTGTAGCTGTTGTTGTTCACACCCTAACATTCTCCTCTATGCGTGACTGCTCCTGGAATGACCGATTTCCATCGTCAATTTGCTGTGTATCTGCGCATTGAGCGGTTTCCATCGAATTCTCTCCACCGTACAGCACCAACATCATGTGTAAAGGGAAAAAAATATCGACACGTGCTTGTTTTTATTTAGTGGGTGAGACCTGGTCTGATTTTAGCCACCTGAATTTTCGGTCATTCTGTGGGCATGCGCAGAACACATGATGTTGTGATAAAAGGAGAAAGATAACCATGTTTCCGGAAAGGTCTATGGCCAGAGAAAAAAGTTCACCTACGAAATGCAGACGGGTGTTTTATATACATGCACTCAATCGTTTGAAGTAAGAAGTTGGTAAGGAAACCAAAAGAAATGACTTTTTTCTCACAAACAGAGGCAATGTCATCAGACATATTTTTAACGGATTCACGATGATTAATTCCAGCTTTCAGCCGACTGTTAAGTTTAACTTTCAAATCGGAGCTTGGTTGTATATTTATTTATTTATTTATTGTTAGATTGATGCTTATCGCCTGTACTCAGAACTGTTTTAGGTATTTGGAGACAATCAGGAGGAGCAATTTGTAGCGCCCTTCCCAAAGAATCTTCCGCCTTTTGGTAGGTCAGGGACATAACTTCTGACCCAAAACAACAATCGAAAGAGTGAGGGCAGAATTCTAACTAGCGACTTGACTTTTCACAGGCATTTTCAACTTCGAATACAACTGGGCTATATTAGCAAGTGAGGATAACATGGGTCAACAGACTCAAAAGTCCAATTTTTTCCAGCAGAGCTAATTCAAGCGAGGAAAGTGAGTCATACACGTATGATCAGATCGATAAAGTCGTTACAGACTCGTCTGATTATTTGGGTGAATTAACAAGGAAAATTAGTCAGTAGGATAACAAGTCGATCTGATGAGATGACTCAACATTGTGCGTTGAATAAGTTCTGCTGGAAAACTCAGATTTTTTTAGACTGTTGGCCCGTCAGTGTAACAAATGACCCTAAACGCCTTTATAGGCTCCACGTCTTAAGTACCGATGGATACAATTGGGTTTTAACTCACCTTCACAACTGCCCTATCTTTCAGATCCACTGTCAGTGCAAACTGACGATTCGTTGTTGTCAGTCCAACTCCAACTATCCCACGTAGCATGAAGAATGAAAGCAACAATCAGACGATATTTCTGCCCTAGTAATTTCAGGACCGTTGAATTTGTGCAAAGGACGGCCTACAACATGTTAATATGTTTTGCCCATAAGAAAGCCATTGTACATATACAGACGTACTCTCCCTTCACCATTGTTAGTTTTCGTGTATTATTCGAGTGATAGAAAATACGACTCCCCCTCCCCCCTGGATACTAACATTGTATTGACGCATCTTTCAAGACACAAATGAACATCCAGTTGTAAAACTCCGTTGTTTACGTGTCTTTCAAATTACAGAAGTAGACCTTTGAATTTTGGCAATCGGTTTGCAGGTACATGGATTGGTGGTGGTAGCCACCAGTAACACGTCATGTCACAGCTTGTGAATGCGGAGTTGGTTAAGTTGAAAAAATAATAAGTGAACAAATACATTACTACGTTGCGTTAATGAGTTATAGTTGCTATAGCTATTTCGCTCTGTCGTCTTTAATTTAAATAACACAGCGCCATTCTATAAATTAAATGTCGCCGCTTCGCGAAGTCGCCTTATTACACAGATAGCGGAAAGGCGGAGAACTATGCAAGGTCAACGTTGAAATAGTGTGTCCCTCCACTTTTGATTCAGCCACAAGATACATTCACACGCTGACCACTGGGTATACTACAATTGTTGGTTTATTGTTCAATTTATTTATTTGATTCGCGTTTTAACGCCGTACTCAAGAATACCTCCCTTATACGACGGCTGCCAGCATTATGCTGGGATGAAACTGGACAGAGTCTAGGGGAAACCTATGACCATCCGCAGTCAGATTGCTGTCCTTGTTTGATCGTGCCGTATATAATATGCACACATCTGTATTGTTCTGTAGAGAACATGTATATGGTGAGTAAAGGAAGTGATGTAACAGTCGTCATGAAAGATTGGCTGACCTTGTAGACAAATCGGTGGATGTACATGTATTGTCATACACATGCTCAGAAAACAGAATATGGCGTTAAGCAACAATCAAATAAAACATTGAAAAGAGTACTTCAAGAGGTTTCATTTTAGTTATTTGTTTGATTATTTTTAAGAGGTTAACGTTTAAATGATGGCGGTCTCTTTTAATGGAAGAGGAAAATGGAGAACTTGTGTGAACTGTTGACCTTTGGCAAGTTACTGATGCACTTTACCACATGTGATTTATAGATTTGCACGTTATATGGACGGCAGACAGCTGGTACTCACCGAATCACCGACTGTGTACGTGACCAAACAACGTCGCGGAATTCTTATGTTTGAAATGAAAATTTACTATTATTATTGTTGTTGTTGTTCTTGTTGTTGTTCTTCTTCTTATATTATTATTATTATTATCATTAACATTATTATCACCATTATTATTATTGTTATCATCGTTATCATTATTGTTATTGTTATTAATCACTATTAATGTTATTGTTATTATTACTATAAGGACTGTTATTATTATTGTCATTGTTATTGTTATTATTATTGTTATTATTTTTATTGTTATTGTTGTTGTTGTTATTATCATTATTATTATTATCATCATCATCATTATTATTATTATTATTATTATTATTATTGTTATTATTATTATTATTATTAGTATTATTATTATTATTATTATTATTATTATTATTATTATTATTATTATTATTATTATTATTATTATTATTATTATTATTATTATTATTAACAAAAACAATATTTACTTCCAAAGGTGTAATGTTCTAAAATAAAATAAAATATTCCTACTGTTTTTATGTGTCCTGTTTTATTGGATTGATTTACTGATAGATGATAGCTGCCTGCTCGATATTTTTCAACCTCAATTTTCCAATGACTGAGTGGATTTTGACGTCACATTGACGTTATCCCAGCCGTAGCAAGGCTATGTTTCACTGTATATTTCAACTGCTTTATTCTACTTCACAAATCCCGTACTGCTGAGTTTGAGCCCCTACCTAGTGTTTAATTGTGATCTGAAGGCCAGCTTATTCGCCACTGGGCCACGACACCCTCCACAGTTTTTTTGAACAATCATTGGATTTGAACGTGGTTAAGACTTGCACCTAAAACGCAATGGGCAGGAAAGTGATTTTTGAAATTAATATAAAATCCGAGCCGATATTCCGTGACCACCGTTACAATGTACAGGAAAATTATTTAAAGCCGAAAAAGAAAATCAATAAATAGTTAAACTTTAGTAAAGAGTCCAGTAAAACTATTTCTTACATCGTTGTGAAAACTAGTTGTTCAGCACTTATTTATGTGAAATTCATGTGACGTTTACTAATGTCTAGCCATGCAGACAAAAGAGCCCTTTTGGCAGTAAAGGTGAATCTTGCGATGACAAATACATTAATTTTATCATGTTATGGAATTATCAATTACTTCAGGATACTTAATTTAGAATTTATTCACAAGGTAAGACTGGTGTATGTCACACATAAATCCCGCTAATTGTAGTCAGGACATAGTTGTAAAGTTTTCTCCACCGAGGAATGCTTACTTTGGGGGGTATCCGTCGCCTGCGTACACTGGCAGTTTAAGGTTCGAAGGCAAAGAGGCCTACATGGCATCAGACGGGCTCGAGGGTATACGTCGCATCGGTTAATAAATTCTCAGGTAAACCTTTATAGATTACAAGCAGTCATTGATTTTTTTTTAAATAGCGCGATTTTGAATAAAATGAAAATAACAGACTGTCTCAGCCGGCTGCCCTGGCGAACTCCTGCTGTGCCTTTCATTGCGCAAGATGGGCGTGACTGAAAATACATGGGTTTTGGCCTTCAGAAACCGGAGTTAGTAGGGCCTCAGTGTTTGCCATTTACCTGGGTCATCAAGGGACTGATCAGTTCACAATGGGAGCAGGTATATCACACAAGTGGGCACAAGGGGTCTTTCAAAATCCATGGTACAGGGAAAAAGATTTGAGGGATAAGCTCGGTGGTTAAGTGTGGCGGAAGGCCAGGCGTGTCATATTAGTATATACACTTATAATTCTTGTACGTTAGCTGGAAACAACACGTGTCTCTTCATTCTTACCTTTAATGACACAGTTTTACGTTTTCTATTGTGGCTTTGTTTTGATACTTGTTTTTCGAGGAAAATTGATAACCAGCTAATTCATGTGATTTCAAACTGTGGAGTATACTTGATTAAACATGAGATCAAATGGGCACAAATTGGAGAAGCACTCCTGTGGAATTAAAATGGTGTGATGGAATATGATATGAATAACAAGGACTGGAGCCAGTTAAACGGAAAGGTGAGTTTTCAGGTCTCCGTATTTGGTAAAAGTGTAACATAAAATTTTTGTGTCAAAAGTAGGCCAAGTGAATAAAGAAGAGTAAACCAAAAACCCCGAGTTGTACCAGTACCAGATGCAGTTCGGGAAGATGCAAGCAAGTGAGCACTCAGAATTATTATCCACCTCATACGGCTGATGTATAATTATTTATTAATATTGTATATAATTACACATCTAGTCTGCTTATTCCTAACTCCAGACAGGAAAAGTCTCCCCAGGACAAGATGTAAGCTTGTGTGATTGATATTTTTTGCCATACTCCAGATCATTCCCCTTACACTATAGTGGCCATTATTGCGGAGGAAGGAAACCGGGTAGAAAATGGGGGAAACCCACGACCATCCGCGGAATGTATGTTTTGTATCACGATGCAAGGCGTGATTTTAGGTTAGTTGATCACTGCACCGTCGATATATCTGAAGGAGACGCACAGTCGGTCCAGCAACTACCTTAAAACCACGTTTTTAGCAGCGTTACTTTCTCTGTCCGTTACTCTGGCAAAGCTGTGTGGGCTTCCTAAAATGTCAAATCCATTTATTAGGACGTAGACATTAGTTTGACATTAGTTTGCCCGAACCAGTACATTGTCTTTGCTCAGTCACGCTTTAACTCCCCAGAACACAGAAACGCTATTTCCCCTTGTGCTAGGATATATTCTTACTATACTACGTGCGTATCACTGAAGCGCTATATCAAGTTCACTTTATACACGTACAGATGAGCCGACACCTTATTAAACTGAACGTTGTGCTCAGCTACCTTTCACGTACGTTCACCAGAGTTTCAGACCGATATTATCGGTATTCTCTTTGGGAGTTCGGCTTATGTGGTGCACCAAGTAACCCACAAATCTTACACAAGGTTTCCGGGTATGCGATCAATAGTATTTTCACGTCTGAAGTGTATAAGCTATTTATGCGTTAAGCATCAAATAAATAGGGTTTTTCAGTAGGTATGTATTTATAAATGGAAAAGTTATGCGTAAAGTATTTTATTCGGTGTGTCCAAACATGGAATTTCTTTTCTGAAATCTAATCGGGTAACCATTTCTCTGTACTCAGATAGGCGCACTTGTATATTTTTCTTTCTTTCTGCTTACCCATGTTAATTTTATATGCACAGCTTCTGCCTAACAACAATTATATCCGAGTGTTTTTCTTCCTGAAATCTCCTAACTCAATTCATCCCAGCATTGAAAGCAACTCGTTTTTCACCAAGGTTTCATAAGTATATCGCAAACTGTGCAAACGGTGGTGTTTCTTGTACTGTTTGTTCGGTTGAACTGCTACTGCTTTAGTTTGTTCATACTTATTACAACTTTATTTTGATGTCTGTATGTATATCCGTGTCCCGCAGAAAGGACAAACTTTTAATGTCCAGTATATTGTGCCCTGTAGCTCTCCACTCATGTACGGTCAGCTCGGAGGATTACGGCCAAGTCAGACTGGTTGTCGTGTCAGGAAATGACGTCCTTTTCAAGAAATAATGCTTGTTTTCTACACCTAAATGGAAAATGATTTATTTCTTCAAATATTTTTTCGATTGGTGTTTCACGCCGTACTGGAGAATATTTCACTTTACGATGGCGACTAAGCATTATGATGGCAGGAAACCGGACAAAGCTCGTCGGAAACTCCCGACTATCTATAGGAAGGTAGCACCAGCTGGATTTAAACTCATAGGGACCGCATTGGTGAGATACTCCTGCGGCATTGTGTTGCACTATCGCGCTAACCGATACCAACTTGGGCAAAAGTTTAGCCGTGAATCGTCAATACCATGTATACACAAAGGTGGATTTGTTATTCAACACCGTAAGCAGACTGATGCAAAATGGATGTTGTCGAAAGATATTAACCTTCCACATGCGCGACAGTTGAGCGAATGGCATCACATCATACAACACATGAGATATAGGTGCTTTATTTTGGAGGAGTAAAGCTCTACCACAAATATGATAGTGGTGGACCGGTGGAATCAGCTGTATTTAGCGGAGGCATTAAATCACACTTTTTTGGGGGTTTTTTTGATCAATTGCTTGGCGAATGTGGGCAGTTTTAAGCGGCTTTGCTTGCCTTTGTCCCCTATCCTCCCTAAATGAAAACTGCTTTATTTCTTCAAATGTTGTTGTCAACATGACAGCCCTCGTCAAACGTCAGTGCGCTCAGTAAAGACGGGTTTGTTTGACAAGAGGCCCTCTCATTTATACGTTTTTTATTTAGGTCAATAGCTTTTTTCTTTGGCACTGTGGTTATAAATCAATGAAAATTTCGGGCGAGTCTTTTTTATCTGTTGCCACAACATGGCTGAAATATTGCCAGTGTTTTAAACCACAATTATCCATTGATTTCATTGATTATCTGAAAGCTGGCGTTTAAGGTGTCCGTCAAGAACCTATCACTTGCACGATGACAATTTTGTATCCGCGTGTAGGGCGCGTGGGCACCGGAGCAAGCCATCGCTTTTCCCAAGATACCTGAGAATGCTCCTGACGTAAAGTCAGGAGAGATAGTTTCATTTGAACCGTCTGAGCTCGCGATTACAGGTGAATTCTCCCCATTATTGTTGTTTTTTTTCGTTTTTTGGGGGGCGCGGGTTGTTTTTATTTTTCACGCCACTTAGCTGAATAATATACTTGTGACACAAACACAATGAAGCAAACAACAATATGCATTTGGTGAGTATTCTGAGTTGCAGAAAAAATATATATATGGCACAAAAATCTTACCTCAGCCGATTTACTCACCGCCAGGATGTCGTCATATACATGGGAGACATCAAGGGCAGACAAGCAAGTGGAGAACACCAAGCTTCACGAAACTCAGCCTATCAGTCAATTTTTAAAAAAAACCTAGCGAGTTTTATTCTTTAAATAACTTCGGCTCCGTGTTTCAAGTATTTCTACTACACACTGTGCCAGTTTTGCGTGAAAACGTTGATCAACCGGCACAGATAACATTGTACAACCGAGTATGAATTGAAACAACAATCAAATAAATTACTAAATTATTCAAGAAGGTATTAATAAATAAATATAATAATCAATAAATCAGTCAATTAGTCAAACTGTCAAACAAAAACGTCTGATACAGGGCTGTAAACATCAAAATTAGCATTTTATTCAGTGTTTTAACCATCTTTGGTCAGAGCAGTAAATGTCTGAACCAGTCAGCGCAAGGTGTGTGTGTTTGACGCCTGAGCTAAAAAGAGTAGATTTTCAGATCATTGTGATCATATATTCTTACTAAAAGATCAACTGACATCTGATGTTTACGACGAAGGCAATACATATGTACATTTAGTTATAGATGAATTTTAAATGTCTTTTTTCAGATGACACTTATACCAGCCGCAATTGGATGTCATATCGCACTACTTTTCATGGCGCTCACACTTCCTGTGATTTGCGGTAAGTTCTGTCATTAAATGTTGATGATTTACTCAAATCATGGACAGTAATGGGAATATCCGGAGGGTGCCAAGTGATTCAAACTAAACAGCCTTGTTTAATGGATGACCGGGCTTTGAACGAGAGGATAGTGCTTTCAGTTGCCTTCCAGTAACTAGGACTTAGGGTTCCAGCTGTCTTTAGGTTCGTTGTTACTTGTCATTCCACCAATGCATCGTGTACATATGTTTGTGAGACGTCTGAAAGTTTGCCAGAAACACGGCACAGATCGGTGGTTTACGCCAGCCGTAAGACTCACACCCATCGTGGGAAAGCAAACATATTGAGTATGGCGGTTAATAAAATTAAATTAAATATAAATTTTGCAACTACTTAAAAACGCAAAGCAATTAGCAACAGTAAAAACAGGAGTTAGGATACCAAAGGTAAATGCGTTGGAATTGCATCCGGTAGATGAGAAAACAAGAAGAGTTTGAAGATTATATGATTAAGTTATGTATCGGGGAGGAGAATCTACAAATTCCGTGTCTCAGGCCTGGTTTGATCTCAAACTCTTTGCATAGTCACGTAACACTGTGATTTAAAGATGATGAATTATCAGTTTTTAAAAAAAAGTCTCAATGATGCTGCTTGAGAACTGGGTCGCCTTATATTTTCTGTGTGATCACTGTTATACAACGCGTGTGTAAGTCCTTTTACACTATTTTTACACTATTTTTCTAATTCCTTGTTAATGTGTCTCTGAAAACGACTTTAAAGGCAGGTTCAGGTCTTACAACCCAAACACCGTATTCTCTTTCATTTCCTTGCTTTTAACCTGAAAACATTTAATATAACACACATGTGTCTCTTTTCTTGAAATAAAAGTGTGCATTACTTTCAGTGTTGTTGGTGTGGAATTCTGATAAGGCCATTGTTGCCTAATCGCTTCGTATGACCATTGGGCAATGCTACTGTGGCAGTATGCTAAGATTGTGCAAGGACAGTCTCAACCGGCTTCCATACATGGCAGTCTGTTGTACATGTATGTTAGTTTTCATACCCTGCTTCTGTTTTGCCACAATTGTCCTCGTTTTGGGGTGAATGACTGAAAAGGCATGATTTACACCTCCACAAGAAGTCGTGCGCTCATGAGGGCGTGAAATCGGTTACGTACTGAATCATTTTTCCACAAAAAGAGCAAGTGACAGTCGCTGATGAAACCTGATGCCGATGCTTTTTACTTCTTAAAACCTATAAACAACATGTAAACAACTGCCAGAGGGAAAGACATTCAAGGTAAATAGACGTTCTGACCTCCAAAGCGTTACCCCAACGCCTTCAATTCTAACCGGTCCCTCCTTGTGTAAAGCGAGCCAACCGTAACAATAGTTCTGTTTATGAAACTGGGGCCTCCGTGGCTCAGTAGGTTAGCACGCTCGGCAAAGCGAAGCGTTTTCGTTTTCTTCGTATTTATATTGTGTTATATTGGTACCGCGGTTTTTCGTTTGTTGTTTTTTTTTTGTTTGTTTTTTAATTTTTTTATTTTTTAGCTATTATAAAGAAATGAATCTGTATATCTGTCTCTCCATTTTCTTACAAGCGTTTCGTCAATTGATTTCACACTTGCCAAGTGTATTGCTGAGCCACTCTGCCCACCAAAGAAGTGTATTGTCGTGTATTCGAAAATATTAAAAATTGAAGAATATCTAAATAGGCAATGATGATATCACAAATTTACACCATGTGGCAGATGGAAATTATTTTCAAAGACCACTATAGACTTATGAGGGAGTATAGTATTGGATATTGCTAGCAAATCCATACATATCAATATACACACGAAATTTGGGTTCAGTCCCCGGGCTGTACAAGGAAGATTTGGTTCTTGGGTTTGTAGTTCATCGTCATGAGCGTTTGCTCGACTTTCGTGTGATGAACACCACTTTTCTTACATTCAGGAATTAACCATAGTCGGGTCGTTTCCTCATGCAGAGCACCTCGTTTAGTTCCAACCTTAAACCTCGCCATCGCGTGAGACCGAATTAAGATAATTAGCTCACTTACCCATTACCTATACAGCCCTTTAGCGTCTTCCTTATGAGTTTATCTGTACATATTTATAATTTTTGTTATACACGATGAACAGCCTAGTTGATGCTGGCTTCCTCTCCGATCGCACGTGGAAAGGTTTGTGAGCAACCTATGGGTGGTCGTGGGATTCTCTTGGGCTGTGCCCGGTTTCCTCCCACCATAATGCTGGTCGGCGCTGTATACATGTAAGTGAAATATTCTTGAGTACGGTGTATAAAACCAAGCAAATATATAGATAAATAAATACATAAATAAACGCTCTACTATCCTTGTCTGCTACGGGATATGAGGTGATTTTGCTAGAGTGCTGCATCATAAAACCGAACTCAGCCAGATTGTTTCTTACATTTTTTTCACGTCGCTGACCACCCTCATACCACTGTCAGGCTCGTCAGGTGAACTTAAACACCAAACAGCTGATGACATTTAGACGACAGAATGAAGAAAGGCGTGATATACACTTCTCGTCGGTGAAATTCCAATAACTAATTCGATCTTCTATACGTAAACATATGTTATCTGCGACGAAAAAGAATCAGCATCGATCGCTCAAGGGTTAGCTACATGAGCAGTATGTACAACGCTGTGTGAGACAGTAAGCGAGACAATCAGACACATTTTGTTGTATGTGAGTTTGTGATACCTGAGACTTTACAGAGACTAGAACATAGTTTCAAGGTCTATGTTGAACTGGATCCTCCAATGTCGCTAAAATATCTAATGTAGCTTTTACGTGTTCACAGGATTTTCCTTTCGTTACGTGTAACCCGTTCTGTGCACGTGCACCGATAAAGCACTTCGTGAGCCAACCTTTAATTATATGTTGAAATTAAATGCCACAGTCGGTCGTTAGATCTACAATCCTCTAACACTGCATCCCTCACTCCAAGACACAGCTCTGGTAAAGGTCCTAATAGGTCATGACCACAGGGGTTTTGAACGGCACCCTCAGTAATGTTACTGCGGACGATAACCCTTGTCGTCGAAGGCTGTGATCTTTGCATTTTCACGACTTGTGCCTTGTCTCCCTTCGCCTCTGTTTCTTCACTAATGATATATATATATATATATATATATATATATATATATATATATATATACTTATATATAATAACGAATAATTATAAAAACACAGAAGAGTTCCTTTATTGTGACTTTATATTTTGCTAACACGTGTTCCCTGTTTCAGGAACAGCAGCAACAACGGGTACCCCGCTCTCTGCTGGCCTATTTGCTCCCTGCAGGACGGACTCGCAGTGTCCCGAGTTGGCTAGTTGTCGGCCGAGAGGATGTGATGGACATATATGCCTGTGTGACATTGGATATGTTCCAGACAACAACGACAGAAGCTGTGTTAACGGTAAGCTCTATTTAGAGGCAAAGAAAACACTAACTAAAAGTATACGTCAGATGCTAGAGCATTAAGCTCTATCCTAAAATAAAATGCTTCGATTTTCTTGCTCTTCTGTTTTTAGAAGATATGGAAAGCAGTTAAAACACTGCAACCTGTGGAAGGCTTTCCAAACGTTCTACTGGCCATGTTTGCTAACCGACAGGGACAGACTGCTAAGTTTCTCCATTCAAAATCCATGTACATAAGAGACTATGAATGCATCAGTCAAAGGTAGATGAACTATTTCAAACAAAAGTAATGATATGACGTCACTATACCATCTTTATTCCCAGAAATCACCATTTATTCCTATGCTTTAAAATCATTTTAGCCGGTCAGATATATTCTCTAGAAAATAAATGGAGCTATCTACCGGGACAGAGTACTTCTTTTTGTGTATTGAACTCTTTCGTCGACTCTACTTGTTGACTATGCTCGTTGAGTTACTTTTTTGGTTTCTTGTTTAACCTAATCACATCTTATATTAGTCAGCAAATCCAAAGTGCAAAGCCAGAAGAGGACTTCAGATTGTGTACCCAGTTACTTATAAGTCAAAATTATTTTTACGGAAAGAAACATTATTCGAAAATTGCCAAGGGGACTAAGAAGATCCATTTCCTTTGAACTACAATACCATGTACTGTTCCAATCACATCATTTCAATTCAGAAATATTTTTCACCTCGCTAAATCACCGATAACATAGTCTCTTCGCACTGAAGTCTCACCGTTAGGAGAGATCTTTTCAAAAATTCTCCACACCACACTTTAATCCACTCTGACTGTATTCATTAAAAATATTATTCAACAATAGTTCATCTTGAAGCAATTCATTTTATGGCGACGTCTCCTTTGTTGTCAGGAATAACAATGTTTGCTTTGTATATTTTACCCAGCTTCTTCATACGGTGACCGATGTGGGTCTGACACTGGCCAGTGTACCGGCTTGAACGTAGAATGCAACGACACCACAGACGGCTACTGCGCATGTCGGCAGAACACCGTACTGTCCTCATCAGGAACAGACTGCTACGTGCCGGGTGATGGTCGCCTTGGAGACAATTGTACGCTGGATTCCCACTGCTTCATAGAACTAGTGTGTAACGGCACAGCATGCAACTGTACAAGTGGTCATCGACCGGTTACTGCAGAGGAGAGACGGGCTTATATCGACTACCCTTTGCAGTGTCGGCCAGACACATTTGATTTGAGTAAGCTTCAGTCCGTTTTGATGGCTTTCGAACTTAACATATTTTCATAACCATTGGTTATAAATATACACCAGGGCAGCTGTGCTTTTTTCAAAATACATTACACAGTGAGTTAATTTCGTGCAGTTCAAAGGCACCTGGTGAGTTTTCCTCCTACTGACTGCCCGTGTTCATCCACCTGTTTTCTCTTGCACGTTATCTCTTAAGTAATATTCTTGAGTACGACGTGAAACACCGATCAAATAAATAAATAAAGAAATCAAATCTCAGTCTAACCTGTGCATCGAGATTGTCTGCTGACAGTAAGTGTTGATTTACCTATTTTCTTTTCCTTTTACTCTTTTGGTGTAGATTTTTGTCCAACAACAGAAGTACCAACTACTACAACTGCAGCTACAACAACAACACCGACAACAACAACACCGATACAGACAACCACTACACTATCTCCAGCCAGTTTGTTCACCTCGTGCACCAAGGACTCGCAGTGTCCGGAGTCAGCTAGCTGTCGTCAGAGAGAATGTGATGGGAAAATATGCCTGTGTGATATTGGATATGTTCCAAATAACATGGACAATGGCTGTCTCAACGGTGTGGTTATTATCACTACCTTTTGTTCTAAATATGTAGAGCTCCTGTCTTTGATGAATGTATTTCAAAAATTTAACTGAAGCATATATCTGACTAAAGCGAACATTTGCCGTTAAAAATGGCAGCATAACCTTTCGATGAGTTCAAGTTGTACCGAGCAATATAAAATAAAGAATTACTTCGATTTTTTAAAGAGAAGGATCATTTTTTGAAGAGTCCAGGGTATACCCCCTATGTGTGCTAACTAATACACGACCTTTCCTAATTGTGAGTTATGAATAAACCCTCTACATTGGCGGAAATCAAGTGGCCTCTGACAGAAATTCGACTACGCTCTCCACACGAGCCTCACTGACAACATTTTATCACATATGCCTCAACTTGCGACAAATCAGCAGTTTTGTCACTTTTAAGGTCATCCTGTTTTAGGCAATATTGATTCAGCGGGTAACTGTGTTATTTTCTACATGTGCCATAGCTTCTTCGTATGGAGAACGGTGTGGGACTGACCCGAGGCAGTGTATCGGGCTGAACGTTGAATGCAACGACACCACCGACGGCTACTGCGCATGTCGACAGAACACGATACTGTCCTCATCAGGAACAGACTGCTATGTGCCGGGTGAAGGTCGCCTTGGAGACACGTGCAGCATGGACTCCGACTGCTTCATAGAACTAATGTGTAACGGCACATGCAACTGTAGAAGTGGTCATCGGCCGGTGACTGCAGATGAGAGACAGACTTACATCCACTACCCTTTGCAGTGTTGGCCAGAGACATTTGATTTGAGTAAGCCTTATTTTTTATGGTTTCTAGTAAATTCTTGTCACAACTACTGATCTCAACTGTGTGTTATTAACTGCATTGAACGGTCAGGAATTGTTTTGATTGGTTGTCCGTCTGTGTGTGCGTTCATACGTCATGTTAACATTTCTTTCATAACATTACGCCTCCAGTTTTTGTCTCATGTCAAAGAAACTTGGTTGAAGTGTAGACTGTATCAAGGTATTCAGTTTGTTAATTTCCATGATCAATTATCCGCCCGCCTCTCTGCTTATTCAGTATATGTTAAGATACCTTTCAAAACACCACTCCTCGTCCATGTACACCTTTTGTCTGAAGTCATGTGTGGGTTACATCAATGTACCTAATAGTAGTATTTTACATTGCGATAGTTGGTTATCCTTCTGTCTGTCTGTCTGTTCATGCAGCAAATGCTACCCTTTCTTTCAAAATGCCACTGATTATTGTCACAGTTGTTGTCCAATTTCAACAAAGCTTGGTACAAGTGAATCGAGTTACATATTTCGTAGTATTCATTTTCAATTTTGATATACTGTCCGTTGTATTTATTTGATTTATTGTACCTTAGAAACACATATTTTATATATTTTTATAAGTGTACCAATGTACAATATTTGAAGAAATGAAATGGACGAAATTCTATTCTCAATCAAGCTATATCTATCAATGCCCCATGGCTTTCTTGGCGAACAATTTCTCATGGCACGTGCAACTTACCATATACCACGATGTATGTACGTATATTTATTTTCTTCCGCAGATGTATGTCAAACAACAACAACATCAACAGAAACATTAACAACTACCACTGAATCTATCACGACTTCCACAGAATCTGAAACAACTACCACAGATGAACAAACAAATATCACAGAACCCCTAACAACTACCGAATCTCTAACAAATACGACAGAGGTACGAAGAACAACCACAGAAGGACAAACAAGTACAACAGAATCTCTTACAACTACTATAGAATCTCCCACGACTACCACTGAATCCCCCACGACTACCACAGACTTTCCCATGACTACCACAGATTTCCCAACAACTACTACATGGACACCAACCACTACTACAGAGGCGCCAACCACTACAACACAATATCCAACCTCTACAACAAAAAGACCAACTACTACAACAGATGTACCAGCCACTACAACAGAGGCACCAGCAACTACCACAAAATCCCCAACAACTACCACAGAGACACAAAAAACTACTACAGAGACACAAACAACTACCACAGAATCAACCACAACACAGGTACCAACCACTACTGCAGAGGCACAAACCACTACAAAACAGACACCAATGACTTCAACAGAGGCACCAACCACTAACAGAGAGGGACCAACCACTACAATAGAGACTCCAACCACTACACCAGAGACACCAATCACTACTACGGGGGCACCAACCACTACAACGGAGGGACCAACCACTACAGCACAGGCATCAACCATTACAACACCGGCACCAATCACCGCAACACAGGCACGAACCACTGCAACGGAGGGACTAACCACTACAACAGAAGCACCTAGCACAACAACAAAGACATTACCCACAACAATAGTGCTATCAACTATTACTACACGGGCACCAATCACTACAACACAGGCACAAACTATTACAACACAGGCACTAACTACTTTTACAGCGACACCAACCACTACAACACAGGCACCAACCACCACAACACAGGCACCAAGTTCAACAACAATGGCATCAACCACTACAACACACGCAGCAGCGACTACAAGAGAGGCGCCAACCTCCACAACAGAGGCACCAACAACTAAAACAATTGCACCAACCATTGGAACACAGGCTCGTACCAGTACAATAGAGGCACCAACCACTACAACACAATTATCAACTACTAGTACAGAGGCAGCAACCACTACAACACACACACCAACTACTCTAATACAAGCACCAAACACTAGTATCGAGGCACCAACCAATACAATAGAGGCACCAACCAATGCAACAAAGGCACCAGCCAATCCAACAGAGGCACCAAGCACTACAACAGATGCACCAACAAATACACCAGAGGGACTAACCAATACAACACAGGCATCAACCAATGCAACAGAGGCACCAACCAAAGCAACAGAGACACCAACCAGTAAAACAGAGTCACCAACCAAGACAACAGAGGCACCAACCAAAGCAACAGAGACACTAATCATTACAACAGAGGCACCAAACAATACAACAGAGGCACCAACCAATGCAACAGAGGCACCAACCAAGACAACAGAGGCACCAACCAAAGCAACAGAGACACCAACCAATACAACAGAGACATCAAGCAATACAACAGAGGCACGAACCAATACAACAGAGGCACCAATGACTGCAACAGTAGGGATAACTACCACAAGACGAACACAGACAACTCCAACAGTGTCGACAACGACTTCCGCTCGGCAACCAAATGACACGACCGAACAAGTGGCTTCTACAACTGATGTATCACCACGTAAGTGTATTCTGTACCTTGTGGGGGTGGGGGCAGACCAGTCTTGATGAAAGCAGTAGGTGTCGTGAACATCACCCTTGTTTTAGGCATTTCCGAGAAAATTTCGGATTATAATGGAATTTTTGAAGGCTCCGTTTTACATGCCTGTGTGCTGTGCTCCATTTTGAGCCAATGAGAGGAAAACGACGCATTTACTATGTTTTGTGTGGCAGTGAAGGACTAAAGCATAGAGAATGGAGGTTCTAACAAGTGATTAGATCGAAAAAACATAGCCATCTAAATTTTAAAATTCCCTTTCAATATTACTGCAATCGTATGTATCGGGCTCAAATCGCAGGGAAATACCTAATCGTTTAAGTACGGCTTAAACCACCAATTAAATAAAAAAAAAAACAAACCTAAATATACTTTGACATTGCAGGCATACAAGTTTCTCTTAAATTGGCTACTTTAGATCCAGTGGCTCTGAAAATAGTATTGACGTAATAAGACGTAGGTGCCATTGGTATCCATACGTCTCTCATTGCATGTGAGTTATTTCCATTGACTTCCGTTTACAGAAGTTGTTGTTCCTGCTGCAATAGGGGCCGCTGTGGTATTGGTAGGGGCGATTACTCTGGCCGTGATGTATGCGAGAAGGTAATCTCAGCTTTATAAGAAAGACAATAAAAACGTGCTACATGTCAGTAAGCAACCTTAAAAGCTGAACAATTAAAACCAACAAGGCTGTCCATTGCACATAAGACACATGTTATTTGGTGTGGTGATATTAGCAAAAAGAACTGTACTTGCGGTACCAATGATTATTATTTTTGTAGCATTGAGAGCCGCATGTGCGATGGCTGTGAGTTCAAGTCCAGCTCATGCTGGCTTCCTCTCCGACCGTAGGTGGGAAGGTCCGCAAGCCATCTAAAGATGGTCGTGGCTTTCCCGGCGCATTCGCCGGTTTCCTTCCTCCATAATGCTGGCCGCCTTCGTATAAGTGTAATATTCTTGATTACGCCGTAAAACACTGACTAAATAAATAATATTTAATAGAATCAACATTGTATGTGACCGTGACCGACTTTCAATGTTTGAGGGTCTTTATGGTTGTAAGGGGCCCTCGTTCTGGTGGACGACAACTGGCAGCATTAAAGCAGAACGCACGACCCCATTGCTACTTATCATATGTATACTTACTAAGTTAAAGAAAAATTGACAGTATACTCATTGAAAAGGTTCTCCCGATGTTACGCGTAGTATATATACTCACGTGTAAATGGTGCAGAAAAAACACCATCGCTACAGAAGGTGTGGGGCTCAAAATCACACGAGGTGCAGATTCAAGCCCGACCTTGGACCAGGCAATTTGTAGAGTCCACGATTTTCGCTTTTTGAGAGGCTATGATGACATTTGGTGGTGGACAATGCTTGTGTGTCTGTTGGCGACCTCTTATCTATCACCAAATTGACATGGATGTATCTGTATGTATTGCCAACGGTCGATGGTTTGCCCCACTCTTAAAACTTACCACATTCGTACAAGTGACAAATTTTCGGGCATGGCGTTGAGCAGTAGTCAGATAAATAAATACATGAATAAATAAATACACGAATGAATCAATAGATCATTCGTTGTGAATGTTACTAATGTTTTGTCTGACGACCGTTTATTTTTCAGACGACGTGAAGACGTATCTGACGAGAGAACCATGTATGAAGAGAGTTTGTTCAGCATACCCCGACCGGATGTCTGGCTCTCTGATAACTTCGAGGCGGACAGGAGTTGGGCCAGCTTAAGCGAAAACGTGTATTCCAACACTTACAGGACAAACCCACTATCTGACGAGGTTATATCATTCCATGATACTTAGATTTATGACTTTGTTTGAATATGATGTGAAAAAACAATGCAACCGTCACCAGGATCCCTGTCGCACGCCTACTCGACTGTTCACATCAACGGGATTTTCAAATAGGACGAAATTTAGTAATTAATTTATGGAGACAAAGGATTGAAAACCGGATGTCCTCTGCTATCCTTTTCACCAGTTTGGCAGATTTTACATAGCTTGACCATGTTCTGTCCCTAGTGATGAAACCATGAGATCAAATACTTATGTGTCATCACCGAATATTTCAGAGACCTTTGGACACATGGAACCATTGAATTTGACCACGAAAATGAGAAATGACAGAGGATTATTCCAATCTTCATGTATCATTCATGAACAGTTTTTAGTTATTATTTCTGTTTGATTGTCAATTTCAGACTTTTTGCAGGAACTGTCAGTGTGTTTTTTTCTTTTTTTTTTCTTTCTACCATTCGTGACAAGTTTAAGAGTTTGATATCCACGCGAGGACGCGGCTCACATCTGTCACGATCGGTCTTACCTAAAACCATGTATGCAAATAACATGGACCTATACATGTACCAGTGTTCGGTAGCACATATACATCAACGCGTGACGGATTTTTAATTGATCGCCGATATCTTCATTTCCACGAACAAAAACGATTCATGATACATGTATCTGACTTGTGTGCCAAATTAAGAACATGAAGTGACTGACTTGGGTGGATGAATATATATGTCCCGTGGTCAGGAACCTGTATAGGCGGTGTTCTTCAAGTTAGTAACGGCTCTACTCAGGTGTGACAGGTCGAGATTTCAACCGGGATGGCCGGATGGATAACTGTTTCCGTTATGTAGGTCTTTCGTGTCGACTTCGTTAGTGATTTTACATCATACAATCACCGTTTGTTGTTTTGAGTTCATTGAAATCATTTGCGACTGTTCTTGCCGAGTTCGTTTTCCAACCAAAGTGTGGCAAAAACTTTGTTGTTTTGTAAACTATTTGACATATATTCGTTTCTTTTTTTAAATTTATTGTACTGAAGCATACAAATTTTTCCATGTACTGTTATTACTATTGCGTGATATTATTCACATATACCCGCATTATTTGGCATCTAACTGAAGTCCGGCTGTTGCTGGCTTCCCTCCCGGCCGTCAGTGGGAAGGTTCGTCAGCAACTCGTAGATGACCGTTGGTTTCCTCCGGGCTCAGCCTGGTTTCCTCGCACCATAAGACTGGCAGCCGTCAAATAAGTGAAATAGTCTTGAATATGGCGTAAAAGACCAATCAAATAAATATATCAATAAATGAATAAATGTGCAGCTCACCGTTACACTGCCAGATCATATCTTGCACACCTTTATATTGCAAAGTCATATCCTGCACACTTTTATACTTCCAAGTTATGTCTTGCACACTTGTATGCCGCCAAATCATATCCTCCACAGCTTCATACTGCACCAATGAATTAAATAAATAAATAACCAAATATTTTGCATGTATCAGGCATTCGAGACAAGAGCAAGTCAGTGCGTAGTCTGGTAGCACCTGACTCAGTGTGTCAGGTACTACCATATTAGTCTCTGAAGCTTTTTGCTCAGTCTAACGGTCGTCGAAAAGCACTTGTCTTTAATCAGTATGTATGGCCAACAGATCTGTAGGTAAACGTTGGAATTTTTATTAATATTATTATTATTATTGTAATTGTTGTTGTTGTTGTTGTTACTATTGATTACCGCCATACTCAATTATACTGCGAAGTCATATCCTGCATCATATCAATATATATATATATATATATATATATGCGTGTGAACATCAGGCATTCGAGATAAGAGCAAGTCACTGCGCAGTCTGGTAGCACCTGACTCAGTTCTGTCCGAAGTGTGTCAGGTACTACCATATTGTTCTCTGAATCTCGTCTGGAGGCATTTGCTCAGTCTAACGGTGGTCCAAAAGCACTTATCTTTCATCAGTATGTATGGCCAACAGATCTTTAGGTAAACGGTGGAATTATTATTGTTATTATTAGTAGTAGTATTATTATTGTTAGTAGTATTGTTGTTGTTGTTGCTGTTGTTGTTGTTGTTACTATTGATTACCGCCATACTCAAAACTTTTACGCCATGTATACGTTGACAGTCTATTTTATGAGTAAGAGAGACCAGAGTGCCTGGGATAACGCCGATATTTAGCAACCAAATAACGAACTTTTCCACAGGTTAGTTATACACTTTCGTCCAACACTGATCGAAAAAAAGGCTGTTCACAGAGCTTAAGACCAGCGTGCCCACGAGGGACGTCAATTGATAATAGTCATTGGGAGGGGGGATCCATGAATGGCTGGGACACCAGAGCTCATGTTCTTCTTGTGAGCACGTATGTTACTGACATGCCAAAGGCCCGAAGTTTTGCCCGGCGATCCGGCTTTCATCAATGCGGAGGTCGTCACGAGGGAGCATTAAGCACCGGTATGAGTGCTTATGTCCCAGTTGTCGTTGGAATAGCTTCTTAATCAGGTACATATTAGACGCCATATTGAAGAAATTTTCGTTTATATGACAGCGGGTGGCGTTTTTGGAAGAAGGAAAGAGGAGTGCTCCGGTTAAACCACTTACCCTAGCCATTTAAGTATCTTAAAAAAACATCTTAAATTACGACCAAAGCCTTTCCAACACTCGATCTCATTGGCCAGGGACCGGGTACTCTCTGGTTTTACTGTGATCGGTTCTGTTACTGGGTCCACGTGAACCTGTTGGATTTGATGTGAATAAAGCAAAACAGAGTAAAACAAATTTGATTTCATTTGATTGGTGTGTTGTACCCTACTAAAGATTGCGACGGTGCCCAGCATTATGATGAGAGAAAACCGGCCAGAGCCCGGGTGAAATCCACGACCTTCGACAGATTGCTGATGTACCTTCCCACATACGGCCCTAGCGGTAAATGGATTGGTTGTATTAGCCACTAGTAACGTTCTGTCATGTCACAGCTTGTTAATGCGGAGTTGGTTAAGAAAAAAAAATAATAAGTGAACAAATACATGCCTACGTTGCATTAATGAGTTATAGTTGCTATCGCTATTTCGCTCTGCCGTATTTAACTTAAATAACACAGAGTTATTCTATAAATTAAATATCGCCACTTCGCGAAGTCGCCTTATCACACAGAGAGCTGAAAGGCGGAGAACCATGCCACGTCGATTTTGAAATGGTGTGTCTCTCCCCTTTTGATTCAGCCACAGGAATTCCACACGCTGTCGACGGAGTATACTACAACTGTTGGTTTATTGCTCAATTTCTTTATTCGATTGGCGTTTTAACGCCGTACTCAAGAATATCTGCCTTATACAACGATTGCCAGCATTGTGGGGTGGGAAGAAACGGGACGGAGTCTCGGGAAAACCTATGACCATCTGCATTTTGCTGGCGACCGGAGAGGAAGGGGAGATGGTATTATTCAATCGCTCTATAGAACTCTGTGTGTATGTATGTATGTATGTATGCTTTGGGTTTTACGTCGTACTCAATAACCTTTCAGTCATATGATGACTAGTTCTTTGAATTCATACATATATAGTGTGTCTTCTTATGGCAGTTCCATGTACATGCAATGCAAGTCGTGGGATTACCTGTAGGGAGGTGTCAGATCGAGACAAACCACGCCCAACAACTACTGAGCAGGAGCTGATCATGACCTGTTGGGGACTAAACAATTCCGGATATTACATCTTGCGCCGTGCAACAGACTTGTTATGATACCGAAAAATTAGGGAAGGAATGAAGAAAAAGAACTGACCTGCTCTATTGAATCTTTAAATTGTTGAACGGAAGAATGTCGTTAGTTTCATTTTCTTTTGCTCTTCAGGGCTGCTCTTGTTCATTTTTTCATCTTCTCGAATAGTATCATTTTGTAAGACAGGCTTCAAAACTTTATCTCAGGTATAAATTTGTGGGTATTGTAAGAAATGGGCGCGGATACACACTAGGCAAAATTAGTAATAAATCAGGGTACACTGACCTCCGGCTGGGTGGTTTTGACCTCTGTAAGCTGTTTGCTAACTTTACGAAAAATTTCATCGGTCATCCCATATCAGGAATTAGACTGGTGTGTTGTCAGGGGGACAAGGGCAAAGGGAGATAACTGTATAGAATAAATGATCGTTGGATATTGCATCGTGAACGTGGGATATTATTCTGTGTACATGCCATTGCTTTGCTTGACCAGGTTATCGTTGTATAGCATGTTTTTCTTCAGGGAATCACTGCCTGAGGTAGAATAATAAATGATATAATCCTCTGTGTTCGTTTGACAATTACTGAAAGAATGAAAGATTATAGCTAAGTTGGCAGTATCGCAGCTATATCGAGGTGACCATGGACGATAAAGGGGGATATCTTCGGTGAAATGAAGCATTCGCTGCCAAAATATTTCAAACGGAAAATCTGCAACAATATAGCCGTAAAATACCGCGTTTGGTTTCTGTTCAAACAGAGGATTAGTTGTGATGGGTGTCCAAATAATTAGCTTTGTGTGCGGCACATTCGAAATTTGAACCCGATATAACTTTGACTAAGAGTTCTGAATTCAGTAGGCATTTTCATGGCCATTAATACGACGATACACTCTCAGATAAAGGCGTGAGCACGGAAGGTGGGGCAAAGAGAGAGGCATGCAGCGAAAAACAAATATATGTGGGCAGTGGTCAGTAAAAAGGCTTTTATATGATTAACTTCTAGAAAATGTCGACTGGACTGCAGGCATTGCGTTACCCACTTGGTACATCGAGTACTCCAAACAATGTCTTTTATTCATTTCTTTTTATGCAGTAAACCGAAGAGAGCCAAGGGGGAACCCACGACCAACCGCAAGCTGATGACAAACTTTTTCACAAACAACCGAGAGAGGACTAACCATTTCGGAAATCATGTATTCTTGATTTTTTTTTGTGAGTGACTTGATGCTGCTTGGGTGTTGTAGACGAGAGTTTGTGGTAAATAATTCTGTTACACCCTCAACGTCTGTTCCTGTTAATTGTAAAAACACTCACACTTACTACCAAACTAGCCTTTCGTCAGTGTAGCACATTGTGTTGGACTTCCTTATTATGGAAGATAAAGTGGTAAGAATATGTGTTTTAATTTCAAACATTAACCTCCTTAATCTTATGAGACGATGACAGCATTGCCTTTGATGACGTCGTAATTATTTAAATAGAAGTGGCATCTATTCTTTATCTATTTGGAGGAGGCCAATCCTTATTTTTCTCCGCGTAGGTTTACTTTTGTTATGACAATCTTTCAAATGCCCAGATAATTGCTAATTCACTTCTTTCGCCTCACGAGATCAAAACTTGGTCAGTGAAGTAGTCGACTTGAGTCCCGTACCTGCTCAGTCGGCTGAGGCTTTAAGCCAGGAAGACATTACGGTACCAGGCGAAAGGCGGCGCTGTATGTATTCCGCGGTTTGATTGCAGTGAATCCAGAGCAATTCACAGTGAGTTATGAGTGAAATCCAGCCAACCTAATGGGCTGTATACGAGTGTAGGTGTTTGCAGGTAACATGTGTGATTTCTAATTTGTTCCTTGTTATGTACTAATACTTAATTAATAATAATAATTAATAACTTGTTATGAAGGTATATTTAATTCACATTAGGAATCAGATTTATTATTATTATTTATATATGAATATGAGATATGAAAATTTCCTTGTTTCATCGTGCCGTATATAATATGCACACATAGAGAACATGTATATGGTGAGTAAAGGAAGTGATGTAACAGTCGTCATGAAAGATTGGCTCACCTTGTAGACGAATCGGTGGAGGTACATGTATTATCATACACATGCTCAGAAAACAGAATATTAAGCAACAGTCAAATAAAACATTGAAAAGAGTACACCACGCGACACTGCGGTTTAATTTTAGTTATTTGTTTGATTGTTTTTAAGCGGTTTTCCTTTAAATGGTCTCGGTCTCTTTTATTGGAAGAGGAAAATGGAGAACTTATGTGAACTATTGACCTTTGGCAAGTTACTGATGTACTTTACCACATAGATTTGCACGTTATATGGACGGCAGACAGTTGATGCTCACCGAATCACCGACTGTGTACGTGACCATAGAACGTCGCGGAACTCTTATGTTTGAAATAAGAATTTACTACTACTACTATAATTATAATAATTGTTATTATTGTTATTGTTGTTGTTGTTGTTGTTGTTTTTTATTATTATTATTGTTGTCATTATTATTGTTATTATTGTTATTATTATTATTACAAATGTTGTTGTTGTTATTGTTGTTGCTGTTACTGTTTTATTACTATTATTATTATTAATTAATTAATTAAATAATTTATTTATTTATTTATTTATTTATTTATTTATTTATTTATTTATTTCATTGGTGTTTTACGCCGTACTCAAGAACATTTCACTCATACGACGCCGGCCCGCATTATGGTAGGAAGAAACCAGGTAGAGCCCCTCGGAAACCCTTCACCATCCGAAAGTTGCTATTATTATTATTATTATTATTATCATCATCATCATTATTGTTGTTATTATTGTTATTATTATTATCATCATCATCATCAATTTTATTATTATTATTATCATTATTATTATTTGTAACAAAAGCAAGTGACTTTTGTTAATCAGACCATGCGACGTACTCGCGTCTTGACAAGGGTTCTGAGAAGCATGAGTTAAAGACTGTGATGATCCAAAGACATGCTGTGTCTGATATAAGAAAAAAACGCCGCATAAAATGGCGAGCCTATACTGTATGGCTTACCTGGTACACAAAATGGATCTTGGTGGAAAAACACACTGAAACTTGAGTATTAGTGTTTCCGCAGACTTTCGACCACGCGCGCCTCAAAACTGCTCTCCCATTATATTTATTTTATTTTATTGGACGTTTGTTGCTCTTGTGTTTTACGCCCTAATCAAAAATATAACATTTAAACCACGACGGCCAGCATTTTGGCCGGAGGAAACCAGACCGAACCCGGGTAAAACCCACGATCGTCGGCATCAGCAAAGTCCATAACGATCTTCCATGTGTAAGCTGACATGACGTTTCTCCTATGCTTAAGTGGCATGGCATTCACAGACCGTGACATGACAAAACGTTACCATCGAGTTATATGGTGGCATTTTCCCATACAGAGCTGCCCGTCGAAGCTAAACAAACATCTCTGCCTTCATTCATAGTGTGTTTTCACCACTAAACAGCAATCAGCGTGAACGAGCAAAGATGCACTGACATACTCTGAAAGGGACACAAGCTAGAAAAACCAGTTTTGGAATGCCTACATGGAAATCTTATATTCGAGATATAAAGGGATGGCTTGGCCCGGGTGTTGGCTTGCATGTAGGGCGTGTTACGCATTCATGCCCACAACCCCATAAAATTTGTCGTATTTAGAAGAAAATATTCCAGGCTTGTGGGAGAGGCTTGAATAAAGTGGAGTAGATCACGATGTTTTTCACGACACGTTCTGATATTTTGAAGAAAATGGGTCACATCATACCAGGGCGTATACACACAGCTATGCTATGCTTAGAAACATTTCTCTTTCTCTCTTTCAAACGACGACGTCCCTTTGCTTTGTGATTGAATCAAAATGATTTAATCTATTTTCCCGCCCTTTTTTTAGAAGTCTTTATGAAAAGATATTGAGGCTTGTAGCCTGAGGGGCTCAGGCCTTTGTTTGTACATAGCCTTTCGGGATACCGCCCATAAGTGCATATATCTCTCACTTGAGCGTTCAGCAATCCCTTTCACTCCCGTGTTTGTACTTCGTGTTTACAAGCTGTTTATTTTTTGTCCACTGTTATAAAGGGTATGTGAGCAAAGCGGCTGTATTTGCACGTCGATAGAGCCTGTGCAAAAGATGTTATTTTTGTTTAGTTTTGGTTTTTTCTATGCCTTTCCAAAGAATAATAATAAAATGATTGTGAACCGGTAAAATATTTTATTAAAAGATCAGCTATTAAAAAATAAATATGGGGATATCAAGAAGCGTATACAGGGCAAAAATAAAGAAAAAAAACATTTCTTTTGATTTTTCATTTGTAAAGCCTGTATAACTGAAAACGAAAGTTTGGCAACAAATTCGAAAAAAAGTTAGGTTACATTCTTGCTCTTTCTTCTTACATTCTTGTTGTGGTATGATTCACAACCATTGGGTTTTCAGGTAATTTCCATCTTATTTTCTGCGGGGTGAAGAAAACGGGAATAAATAGACACTTGAAGGTCGGGCTTCAGACTGGACGACACCAAGCTCCTAGAACATTTCCTTTCAGGATCCTTTGAAACTTTCCAATCTTGGAAATTATAATATTCATGTGGAAGTACTGTTAGTTTCTCATTCACGTGCAAGTTTTGATAGAGTCTTGCATACATGTGGAAGTATTGGTAATTTCTCAATTATGCTGACGTATTTGGAACTCACGTTAAAGTACATGTGTTGGTAGTTTCGCATACATTTGGAAGTATTGGTAGTTTCACATTTGTATGCAAGAACTTATATTGTAAGTCTAGAGCGGCTGAACTGTGTAACAGATCACATTTTAGAGAATAAAACGAGAGCAACAACGACAGTGTGCTACAATTGAAAACCGACGTGTTTTACCTCAGGATTTTATTCTGTCTGTTCATATAAGTGTTTAGGAAGTAACACCTTAAACACACCCTGGCAACATCATGGCTTAAGCAGAATTAGGTAATAAAGGCAGTGATGTCAAATGCAATATACTAGCCGTCACTCATCGTCTGGAGGTATATCAGGGGCATGTTGAGGTGCTTTGATTTTGTTGAAAGATGAAACCATATTCTCATATTTGGGAAATATTTTACAACAAAGCCTTTTTCAAAAATTCCACCAAAAAGATAAACCAACAGAAAAATCCCAGAGAAATGGATGTCGACAAGCTCATTTATTTATTTAATCCACTGCTGAGTAACGTTGTATTCAAGAGTTTTTCAACGGATAGCACTTTCCACTCAGATTTACAGGTGGAGGAAACCTGAAAGCTTGAAAGAAACCAGCGCCAACCCTTAACCTACTGACTTTAGGCCCCATTCGACGTCGGCAAAGGTTGGATTCGTAAACGCATTCTCATTAGTAGGGATCGACAAAAATTTAATTCATTTATTTATATTATACGACGGCCACCGCGTTATGGTGGCAGAGACAGGAGCAAGCCGAAAACCACCCACCGGCTAGTGGCAGACCTTCGCACGTACGGCCACAGAGGAAGTCAGCGTGATCTGGGCTTGAGCTCACGGGGACGACTTTGGTAAGAGGCACCTGTGTAATTACTCTGCAATAGCGCGCCTACTCGCTCGGCCACGGATATCCTCTCTCCGGCAAAACGTTGACAAGAAGGGGGTGGGGGGTGGGAGGTGATGCGAAGGTTTGATATAAGTGCATGATAAGAAACGAAGTCAAAAGATGTGAAACGGTTAGTGGAATGGAAAGCAAACACTCTTACACATGCAACAGAGGAAATTATTTTTTACCTTATTTATTTCAATGTTGTGTAAAGTTATAATACATATTCGTTTACTTACACGAGGCGCGTCAGTTTAATTAGTGAACCAAAATATGAGTTACTTATCCCTTCCGCTCTTTAAAATCCAATTAGAGCAGTTGAATACATGCAATTTTATTGTTTTTTTTATAGTAATCCTTCTCGAACGTTGTTGTGTTTTATGTATCACATCAACGTTATTGTGTTTTATGTATCAGATAAATATTTACTTCCAAAGGTGTAATGTTCTAAAATAAAATAAAATATTCCTACTGTTTTTATGTGTCCTGTTTTATTGGATTGATTTACTGATAGATGATAGGTGCGGGCTCGATATTTTTTCAACCTCAATTTTTCAATGACTGGCTGGATTTTGACGTCACATTGACGTTATCCCAGCCGTAGCAAGGCTATATCTTACTGTATATTTCAGCTGCTTTATTCTACTTCACAAATCCCGTACTGCTGAGTTTGAGCCCCTACCTAGTGTTTAATTGTGATCTGAAGGCCAGCTTATTCGCCACTGGGCCACGACACCCTCCACAGTTTTTTTGAACGATAATTGGATTTGAACGTGGTTAAATTTTTTAGACCTAAAACGCAATGGGCAGGAAAATCAGTTTTGAAATTAACATAAAATCCGAGACGAAATTCCGCGACCACCGTGACAAAGGGAAAATCAATAAATAGTTAAACTTTAGTAGAAAGTCCATTGAAACTATTTTTTTACATTTTCCTGGACTGAACAAAATGGGTGGATTTACCAGGATGGAAAATATTAAAAATCGTGGATCCACATAGTTGCGAAAACTAGTTGTTCAGCACTTATTTATGTGAAATTCATGTGACGTTTACTAATGTCTAGCCATGCAGACAAAAGAGCCCTTTTGGCAGTAAAGGTGAATTTTGCGATGACAAATACATGAATGTTATCATGTTATGGAATTCTCAATTTCTTCAAGATGCTTAATTTAGAATATATTCACAAGGTAAGACTGGTGTATGTCACACATAAATCCCGCTAATTGTGGTCAGGACATAGTTGTAAAGGTTTTCTCCACCGAAGGAGGTTTATTTTTGAGGTTATCCGTCGCCTGAGTACACTGGCAGTTTAAGGTTCGAAGGCAAAGAGGCCTACATGGCATCAGACGGGCTTGAGGGTATACGTCGCATCGGTTAATAAATTCTCAGGTAAACCTTTATAGATTACAAGCAGTCATTGATTTTTTTTTAAATAGCACGATTTTGAATAAAATGAAAATAAAAGGCTGTCTCAGCCGGCTGCCCTGGCGAACTCCTGCTGTGGCTTTCATTGCGCAAGATGGGCGTGACAGAAAATACATGGGTTTTGGCATTCAGAAAAAGGGGTTAGTAGGGCCTCAATGTTGAGTCATCAAGGGACTGTTCAATGCACAATGGGAGCAGGTATATCACACAAGTGGGCACGAGGGGTCTTTCAAAATCCATGGTACATAGAAAAAGATTTGAGGGATAGGCTCGGTGCTTAAGTGTGCCAGAAGGCCAGGTGTATCATATTAGTATATACACTTATAATTCTTGTACGTTAGACGGAACTAACACGTGTCTCTTCATTTTTACCTTTAATGACACAGTTGTACGTTTTCTATTGTGGTTTTGTTTTGATGCTTGTTTTTCGAGGAAAATTGATAACCAGCTAATTCATGTGATTTCAAACTGTGGAGCATACTTGATTAAACAGGAGATCAAATGGGCACAAATTGGAGAAGCACTCCTGTGGAATTAAAATGGTGTGATGGAATATGAACGTGAATAACAAGGACTGGAGCCAGTTAAACGGAAAGGTGAGTTTTCAGGTCTCCGTATTTGATAAAAGTGTAACATAAAATTTTTATGTCAAAACTAGGTCAAGTGAATAAAGAAGAGTAAACCAAAATCCCCGAATTGTACCAGTACCAGATGCAGTACGGGGGGGGGGGGGTGCAAGCAAGTGACCACTCAGAATTATTACCCACCTCATACGGCTGATGTGTAATTATTTATTAATATTGTATATAATTAGACATCCAGTCTGCTATTTCCGAACTCCAGGCAGGAAAAAGTCTCTCCAGGACAAGATGTAAGCTTGTGTGGTTGATATTTTTTGCCATACTCTAGAACATTCCACTTACACTATAGTGGCCATTATTGCGGTTGTAGGAAACCGGGTAGAAAATGGGGGAAAGGCACGACCATCCGAGGAATGTATGTTTTGTATCACGATGCACGGCGTGATTTTACGTTAGTTCATCAGTGCACCGTCGATATACCTAAAGGAGACGCACAATCAGTCGAGCAACTACCACGTTCTTAGCAGTGTTACTTTCCCTGTCCCTCACTCTGGCAAAGCTGTGCGGATTTCGTAAAATATCAAATCCATTTGTTAGGACGTAGACATTAGTTTGACGTTAGTTTGCCCGAACCAGTACATTGTCTTTGCTCAGTCAGGCGTTAACTCCCCAGAACACAGAAACGCTACTTCCGCTTGTGCTGGGATCTATTCTTACTATACTACGTGCGTATCACTGAAGCGCCGTATCAAGTTCACTTTATACACGTACAGATGAGCCGACACCTTATTAAACTGAACTCACCAGAGTTTCAGACCGATATTTTAGGTATTCGTTGCGGGAGTTCGGCTTATCTGGTGCACCAACTAACCCACAAATCTCACACAAGGTTTCCGGGTATGCGATCAATAGTATTTCCACGTCCGAAGTGTATAAGTGATTTATGCGTTAAGCATCAAATAAATAGGGTTTTTAGTAGGTATGTATTTATAAATGGAAAAGTTATGCCTAAAGTATTTTATTCGGTTTGTCCAAACATGGAATTTCTTTTCTGAAATCTAATCGGGTAACCATTTCTCTGTACTCAGATAGGCACACTTGTATATTTTTCTTTCTTTCTGCTTACCCATGTTAATTTTATATGCACAGCTTCTGCCTAACAACAATTATATCCGAGTGCTTTTCTTCCTTAAATCTCCTAACTCAATCCATCCCAGCATTGAAAGCAACTCGTCTTTCACCAAGGTTTCATAAGTATATCGCAAACTGTGCAAATGGTGGTGTTTCTTGTACTGTTTGTTCGGTTGAACTGCTACAGCTTTAGTTTGTTCATACTAATTACAACTTTATATTGATCTGTGTATGTATATCCGTGTCCCGCAGAATTGACAAACTTTTAATGCAGAATATATTGTGCCCTGTAGCTCTCCACTGATGTACGGTCGGATCGGAGGATTACGGCCAAGTCAGACTGGTTGTCGTGTCAGGAAATGACGTCCTTTTCAAGAAATAATGCCTGTTTTCTACACCTAAATGGAAACTGCTTTATTTCTTCAAATATTTTTTCGATTGGTGTTTCACGCCGTACTGGAGAATATTTCACTTTACGATGGCGACTAAGCATTATGATGGCAGGAAACCGGCCAAAGCTCGGAGGAAACTCCCGACTATCTATAGGAAGGTAGCACCAGCTGGATTTAAACTCATAGGGACCGCATTGGTGAGATACTCCTGCGGCATTGCGTTGCACTGTCGCGCTAACCGATACCAACTAGGGCAAAAGTTTAGCCGTGAATCGTCAATACCATGTATACACAACGGTGGATTTGTTATTCAACACCCTAAGGAGACTGATGCAAAATGGATGTTGTCGAAAGATATTAACCTTGCACAAACGCGACAGCTGAGCGAATGGTGTCACATGATACAACACATGAGATATAGGTGCTTTATTTTGGAGGAGTAAAGCTCTACCACAAATATGCTAGTGGTGGACGGGTGGAATCAGCTGTATTTACCGGAGGCATTAAATCATACGTTTTTTTTTTTTTTTTGATCAATTGCTTGGCGAATGTGGGCAGTTTTAAGCGGCTTTGCTTGCATTTGTCCTCTATCCTCCCTTGTTGTCAACATGACAGCCTTCGTCAAACGTCAGTGCGCTGAGTAAAGACGGGTTTGTTTGACAAGAGGCCCTCTCATTTATACGTTTTTTATTTAGGTCAATAGCTTTTTTCTTTGGCACTGTGGTTATAAATCAATGAAAATCTGTTGCACCAACATGGCTGAAATATTGCCAGTGTTTTAAACCACAATTATCCATTGATTTCATTGATTATCTGAAAGCTGGCGTTTAAGGTGTCCGTCAAGAACCGATCACTTGTACGATGACAATTTTATATCCGCGTGTAGGGCGCATGGGCACCGGAGCAAACCATCGCTCTTCTCAAGATACCTGAGAATGCTCCTGACATAAAGTTACGACAGATGGTTTCATTTGAACCGTCTGAGCGAGCGATTACAGGTGAACTCTCCCCGTTTTTTGTTGTTTTTTTTCATTTGGGGGGGGGTGGTATTTTTCACGCCAATTAGCTGAATAATATACCTGTGACGCAAACACAATGAAGCAAACAACAATATGCATCTGGTGAGTATTCTGACTTGCAGAAAAAAAATATATATGACACAAAAACCTTACCTCAGCCGATTTAATCACCGCCAGGATGTCGTCATATACTTGGGTGACATCAAGGGCAGACAAGCAAGTGGAGAACACCAAGCTTCACGAAACTCAGCCTATCAGTCAGTTTTTAAAAAAAATCTAGCGAGTTTTATTCTTAAAATAACTTCGGCCCCGTGTTTCAAGTATTTCTACTACAAACTGTGCCAGTTTTGCGTGAAAATGTTGATCAACCGGCACAGATAACATTGTACAAGCGAGTATGAATTGAAACAACAATCAAATAAATTACTAAATTATTCAAGAAGGAGTAAATAAATTAATATATTAATCAATAAATCAGTCAATTATTCAAACTGTCAAACAAAACGTCTGATGCAGCGCTGTAAACATCAAAATTAGCAATTTATTCAGTGTTTTAACCATCTTTGGTCAGAGCAGTAAACGTCTGAACCAGTCAGCGCAAGGCTGGTGTGATGGCCGCCTGAGCTAAAGAGAGTGGATTTTCAGATCATAGTGACCATAGATTCTTACTATACGATCAACTGATATCTCATGTTTACGACGAAGGCAATATCTACATTTAGTTATAGATGAATTTTAAATGCCTTTTTTCAGATGACACTAATACCAGCCGCATTTGGATGTGAAATCGCACTACTTTCCATGGCGCTCACACTTCCTGTGATTTGCGGTAAGTTCTGCCATTAAATGTTGAGGATTTACTAAAAACATGGACAGTAATGGGAATATCCGGAGGGTGCGAAAAGTGATTCAAACTAAACAGTCTTGTTTTATGGAGGATCGTTGCTTTGAACGAGAGGATTGAGTGTTTTGAGTAGCCTTCCAGTAACTAGGACTTAGGGGATACGGGTTCCAGCTGTCTTTAGGTTCGTTGTTACTTGTCATTCCACCAATGCATCGTGTACATATGTTTGTGAGACGTGGGAAAGTTTGCCAGAAACACGCCACAGGTCCATGGTTTACACCAGCCGTAAGACTCACATCCATCTTAGGAAAGGAAAATTATTGAGTATTTATTATTTATTTAATAAAATTATTGAGTTAACAAAATGAAACAAATAAACTTGTATTTTGCAACTAGTTAAAAAAATTCCGTGTCTCAAACCCTTTGCATAGTCACGTAACACTGTGATTTAAGGATGATGGATTATCAGTTTATAAAAAAAAGTTCGATGGTGCTGCTTGAGAACTGGGCTGGTCGCTTTATATTTTCTGTGTGATCACTGTTATACAACGCGTGTGTAAGTCCACAACCCTTTTACACTATTTTCTTAATTCTTTGTTAACACGGCGTATGGTTAATGTGTCCCTGATAACGACTTTAAAGGCAGGTTCAGGTCTTACAACCCAAACACCGTATTCTCTTTCATTTCCTTGCTTTTAACCTGAAAACATTTAATATAACACACATGTGTCTCTTTTCTTGAAATAAATGTGTGCATTACTTTCACTGTTTTTAGTGTTGAATTTTGATAAGGGCATTGTTGCCTAATCGCTTCATATGACCATCGGTCATGCTACTGTGCTACTGTGGCAGTATGCTAAAATCGTACAACGACCATCTCAACCGGCTTCCATATATTGCAGTCTGTTGTACATGTATGTTAGTTTTCATACCCTGCGTCTGTTTTGCCAAAAACGTCCTCGTTTTGGTGTAAATGACTGAAAAGGGATCATTCACACACCCACAAAGAAGTCGTGCGCTCATGAGGGCGTGAAATCGGTTACTCACTGAATCATTTTTCCACAAAAAGAGCAAGTGTCAGTCACTGATGAAACCTGATGCAGACGCTTTTTACTTCTTAAAACCTATAAACAGCATGTAAACAACTGTCAGAGAGAAAGACATTCAAGGTAAACAGAAGTTCTGATCTCCAAAGCGTTACCTCAACGCCTTCAATTCTAGCCGGTGCCTCCTTGTGAAAGCGAGCCAACCGTAACAATAGTTCTGTTTATGAAATTGGGGCCTCCGTGGCTCAGTTGGTTAGCACGCTCGGCAAAGCGAAGTGTTTTCGTTTTCTTCATATTTATATATTGTTATATTGGTACCGCAGTTTTTGGTTTTGGTTTTCTTTTTTTTTTTTAGCTATTATAAAGAAATGAATCTGTATGTCTGTCTCTCGGTCTTCTAACAAGCGTTTCGTCCATTGATTTCACACTTGTCGAGTGTATTGCTGAGTCACTCTGCCCACCAAAGAAGTGTATTGTCGAATATTCGAAAATATTACAAACTGAAGAATACCTAAATAGGCAATGATGATATCACAAATTTACACCATGTGGCAGATGGAATTATTTTCAAAGACCACTATTGAGGAATCGAAGTGAACTACACAGGAGAGGAAGCCAACGTAAGCTATCCTGACATCGTAAAGAGGATCTCATATCCATTACCTTTGTACAATCGCATGCCAAGGAATGGGATATGTCTTACATTTTAGAACAATTTATATATATAGCGAGAAGATCTCACAGAAGGAAGTGTTTGTATGAAGGAGTAAAATAAGGATGACGCCCAGGTCAATGGTCGCACATTCGAATAGGAGGCGTGGAACGCGCAGTATAATGCCGTGGGTTGGATCAAATACTCGACTCGGTTTTTCTTTTTTTGACAAAGGTTTAATTATGCTCTCCTCATGTCTGGCTGACTTATGAGGGCGTATAGTATTGGACACTGCTAACAAATCCATACATATCAATATACATATAATTATGTATCACGGCTCAGCGAAACGAGATTGGCTGTTGGTTCAGTTGTACGACACCCAGCTCCCACCAAATGACACACGGAATTTAGGTACAGTCAACGGGCTGTACAAGGAACTTTAGGTTCTTGGGTTTGTAGTTCATCGTCATGAGCGTTTGCTCGTCTTTCGTTTGATGAACACCACTTTTCTCACATTCAGGAATTAACCATAGTCGGGTCGTTTTCTCATGCAGAGCACTTCGTTTAGTTCCAACCTTAAACCTCGGCAACGCGTGAGACCGAATTAAGATCCTTAGCTCAATTTCCTATTACCATACAGTGCTTTAGTATCTTCCTTATGAGTTATCTGTACATATTTATAATTTTTGTTATACACGATGAACAGTCTAGTTGATGCTGGCTTCCTCTCCGGTCGAACGTGGGAAGGTTTGTGAGCAACCTATGGGTGGTCGTGGGATTCTCTTGGGCTGTGCCCGGTTTCCTCCCACCATAATGCTGGTCGCCGTCGTATACATGTAAGTGAAATATTCTTGAGCACGGCGTATAAAAACCAAGCAAATATATAGATAAATAAATACATAAATAAACGCTCTGCTATAGTTATCTGCTAAGGGATAAGAGGTGATTTTGTTAGAGTGCTGGATCATAAAATCGAACTCAGTCAAATTGTTGCTAATTTAACATTTTTTTCCGCCCTGTCCAAACCCCATCGCTGACCACCCTCATACCGCTGTCATGAACCTAAAACACCAAACAGCTGATGACGTTTAGACAACAGGGTGACGAAAGGTGTGATATACTCGTCTCGTCGGTGAAATTCCAATAACTAATTCGATCTTCTATACGTAAACATATGTGTTATCTGCGACGAAAAAGAATCAGCGTCGATCGCTCAAGGGTTACCTACAGGCGCAGTATGTACACCGCTGTGTGAGACAGTAAGCGTGACAATCAGAGACATTTTGTTGTATGTCACTTTGTGATAACTGAGACTTTACAGGGACTAGATCATAGTTTCAAGATCTATGTTGAACTGGATCCTCCAATGTCGCTAAAATATCTAATGTAGCTTTTACGTGTTCACAGGATTTTCCTTTCGTTACGTGTAACCCGTTCTGTGCACGTGCACCGATAAAGCACTTCATGAGCCAACTTTTAATTATACATTAAAATTTGATGTCACAGTCGGGCGTTAGATCTACAATCCTCAAATACTGCAACCCTCACTCCACGACACAGCTCTGATAAAAATTCTAATAGGCCATGACCACTTGGTTTTGAACGGCACCATGTGTAATGTTAATGAGGCCGATAACCCTTGTCTTCGAAGGCTGTGATCTTTGCATTTTCACGACTTTTGCCTTGTCTCCCTTCGCCTCTGTTTCTTCACTAATGATATATATATATATACATATATATATATATATATACACATACACACACACACACACACACACACACACATATATATATATATATATATATATATATACACTTAAAAATAACGACTAACTATAAAAACACAGAAGAGTTCCTTTATTGTGGCTTTATATTTTGCTAACACGCCTTCCCTGTTTCAGGAACTACAACAACAACGGACACTCCGCTCTCTGCTGGCCTATTTGCTCCCTGCAGGACGAACTCGCAGTGTCCCGAGTTGGCTAGTTGTCGGCCGAGAGGATGTGATCGACATATATGCCTGTGTGACATTGGATATGTTCCAGACAACAACGACAGAAGCTGTGTTAACGGTAAGCTCTATTTAGAGGCAAAGAAAACACTAACTAAAAGTATACGTCAGATGGTAGAGCATTAAGCACTATCCTAAAATAAAATACTTCGATTTTCTTGCTCTTCTGTTTTTAGAAGATATATCAAGGAGTTAAAACACCGCACCCAGTGAAAGGCTTCCCAAACGTTCTACTGGCCATGTTTGCCAACTGACAGGGACAGACTGCTAAGCTTCTCCATTCAAAATCCATGTATATGAGATACTATGAATGCATCAGTCAAAGGTAGATGAACTATTTCAAGCAAAAGTAATGATATGACGTCACTATACCACCTTTATTCCCGGAAATCACCATTTATTCCTATGCTTTAAAATCATTTTACTGCGTCAGATATATTCTCTAGAAAATGAACGGAGCTATCTTCCGGGACAGTGTACTTCTTTTTGTGTATTGAACTCTTTCGTCGATTCTACTCGTTGACTATGCTCGTTGAGTTACTTTTTTGGTTTCTTGTTTAGTCTAATCACATCTTAAATTAGTCAGCAAATCCAAAATGCAAATCCAGAAGAGGACTTCAGATTGTGTACCCAATTACTTATAAGTGAAAATTATTTTTACGGAAAGAAACATTATTCGGAAATTGTCAAGGAGACTAAGAAGACCCATTTCCTTTGAACTACAATACCATGTACTGCTCCAATCACATAAAATCTTTTCAGTTCATAAATATTTTTCACCTCGCTAAATCACCGATAACATAGTCTCTTCGCACTGAAGTTTCACCGTTAGGAGAGATCTTTTCAAAAATTCTCCAGAAAATACTTTATACATACAATACAACAATAGTTCCTCTTGAAGCAATTCCTTTCACGGCGACATCTGCTCTCTTGTCAGGAATTAAAATGCCAGCGTTGTATATTTTACCTAGCTTCTTCATACGGTGAACGTTGTGGGTCTGACACTGGCCAGTGTACCGGTTTGAATGTTGAATGCAACGACACCAAAGACGGCTACTGCGCATGTCGGCAGAACACGGTACTGTCGTCATCAGGAACAGACTGCTATGTACCGGGTGAAGGTCGCCTTGGAGATAATTGTATGCTGGACTCCGACTGCTTCATAGAACTAGTGTGTAACGGAACATGCAACTGCAGAAGTGGTCATCGGCCGGTGATTGCAGAGGAGAGACAGGCTTATATCGACTACCCTTTGCAGTGTCGGCCAGACACATTTGATTTGAGTAAGCTTCAGTCCGTTTTGGTGGCTTTTCCCTAACTATTGATTATAAATATACACCATGGCAGCTGTGCTTTTTTCAAAATACATTACACAGTGAGGTAATTTCGTGCTGTTCAAAGGCACCTGGTGAGTTTTCCTCCTACTGACTCCCCGTGTTCATCCATCTGTTTTCTCTTGCACGTTATCTCTTGAGTAATATTCTTGAGTACGGCGTGAAACACCGATCAAATAAATAAATAAATAAATCAAATCTCATTCTAACATGTGCATCGAGATTGTCTCCTGACAGTAGGTGTTGATATACCTATTTTCTTTTCTTTTTTCTCTTTTGGTGTAGCTTTCTGTCCAACAACAGAAGTACCAACTATTACGACTGCAGCTACAACAACAACACCGACAACAACAACAGCGATACAGACAACCGCTACACTATCTCCAGCCAATTTGTTCACCTCGTGCACTGAGGACTCGCAGTGTCCGCAGTCAGCTAGCTGTCGTCAGAGAGAATGTGATGGGAAAATATGCCTGTGTGATATAGGATATGTTCCAAATAACATGGAAAATGGCTGTCTCAACGGTATGGTTATTGTCACTACCCTTTGTTCTAAATATATAGAGCTCCTGTCTTTGATGAATGTATTTCAAAAATTTCACTAAAGCATATATCTGACTAAAGCGAACATTTGTCCTTAAAAATGGCAGCATAACCTTTCGATCAGTACAAGTTGTACCGAGCAATATAAAATAGAGAATTATTTCAAATTTTTAAAGAGAAGGATCATTTTTTCAAGACTCCAGGGTACACCTTCTATGTGTGCTAACTAATACACAACCTTTCCTAATTGTGAGGTATGAATAAACCCTCTACACTGGCGGAAATCAAGTGGCCTGCGACAGAAATTCGACTACGCTCTCCACACGAGCCTCACTGACAGCATTTTATCACATATGCCACAACTTGCGACAAGTCAGTAGTTTTGTCATTTTTTAAGGTCATCCTGTTTTAGGCAATATTGGTCCAGCGGGTAACTGTGTTATTTTCTACATGTGCCATAGCTTCTTCGTATGGAGAACGTTGTGGGACTGACACTGGCCAGTGTACCGGTTTGAATGTTGAATGCAACATCACAGACGGCTACTGCGCATGTCGGCAGAGCACGGTACTGTCCTCATCGGGAACAGACTGTTATGTGCCAGGTGAAGGTCGCCTTGGAGACACGTGCAGGATGGACTCCGACTGCTTCATAGAGCTAGGGTGTAACGGCACAACATGCAACTGTACAAGTGGTCATCGACCGGTTACTGCACAGGAGAGACAGGCTTATATCGACTACCCTTTGCAGTGTCGGCCAGACACATTTGATTTGAGTAAGCTTCAGTCCGTTTTAGTGGCTTTCGAACTTAACATATTTTCATAACCATTGGTTATAAATATACACCATGGCAGCTGTGCTTTTTTCAAAACACATTACACAGTGAGTTAATTTCGTGCTGTTCAAAGGCACCTGGTGAATTTTCCTCCTACTGACTGCCCGTGTTCGTAAATCTGTTTTCTCTTGCACGTTATCTCTTGAGTAATATTCTTGAGTACGGCGTGAAACACCGATCAAATAAATAAATAAATAAATCAAATCTCATTCTAACATGTGCATCGATATTGTCTCCTGACAGTAGGTGTTGATATACCTATTTTCTTTTCTTTTTTCTCTTTTGGTGTAGCTTTCTGTCCAACAACAGAAGTACCAACTATTACGACTGCAGCTACAACAACAACACCGACAACAACAACAGCGATACAGACAACCGCTACACTATCTCCAGCCAATTTGTTCACCTCGTGCACTGAGGACTCGCAGTGTCCGCAGTCAGCTAGCTGTCGTCAGAGAGAATGTGATGGGAAAATATGCCTGTGTGATATAGGATATGTTCCAAATAACATGGAAAATGGCTGTCTCAACGGTATGGTTATTGTCACTACCCTTTGTTCTAAATATATAGAGCTCCTGTCTTTGATGAATGTATTTCAAAAATTTCACTAAAGCATATATCTGACTAAAGCGAACATTTGTCCTTAAAAATGGCAGCATAACCTTTCGATCAGTACAAGTTGTACCGAGCAATATAAAATAGAGAATTATTTCAAATTTTTAAAGAGAAGGATCATTTTTTCAAGACTCCAGGGTACACCTTCTATGTGTGCTAACTAATACACAACCTTTCCTAATTGTGAGGTATGAATAAACCCTCTACACTGGCGGAAATCAAGTGGCCTGCGACAGAAATTCGACTACGCTCTCCACACGAGCCTCACTGACAGCATTTTATCACATATGCCACAACTTGCGACAAGTCAGTAGTTTTGTCATTTTTTAAGGTCATCCTGTTTTAGGCAATATTGGTCCAGCGGGTAACTGTGTTATTTTCTACATGTGCCATAGCTTCTTCGTATGGAGAACGTTGTGGGACTGACACTGGCCAGTGTACCGGTTTGAATGTTGAATGCAACATCACAGACGGCTACTGCGCATGTCGGCAGAGCACGGTACTGTCCTCATCGGGAACAGACTGTTATGTGCCAGGTGAAGGTCGCCTTGGAGACACGTGCAGCATGGACTCCGACTGCTTCATAGAGCTAGGGTGTAACGGCACAACATGCAACTGTACAAGTGGTCATCGACCGGTTACTGCACAGGAGAGACAGGCTTATATCGACTACCCTTTGCAGTGTCGGCCAGACACATTTGATTTGAGTAAGCTTCAGTCCGTTTTAGTGGCTTTCGAACTTAACATATTTTCATAACCATTGGTTATAAATATACACCATGGCAGCTGTGCTTTTTTCAAAACACATTACACAGTGAGTTAATTTCGTGCTGTTCAAAGGCACCTGGTGAATTTTCCTCCTACTGACTGCCCCTGTTCGTAAATCTGTTTTCTCTTGCACGTTATCTCTTGAGTAATATTCTTGAGTACGGCGTGAAACACCGATCAAATAAATAAATAAATAAATCAAATCTCATTCTAACATGTGCATCGAGATTGTCTCCTGACAGTAGGTGTTGATATACCTATTTTCTTTTCTTTTTTCTCTTTTGGTGTAGCTTTCTGTCCAACAACAGAAGTACCAACTATTACGACTGCAGCTACAACAACAACACCGACAACAACAACAGCGATACAGACAACCACTACACTATCTCCAGCCAATTTGTTCACCTCGTGCACTGAGGACTCGCAGTGTCCGCAGTCAGCTAGCTGTCGTCAGAGAGAATGTGATGGGAAAATATGCCTGTGTGATATAGGATATGTTCCAAATAACATGGAAAATGGCTGTCTCAACGGTATGGTTATTGTCACTACCCTTTGTTCTAAATATATAGAGCTCCTGTCTTTGATGAATGTATTTCAAAAATTTCACTAAAGCATATATCTGACTAAAGCGAACATTTGTCCTTAAAAATGGCAGCATAACCTTTCGATCAGTACAAGTTGTACCGAGCAATATAAAATAGAGAATTATTTCAAATTTTTAAAGAGAAGGATCATTTTTTCAAGACTCCAGGGTACACCTTCTATGTGTGCTAACTAATACACAACCTTTCCTAATTGTGAGGTATGAATAAACCCTCTACACTGGCGGAAATCAAGTGGCCTGCGACAGAAATTCGACTACGCTCTCCACACGAGCCTCACTGACAGCATTTTATCACATATGCCACAACTTGCGACAAGTCAGTAGTTTTGTCATTTTTTAAGGTCATCCTGTTTTAGGCAATATTGGTCCAGCGGGTAACTGTGTTATTTTCTACATGTGCCATAGCTTCTTCGTATGGAGAACGTTGTGGGACTGACACTGGCCAGTGTACCGGTTTGAATGTTGAATGCAACATCACAGACGGCTACTGCGCATGTCGGCAGAGCACGGTACTGTCCTCATCGGGAACAGACTGTTATGTGCCAGGTGAAGGTCGCCTTGGAGACACGTGCAGCATGGACTCCGACTGCTTCATAGAGCTAGGGTGTAACGGCACAACATGCAACTGTACAAGTGGTCATCGACCGGTTACTGCACAGGAGAGACAGGCTTATATCGACTACCCTTTGCAGTGTCGGCCAGACACATTTGATTTGAGTAAGCTTCAGTCCGTTTTAGTGGCTTTCGAACTTAACATATTTTCATAACCATTGGTTATAAATATACACCATGGCAGCTGTGCTTTTTTCAAAACACATTACACAGTGAGTTAATTTCGTGCTGTTCAAAGGCACCTGGTGAATTTTCCTCCTACTGACTGCCCGTGTTCGTAAATCTGTTTTCTCTTGCACGTTATCTCTTGAGTAATATTCTTGAGTACGGCGTGAAACACCGATCAAATAAATAAATAAATAAATCAAATCTCATTCTAACATGTGCATCGATATTGTCTCCTGACAGTAGGTGTTGATATACCTATTTTCTTTTCTTTTTTCTCTTTTGGTGTAGCTTTCTGTCCAACAACAGAAGTACCAACTATTACGACTGCAGCTACAACAACAACACCGACAACAACAACAGCGATACAGACAACCGCTACACTATCTCCAGCCAATTTGTTCACCTCGTGCACTGAGGACTCGCAGTGTCCGCAGTCAGCTAGCTGTCGTCAGAGAGAATGTGATGGGAAAATATGCCTGTGTGATATAGGATATGTTCCAAATAACATGGAAAATGGCTGTCTCAACGGTATGGTTATTGTCACTACCCTTTGTTCTAAATATATAGAGCTCCTGTCTTTGATGAATGTATTTCAAAAATTTCACTAAAGCATATATCTGACTAAAGCGAACATTTGTCCTTAAAAATGGCAGCATAACCTTTCGATCAGTACAAGTTGTACCGAGCAATATAAAATAGAGAATTATTTCAAATTTTTAAAGAGAAGGATCATTTTTTCAAGACTCCAGGGTACACCTTCTATGTGTGCTAACTAATACACAACCTTTCCTAATTGTGAGGTATGAATAAACCCTCTACACTGGCGGAAATCAAGTGGCCTGCGACAGAAATTCGACTACGCTCTCCACACGAGCCTCACTGACAGCATTTTATCACATATGCCACAACTTGCGACAAGTCAGTAGTTTTGTCATTTTTTAAGGTCATCCTGTTTTAGGCAATATTGGTCCAGCGGGTAACTGTGTTATTTTCTACATGTGCCATAGCTTCTTCGTATGGAGAACGTTGTGGGACTGACACTGGCCAGTGTACCGGTTTGAATGTTGAATGCAACATCACAGACGGCTACTGCGCATGTCGGCAGAGCACGGTACTGTCCTCATCGGGAACAGACTGTTATGTGCCAGGTGAAGGTCGCCTTGGAGACACGTGCAGGATGGACTCCGACTGCTTCATAGAGCTAGGGTGTAACGGCACAACATGCAACTGTACAAGTGGTCATCGACCGGTTACTGCACAGGAGAGACAGGCTTATATCGACTACCCTTTGCAGTGTCGGCCAGACACATTTGATTTGAGTAAGCTTCAGTCCGTTTTAGTGGCTTTCGAACTTAACATATTTTCATAACCATTGGTTATAAATATACACCATGGCAGCTGTGCTTTTTTCAAAACACATTACACAGTGAGTTAATTTCGTGCTGTTCAAAGGCACCTGGTGAATTTTCCTCCTACTGACTGCCCGTGTTCGTAAATCTGTTTTCTCTTGCACGTTATCTCTTGAGTAATATTCTTGAGTACGGCGTGAAACACCGATCAAATAAATAAATAAATAAATCAAATCTCATTCTAACATGTGCATCGAGATTGTCTCCTGACAGTAGGTGTTGATATACCTATTTTCTTTTCTTTTTTCTCTTTTGGTGTAGCTTTCTGTCCAACAACAGAAGTACCAACTATTACGACTGCAGCTACAACAACAACACCGACAACAACAACAGCGATACAGACAACCACTACACTATCTCCAGCCAATTTGTTCACCTCGTGCACTGAGGACTCGCAGTGTCCGCAGTCAGCTAGCTGTCGTCAGAGAGAATGTGATGGGAAAATATGCCTGTGTGATATAGGATATGTTCCAAATAACATGGAAAATGGCTGTCTCAACGGTATGGTTATTGTCACTACCCTTTGTTCTAAATATATAGAGCTCCTGTCTTTGATGAATGTATTTCAAAAATTTCACTAAAGCATATATCTGACTAAAGCGAACATTTGTCCTTAAAAATGGCAGCATAACCTTTCGATCAGTACAAGTTGTACCGAGCAATATAAAATAGAGAATTATTTCAAATTTTTAAAGAGAAGGATCATTTTTTCAAGACTCCAGGGTACACCTTCTATGTGTGCTAACTAATACACAACCTTTCCTAATTGTGAGGTATGAATAAACCCTCTACACTGGCGGAAATCAAGTGGCCTGCGACAGAAATTCGACTACGCTCTCCACACGAGCCTCACTGACAGCATTTTATCACATATGCCACAACTTGCGACAAGTCAGTAGTTTTGTCATTTTTTAAGGTCATCCTGTTTTAGGCAATATTGGTCCAGCGGGTAACTGTGTTATTTTCTACATGTGCCATAGCTTCTTCGTATGGAGAACGTTGTGGGACTGACACTGGCCAGTGTACCGGTTTGAATGTTGAATGCAACATCACAGACGGCTACTGCGCATGTCGGCAGAGCACGGTACTGTCCTCATCGGGAACAGACTGTTATGTGCCAGGTGAAGGTCGCCTTGGAGACACGTGCAGCATGGACTCCGACTGCTTCATAGAGCTAGGGTGTAACGGCACAACATGCAACTGTACAAGTGGTCATCGACCGGTTACTGCACAGGAGAGACAGGCTTATATCGACTACCCTTTGCAGTGTCGGCCAGACACATTTGATTTGAGTAAGCTTCAGTCCGTTTTAGTGGCTTTCGAACTTAACATATTTTCATAACCATTGGTTATAAATATACACCATGGCAGCTGTGCTTTTTTCAAAATACATTACACAGTGAGTTAATTTCGTGCTGTTCAAAGGCACCTGGTGAATTTTCCTCCTACTGACTGCCCGTGTTCGTAAATCTGTTTTCTCTTGCACGTTATCTCTTGAGTAATATTCTTGAGTACGGCGTCAAACACCGATCAAATAAATGAATATATAAATCAATCAAATCTCAGTCTAACATGTGCATCGAGATTGTCTGCTGACAGTAGGTGCTGATTTACTTATTTTCTTTGTTTTTCTCTTTTGGTGTAGCTTTCTGTCCAACAACAGAAGTACCAACTATTACGACTGCAGCTACAACAACAACACCGACAACAACAACAGCGATACAGACAACCGCTACACTATCTCCAGCCAGTTTGTTCACCTCGTGCACCAAGGACTCGCAGTGTCCGGAGTCAGCTAGCTGTCGTCAGAGAGAATGTGATGGGAAAATATGCCTGTGTGATATTGAATATGTTCCAAATAACATGGACAATGGCTGTCTCAACGGTATGGTTATTGTCACGACCCTTTGTTGTAAATATAGAGAGCTCCTGTCTTCGATGAATGTATTTCAAAAATTTCACTGAAGCACATATCTGACTAAAGAGAATATTTGTCATTAAAAATGGCAGTATAACCATTGGATGAGTTCAAGTTGTACCGAGCAATATAAAATAATGAAATATTTAGATTTTTTAAAGTTAAGAATCATTTTTTCAAGAGTCCAGGGTATACCCCCTATGTGTGCTAACTAATACACGACCTTTCCTAATTGTGAGTTATGAATAAACCCTCTACATTGGCGGAAATCAAGTGGACTTCGACAGACATTCGACTAGGCTCTCCACACGAGCCTCACTGACAGCATTTTATCACATATGTCCTAACGTGCGACAAATCAGCAGTTTTGTCATTTTTTAAGGTCATCCTATTTTAGGCAATATTGATTCAACGGGTAATTGCGTTATTTTCTACATGTGCTATAGCTTCTTCGTATGGAGAACGTTGTGGGTCTGACACTGGCCAGTGTACCGGTTTGAATGTTGAATGCAACGACACCACAGACGGCTACTGCGCATGTCGACAGAACACGATACTGTCCTCATCAGGAACAGACTGCTATGTGCCGGGTGAAGGTCGCCTTGGAGACACGTGCAGCATGGACTCCGACTGCTTCATAGAACTAGTGTGTAACGGCACAGCATGCAACTGTACAAGTGGTCATCGACCTGTTACTGCAGAGGAGAGACAGGCTTATATCGACTACCCTTTGCAGTGTCGGCCAGACACATTTGATTTGAGTAAGCCTTATTTTTTATGGTTTCTAGTAAATTCATGTCACATCTACTGATCTCAGCAGTGTATTATTAACAACACTGAACGGTCAGTGATTTTGACTGTTAAATGCGCTGAACGATATGTGATGACTTCCGACCGTTGTTCCCGTTTTTAGTTCTAAGAGGCTATTAGGAATTTGGCTAACGTCCGTCCATCTCTCTGTCTGTCCAGCGCTCGTTAACCATTCCTTTTCATTTCCTACAGATTTTGACTCATTTCAGTGAAATTTAGTCCTACAGTAGATATTATTACCAAGCATACCAAGCAAAACAAGTTTTCTGTTGTTTTGATTGGTTGTCCGTCTGTGTGTGCGTTCATCCGTCATGTTAAAATTTCCTTCAAAACGCTACACCTACAGTTTTTGTCCCATGTCAAAGAAACTTGGTTGAAGTGTAGACTGTATCAAGGTATAATCTTTGTAAAACACATTGTTAATTTCGAAGATCAGTTATCCGTCCGCCTCTCTGCTTATTCAGTATATTTTAACATACCTTTCAAAACACAAGTCTTCGTACATGTACAGCTTTTGTCTGAAGTGAAAATTGGTTCATGTGTGGGCTACATCAATGTACATGAATTGTAATATTTTACATTGCGATAGTCGGTTTACCGTCTGTCTGTCTGTCCATGCAGCAAATGTTACTAATTTCTTTCAAAATGCCACTGATTATTGTTACAGTTGTTGTCCAATTTCAACAAAGCTTGGTACAAGTGAATCGAGTTACATATTTCGTAGTATTCATTTTCAATTTTGATATATTGTCCGTTGTATGTATTTGATTTATTGTACCTTAGAAATACATATTTTATATTCGACTCCGTGATAATCTTTGTCCCAACCAGTAGAACATGTCTCGAAAACATGTTCAGTTCATTTTTTCCCTTTTAGAACATTTATCACTAAATTTTAAAGTGCAGTGAAATTTACCGTTTGTTGCCTTTGTATACTCTCGTATAATTTCACTAAAGTGTACCAATGTACAATATTTGAAGAACTGTAAAGGGCGAAATTCTGTTCTGAATCAAGCTATATCTAACAATGCCACGTGGCTTTCTTGGCGAACAATTTCTCATGGCGCGTGCAACTTACCATATACCACGATGTATGTACATATATTTATTTTGTTCCGCAGATGTATGTCAAACAACAACAACATCAACAGAAACATTACCAACCCCTACAACACAGGCACCAACCACTGCAACGGAGATACCAACAACTACAGCACAGGCACCAACCATCACAAAGGAGAGACCAACCACTGCAACACAGGTATCAACCACTACAACACCGGCACCAATCGCTGCAACACAGGCACGAACCACTACAACGGAAGGACTAACCACTACAACAGAAGCACCTAGCACTACAACAAAGGCATTAACCACAACAACAGTGCTATCCGCCATTACTACTACTCATGCACCAAATGACACGACCGAACAGGTGGCTTCTACAACTGACGTATCGCCACGTAAGTGTATTCTGTACCTTGTAGGGTTTGTGGGGGTGGGGGCAGACCACTCTTGATGGAAACAGTAGGTGTCGTGAACATCACCCTTGTTTTAGGGAATTCGGCGAAATTTTCGGATTATAATGGAATTTTTGGAGGCGCCGTTTTACATCCCTGTGCACTGTGCTCCTTTTTGAGCCTATGAGTGGAAAACGACGCATTTATTATGTTGTGTGTGGCAGTAAAGGACTATAGCATAGAGAATGGAGGCTCTAACAAGAGATTAGAACGAAAAAACATAGCCATCTAAATTTTAAAATTCCCTTTCAATATTACTTTAATCGTATGTACGGGGCTCAAATCGCAGGGATATACGTAATCGTTTAAGTACGGCGTAAGACACCAATTAAATAAAAAAAATAAATAAATAAACCTAAATATAATTTGACATTGCAGGCATACAAGTTTCTATTAAATTGGCTACTTTAATTCCAGTGGCTCCGAAAACAGTCTTAACATAAAAAGACGTGGGTGCCATTGGTATCCATACGTCTCTCATTGCATCCGAGTTATTTCCATTGACTTCCGTTTGCAGAAGTTGCTGTTCCTGCTGCAATAGGGGCCGCTGTGGTATTGGCAGGGGCGATTACTCTGGCCGTGATGTATGCGAGAAGGTAATATCGGCTTTATGAGAAAAACAATAAAAACATGTCAATAAACAACCTTTAAAGCTGAACAATTAAAACCAACAAGGATGTCCACTGCACATAAGACACATGTTATTTGGTGTGGTGATATTAGCAAAAAGAACTGTACTTGTGGTACCAATGATTATTATTTTTGTAGCACTGAGAGCTGCATGTACGATGGCTGTGAGTTCAAGTCCAGCTCATGCTGGCTTCCTCTTCGACCGTAGGTGGGAAGGTCCGCAAGCCACCTATGGATGGTCGTGACTTTCCCGGCGCATTCGCCGGTTTCCTTCCTCCATAATGCTGGCCGCCTTAGTATAAGTGTAATATTCTTGATTACGGCGTAAAACACCGACTAAATAAATAATATTTAATAGAATAAACATTGTATGTGACCTCCTTTCAATGTTCGAGGGTCCTGATGGTTGTAAGGGGTCCTCGTTCTGGTGGACGAAAACTGGCAGCATAAAAGCAGAACGCACGCCCCCATTGCTACTCATCATATGTATACTTACTAAGTTAAAGAAAAATTGACAGTATACTCATTGAAAAGGTTCTCCCGATGTTACGCGTAGTATATATACTCACGTGTAAATGGTGCAGAGTATGTGGGTCTCAAAATCACACGAGATGCGGATTCAAGCCCGGCCTGGGAAAAGGCAATTGTAGAGTCCACGATTTTCGCTTGATGAGAGGCTATGATGACATTTGGTGATGGACAATGCTTGTGTGTCTGTTGACGACCTCTTATCTATCACCAAATTGACATGCATGTACGGTCGATGGTTTACTCCACTCTTAAAACTTACCACATTCGTACAAGTGACAAATTTTCGGGCATGGCGTTGAGTAGTAGTCAGATAAATAAATACATGAATAAATAAAAACATATATGAATCATTAGATCATTCGTTGTGAATGTTACTAAGGTTTTGTCTGACGACCGTTTATTTTTCAGACGACGTAAAGACGTATCTGACGAGAGAACCGTGTATGAAGAGAGTTTGTTCAGCATACCCCGACCGGATGTCTGGCTCTCTGATAACTTCGAGGCGGACAGGAGTTGGGCCAGCTTAAGTGAAAACGTGTATTTGAACACTTACAGGACAAATTCACTATCTGACGAGGTTATATCATTCCATGATACTTAGATTTATGACTTTATTTGAATATGGTGTGAAAACGCAATGCAACCGTCACCAGGATCCCTGTCGCAAGCCTACTCGACTGTTCACATCAACGGGATTTTCAAATAGGACGAAATTCAGTAATTAATTTATGGAGACAAAGGATTGAAAACCGGATGTCCTCTGCTATCCTTTTCACCAGCTTGGCAGGTTTTACATAGCTTGACCATGTTCAGTCCCTAGTGATGAAACCATAAGATCAAATACTTACGTGTCATCACCGAATATTTCAGAGACCTTCGGACACATGGAACCATTGAATTTGACCACGAAAATGAGATATGACAGAGGATTAATCCAACCTTCATGTATCATTCATGAACTTTTTCCAACAGTTTTTTGTTACTATTTCTGTTTGATTGTCAATTTCAGACTTTTTGCAGGAACTGTCAGTGTGTTTTTTTCTTTTTTTTTTCTTTCTGCTATTCGTTACAAGTTTAAGAGTCTGATATTCACTCGGAGACGCGGCTCACATCTGTCACGATCGGTCTTACCTAAAGCCACGTATGCAAATAACATGGACCTATACATGTACCAGTGTTCGGTAGCACATATACATCAACGCGTGACGGATTTTTAATTTATCGCCGATATCTTCATTTCCACGAACAAAAACGATTCATGGTACATGTATCTGACTTGTGTGCCAAATTAAGAACATGAAGTGACTGACTTGGGTGGATGAATATATATGTCCCGTGGTCAGGAACCTGTATACGCGGTGTTCTTCAAGTTAGTAACAGCTCTACTCAGGTGTGACTGGTCGAGATTTCAACCGGGATGGCCGGATGGATAACTGTTTCCGTTATGTAGGTCTTTCGTGTCCATTTCGTTTGTGATTTTACATTATACAATCACCGATTGTTGTTTTGAGTTCATTGAAATCATTTGCGACTGTTCTTGCCGAGTTCGTTTTCCAACCAAAGTGTGGCAACAACTTTGTTGCTTTGTAAACTTTTGACATATATTCATTTCTTTTTTTAAATTTATTGTACTGAAGCAGGCAAACTTTTCCATGTACTGTTATTACTATTGAGTGATATTATTCACATATACCCGCATTATTAAACATCTAACTGAAGTCCGGCTGTTGCTGGCTTCCCGGTGGGAAGGTGCGTCAGCAACTCGTAGATGGCCGTTAGTTTCCCCCGGGCTCTGCCTGGTTTCCTCTCCCCATAAGGCGGACAGCCGTCAAATAAGTGAAATATTCTTGAACACGGCGTAAAAGACCAATCAACCGATAAATCAGTAAATGAATAAATTTGCAGCACACCGTTATACTGCCAGACCATCTCTTGCACACCTTTATACTGCAAAGTCATATCCTGCACACTTTTATACTTGCAAGTTATGTCTTGCACATTTGTATACTGCCAAATCATATCCTCCACAGCTTCATACTGCACCAATGAAATAAATAAATAAATATTTTGCATGTGTCTTCAAATAGAGAAAATGTAGAGAGTACATACTTTCTTGATGGTGCTTGAAAGCTTAATCTTTGATATGTATATATATATATGTGTGTGTGTTTGTGTGAACATCAGGCATTCGACACAAGTTCAAGTCAGTACTTAGTCTGGTAGCACCAGACTCAGTTCTATTCAACGTGTGTCAGGTACTACCATATTAGTCTCTAAAGCTCGTTTGGGGGCGTTTGCTCAGTCTAACGGTCGTCGAAAAGCACTTGTCTTTAATCAGTATGTATGGCCAACAGGTCTGGTCAAGAGGTAAATGGATTGGTTGTATTAGCCACTAGTAACGTCCTGTCATGTCACAGCTTTTGGGTTGAGAAAAAAAAATAATAAGTGAAGAAATACATAACTACGTTGCGTTAATGAGTTATAATTGCTATAGCTATTTCGCTCTGCCGTCTTTAATTTAAATAACAAAGCATCATTCTATAAATTAAATATCGCCGCTTCGCGAAGTCGCCTTATCACACAGACAGCCGAAAGGCAGAGAACCATGCCAAGTCGATTTTGAAATGGTGTGTCTCTCCACATTTGATTGAGCCAAATGAATCTCACACGCTGACCACAGGGTATACTACAGCTGTTGGTTTATTGCACAATTTCTTTGTTTGATTGGCGTTTTAACGCCGTACTCAAGAATATCTGCCTTTTACGGCGGCTGCCAGCATTGTGGGGTGGGAAGAAACGGGATAGAGTCTCGGGAAAACCTATGACCATCTGCATATTCCTGGCGCCCGGAGAGGAAGGAATTAAGAGATAGTATTACTCAATCGCTCTATAGAACTCTGTGTATGTATGTATGTATGTATGTATGTATGCTTTAGGTTTTACGTCGTACTCAACAACCTTTCAGTCATATGATGACTAGTTCTTCGAATTCATACATGTGTAGTGTGTCTTCTTGTGGCAGGGCGAGTCCATGCCGCCAGTCTCGCGGAAGAATAATACGAGAAGACCGTGACATTTTACAGCACACAGTTCCATGTACATGCAGTGCAAGTCGTGGGATTAAATGTAGGGAGTTGTCAGATCGAGACAAACCACGCCCAACAACTGCTGAACAGGAGTTGATCATGACCTGTTGGGGACTAAACAATTCCGGATATTCCATCTTGCGCCGTACAACAGATGTGTTATGATACCGAAAAATTAGGGAAGGAATGAAGAAAAAAAGAAATGCTCTATTGAATCTTTAAATTGTTGAACGGAAGAATGTCGTTAGTTTCATTTTCTTTTGTTCCTCAGGGCTGCTCATGTTCATTTTTTCATCTTCTCGAATAGTATCATTTTATAAGAAAGGCTTCAAAATTTTATCTCAGGTATAAATTTGTGGGTATTGTAAGAAATGGGCGCGGATACACACTAGGCAAAATTAGTAATAAATCAGGGTACACTGACCTCTGACTGGGTGGTTTTGACCTCTGTCAGCTGTTTGCTAACTTTACGAAAAATTTCATCGGTCATCCCGTATCAGGAATTAGACTGGTGTGTTCTGAGGGGGGCAAGGGCAAAGGGAGATAACTGTATAGAATAAATGATCGTTGGATATTGCATCGTGAACGTGGGATATTATTCTGTGTACATGCCATTGCTTTGCTTGACCAGGTTATCGCTGTATAGCATGTTTTTCTTCTGGGAATCACTGCCTGAGGTAGAATAATAAATGATGTAGTCCTCTGTGTTCGTTTTACAATTAATGAATGAATGACAGATTATGGCTTAGCTATATCGAGGTGACCATTGACAATAAAGGGGATATCTTCCGTGAAATGAAGAATTTTCTGCCAAAATATTTCAAACGGAAAATCTGCAACAATATAGCTGTAAAATACTGCGTTTCATTTCTGTTCAAACAGAGGATTAGTTGTGATGGGTGTCCATATAATTAGCTTTACGTGCGGCACATTCGAAATTTGAACCCGATATAACTTTGACTAAGAGTTCTGAATTCAGTAGGCATTTTCATGGCCATTAATACGACGATACACTCTCAGATAAAGGCGTGAGCACGGAAGGTGGGACAAAGAGAGAGGCATGCAGCGAAAAACAAATATATGTGGGCAGTGGTCAGTAAAAAGGCTTTTATCGGATTTACTTCTAGAAAATGTCGACTGGACTGCAGGCATTGCGTTACCCGCTTGGTACATCGAGTACTCCAAACAATGTCTTTTATTCATTTCTTTTTATGCAGTAAACCGGAGAGAGCCAAGGAGGAACCCAGGACCAACCGCGAGTTGACTTTTTCGCGAACAACCGAGAGAGGACTAACCATTTCGGAAGTCATGTATCATTGACTTTTTGGTGAGTGACTTGATGCTGCTTGGGTGTTGTAGACGAGATTTTGTGGTAAATAATTTTGTTACACCCTCAACGTCTGTTCCTGTTAATTGTAAAAACACTCACACTTACTACCAAACTAGCCTTTCGTCAGTGTAGAACATTATGCTGGACTTCCTTATTATGGAAGATTACGTGGTAAGAATATGTGTTTTAATTTAAAACATTAACCTCCTTAATCTTATGAGATGACGACAGCATTGCCTTTGATGACGTCGTAATTATTTAAATAGAAGTGGCATCTAATCTTTATCTATTTGGAGGAGACCAATCCTTGTTTTTCTCCGCGTAAGTTTCCTTTTGTTATGACAATCTTTCAAATGCCCGGCTAATTGCTAATTCACTTCTTTCGAATCACGAGGTCAAAACTTGGTCAGTGAAGTAGTCGACTTGAGTCCCGTACCTGCTCAGTCGTCTGAGGCTTTAAGCCAGGAAGACATTACGGTACCTGGCGAAAGGCGGCGCTGTATGTATTCCGCGGTTTGATTGCAGTGAATCCAGAGCAATTCACAGTGAGTTATGAGTGAAATCCAGCCAACCTAATGGGCTGTATACGAGTGTAGGTGTTTGCAGGTAACATGTGTGATTTCTAATTTGTCCATGTCATGTACTAATACTTAATTAATGATAATAATTATTAAATTGTTATGAAGGGATGTTTAATTCACATTAGGAATGAGATTTATTATTATTATTTGTATTCATATATAAATATTAATAATAAATATGAATATATAAATATATGAGATATGAAAATTCCCTTGTTTCACCGTGCCATATATATTATGCACACATCACATTGTTCTGTAGAGAACATGTACATGGTGAGTAAAGGAAGTGATGTAACAGTCGTCATGAAAGATTGGCTGACCTTGTAGACAAATCGGTGGATGTACATGTATTATCATACACGTGCTCAGAAAACAGAATATGGCGTTAAGCAACAATTAAATAAAACATTGCAAAGAGTACACCACGTGACGCTGCGGTTTAATTTTAGTTATTTGTTGTTTTGAAGAGGTTTTCCTTTAAATGGTGGCGGTCTCTTTTATTGGAAGAGGAAAATGGAGAACTTATGTGAACTATTGACCTTGGCAAGTTACTGAAGTACTTTAACACATGTGATTTATAGATTTGCACGATACATGGGCGGCAGACAGCTGGAGCTCACCGAATCGCCGACAGTGTACGTGACCACAGAATGTCGGGGAGCTTTTATGTTTGAGATAAGAATTTACTACTAGTATAATAATAATAATAAAATTAATAATAATAATAAAATTAATAATAATAATGATGGTGATAATGATAATAATAATATTACTATTACAATCATTATTATTATTATATTATTAACAATAATAGTAATACTTATTTTTTTTACTATTACAATTGTTGTTGTTATTGTTGTTTGCTGTTACTGTTGATGTTTCTATTACTATTATTATTATTATTTATTAGTTTATGAATTAATTAATTAATTTTTTTATTTATTTATTTAGTTATTTGGCGTTTTACGCCGTAATCAAGGACATTTCACTCATACGACGCCGGCCCGCATTATGGTACGAAGAAACCACGTAGAGCCCTGCGGAAACCCATCAACATTCGAAAGCTGCTATTATTATTATTATTATTATTATTATTGTGATGATGATGATGATTATTATTATTATTATCATCATCATTATCATTATTATTATTTGTAACAAAAGCAAGTGACTTTTGTTAATCAAACCATGCGACGTACTCGCGTCTCGACAAGGGTTCTGAGAGGCATGAGTTAAAGACTGTGATGAGCCAAAGACATGCTGTGTATGATATAAGAAAAAAACGCCGCATAAAATGATGAGGCTATAATGTATGGCTTACCTGGTACACAAAATGACGAGCCTATAGTGTATGGCCTACCTGGTACACAAAATGGATCTTGATGGAAAATCACACTGAAGCTTGAGTATTAGTGTTTCCGTTGATTTTCGACAGCTCCTTTCGCCCCTCAAAACTGCTCCCCCATTATATTTATTTTATTTTACTGGACGTTTGTTGCTCTTGTGTTTTACGCCCTAATCAAAAATATAACATCTAAACCACGACGGCCAGCATTTTGGCCGGAGAAAACCAGATCGAACCCGGGTAAAACCCACGATCGTCGGCAGCAGCGAAGTCCATAATGATCTTCCATGTGTAAGCTGACACGACGTTTCTCCTATGCTTAAGTGGCATGGCATTCACAGACCGTGACATGACAAAACGTTACCATCGAGTTATATGGTGGCATCTTCCCATATAGAGCTGCCCGTCGAAGTTAAATAAACATCTCTGCCTTCATTCATAGTGTGTTTTCACCACTAATCAGCAATCAGCGTGAACGAGCAAAGCTGCACTGATATACTTTGAAAGGGACACAAGCTAGAAAAACCAGTTTTCGAATGCCTGCATGGAAATCTTATACTAGAGATATAGAAAGATGGCTTGGCCCGGGGTGTTGGCTTGGATGTAGGGCGTGTTACGTATTCATGCCCACAACCCCATTAAATTTGTCGTATTTAGTGTGGGAGAGGCTTGAATAAAGTGGGATAGATCACGATGCTTTCACGAAACGTTTACAGATATTTTGAAGAAAATGGGTCACATCATACCAGGGCGTATACACACAGCTATGCTATGCTTAGAAACATTTCTCTTTCTCTCTTTCAAACGACGACCGTCTTTGCTTTGTGATTGAATCAAAATGATTTAATCTATTTTCCCGCCCTTTTTTTAGAAGTCTTTATGAAAAGATATTCACGCTTGTAGCCTGAGGGGCTCAGACCTTTGTTTGTACAAAGCCTTTCTGGATACCGCCCATAACTGCACATATCTCTCACTTGGGGGTACAGCAATCCCTTTCACTCCCGTGTTTGTACTTCGTGTTTACAAACTGTTTATTTTTTATCCTCTGTTAAAAAGGATATGTGAGCAAAGCGGCTGTATTTGCACGTCGATAGAGCCTGTGCACAAGATGTTATTTTCGTTTAGTTTTAGTTTTTTCTAAGCCTTTCCAAAGAATAATAATAAAATGAATGTGAACTAGTAAAATATTTTATTAAAAGATCAGCTATTAAAAAAAAATATGGGGAAATCCAGAGGCGTAAACAGGGCAAAAATAAAGAAAAAAAAACACTTCTTTTGATTTTTCATTTGTAAAGCCTGTATAACTGAAAACGAAAGTTTTGCAACAAATTCGAAAAAAAGTTAGGTTACATTCTTGTTCTGTGATATGATTCACAACCACTGGGTTTTCAGGTAATTCCCAGCTTATTTTCTGCGGGATGAAGAAAACGGGAAAAAAGAGGTTCATGAAGGTGGGGCTTCAGACTGGACGACATCAAGCTCCTAGAACATTTATTTTCAGGATCCTTTGAAACTTTCCAACCTTGGAAATTATAATATTCATGTGGAAGTACTGTTAGTTTCTCATTCACGTGCAAGTTTTTATAGAGCCTTGCATACATGTGGAAGTATTGGTAATTTCTCAATTATGCTGACGTATTTGTAGTTTCGAACTCACGTTAAAGTACATGTGTTGGTAGTTTCGCATACATTTGGAAGTATTGGTAGCTTCACATTTGTATGCAAGAACTTATATTGTAAGTCTAGAGCGGCTGAACTGTATAACAGATCACATTTTAGAGAATAAAACGAGAGCAACAACGACAGTGTGCTACAGGTGAAAACCGACGTGTTTTACCTCAGGGTTTTATTCTGTCTGTTCATATAAGTGTTTAGGAAGTAACACCTTAAACACCCCCTAGCAACATCATGGCTTAAGCAGAATTAGGTAATAAAGGCAGTGATGTCAAATGCAATATACTAGACGTCACTCATCTAGAACTGCTCAAAATGACCGTGACCCGTCAGTTCGGGCCTGCTAACCTGAACATGCCAGTGCGCCTTCAGCTTTACGTCTGGAGGTATATCAGGGACATGTTGAGGTGCTTTGATTTTGTTGAAAGATGAAACCATATTCCCATATTTGGGAAATATTTTACAACAAAGCCATTTTCCAAAATTACACCCAAAAGATAAACCAACAGAAAAATTCCAGATAAATGGACGCGGACAAGCTCATTTATTTATTTAGTCCACTGCTGAGTAACGTTGTATTCAAGAGTTTTTCAACGGATAGCACTTTCCACTCAGATTTACAGGTGGAGGAAACCTGAAAGCTTGGAAGAAACCAGCGCCAACCCTTAACCTACTGACTTTAGGCCCCATTCGACGTCGGCAAAGGTTGGATTCGTAAACGCATTCTCATTGGTAGGGATCGACAAAAATTTAATTCATTTATTTATATTATACGACGGCCACCGCGTTATGGTGGCAGAGACAGGAGCAAGCCGAAAACCACCCACCGGCTAGTGGCAGACCTTCGCACGTACGGCCACAGAGGAAGTCAGCGTGATCTGGGCTTGAGCTCACGGGGACGACTTTGGTAAGAGGCACCTGTGTAATTACTCTGCAATAGCGCGCCTACTCGCTCGGCCACGGATATCCTCTCTCCGGCAAAACGTTGACAAGAAGGTGGGGGGTGGGGTGGGAGGTGATGCGAAGGTTTGATATAAGTGCATGATAAGAAACGAAGTCAAGATGTCTAAAGATGTGAAACGGTTGGTGGAATGGAAAGCAAACACTCTTACACATGTAACAGAGGAAATTTTTTGCCTTATTTATTTCATTGTTGTATAAAGTTATAATACATATTCGTTTACTTACACGAGGCGGGTCAGTTTAATTAGTGAAGCAATATATGAGTTACTTATACCTTCCGCTCTTTAAAATCCAATTAGAGCAGTTGAATACATGTAATTTTATTGTTTTTTTATAGTAATCCTTTTCCAACGTTATTGTGTTTTATGTATCAGATCAATATTTACTTCCAAAGGTGTAATGTTCTAAAATAAAATAAAATATTCCTACTGTTTTTATGTGTCCAGTTTTATTGGATTGATTTACTGATAGATGATAGGTGCGGGCTCGATATTTTTTCAACCTCAATTTTTCAATCACTGGCTGGATTTTGACGTCACATTGACGTTATCCCAGCCGTAGCAAGGCTATGTTTCACTGTATATATCAGCTGCGTTATTCTACTTCACAATTCCCGTGCCACTGCTGAGTTTGAGCCCCTACCTAGTGTTTAATTGTGATCTGAAGGCCAGTTTATTTGCCACTGGGTCACGACACCCTCCGCAGTTTTCTTGAACGATAATTGGATTTGAACGTGGTTAAAACTTACATCTAAAACGCAATGGGCAGGAAAATCAGTTTTGAAATTAACATAAAATCCGAGACGAAATTCCGAGACCACCGTGACAAAAGGAAAATCAATAAATAGTTAAACGTTAGTAGAAAATCGAGTAAAACTATTTTTTACATTTTTCTGGAGTGAACAAAATGGGTGGATTTACCAGGATGGAAAATATTAAAAATCGTGGATCCACATCGTTGTGAAAACTAGTTGTTCAGCACTTATTTATGTGAAATTCATGTGACGTTTACTAATGTCTACCCATGCAGACAAAAGAGCACTTTTGGTAGTAAAGGTGAATTTTGCGATGACAAATACATTAATTTTATCATGTTATGGAATTCTCAATTACTTCAAGATACTTAATTTAGAATTTATTCACAAGGTAAGATTGGTGTATGTCACACATAAACCCCGCTAATTGTAGTCAGGACATAGTTGTAAAGGTTTTCTCCACCGAAGGAGGTTTATTTTTGGGGAGTATCCGTCGCCTTCATACACTTGCAGTTTAAGGATCGAAATCAAAGAGGCCTACATGCCTTGAAGATATACGCCGCATCGGTTAATAAATTCCCAGGTAAACCTTTATAGACTTCAAGCAGTCATTCATTTTTTTGAATAGCGCGATTTTGAATAAAATGAAAATGAAAGGCTGTCTCAGCCGGCTGCCCTGGCAAACTCCTGCTGTGGCTTGCATAGTGCAAGTTAGGCGTGACTGAAAATACATGGGTTTTGACATTAGTAAGGCCTCGATATTTGCCATTTACCTAGGTCACCAAGGAACTGTTCAATGCATAATGACAGCAGATATATCACACAAGTGGGCACAAGGGGTCTTTCAAAATCCATGGTACAGTGAACAAGATTTGGGGGATAGGCTAGGTGGTTAAGTGTGACAGAAGGCCAGGCGTATCATATTAGCATATATCCTTATAATTCTTGTACGTTAGCTAGAACTCACGTGTCTCTTCATTTCTACCTTTAGTGACACAGTTTTACGTTTTCTTTTGTGGTTTTGTTTTAATATTTGTTTTTCGAGGAAAACTGTTGACCATCTATTTAATGTGATTTCAAACTGTGGAGTATACTGGATTAAACAGAAGATCAAATGGGCACAAATTGGAGAAGCACTCACGTGGAATTAAAATGGTGTGATGGAATATGGACGTGAATAACAAGGGCTGGAAATATAGAGCCAGTTAAACGGAAAGGTGAGTTTTCAGGTCTCCGTATTTGATAAAAGTGTAACATAAAATTTTTATATCAATCTGTGCCAAAAAATATTTTGTCAAAGTAGGTCAAGTGAACAAAGGAAAGTAAACCAAAATCCCCGAGTTGTACCAGTACCAGATGCAGTACGGGGAAGATGTAAGCAAGTAATCAACTGAATTATTATCCACCTGATACGACGGATGTATAGTTATTTATTAATATTGTATATAATTACACATCCAGTCTGCTATTTGTTTATCATGCTTTCTGTAATGACCAGTGTGGCAAATTTGGGCATCGACAACGACATGTGTATCAGTGGTACCCTCATTGGGTGTCACGGAAACACATGCCATTGTCGATCTGTAACACAAATTACACAAGTTGTGTACTGCTGGTACACATACACTTACATGGATATGCACATTCCTCACAATTCTGTGCACACTGCAAAAACATATGTTGTGGTTTTACAGTAAAAAGTGATGGCAATTTTGTAACCAGTAACTTTTTCTATATATTTACACGTTCCTGGAAATACAAAGTTAACTGTATGTTTACCGCATATTCACCTATTTGGCAACACCTCTTTTACGTGAGGAATTACACAGGTTATTGGACGTACGGGCAACGCATTTGTAAATTCAGAGGTGTGAAGAACATTTGCAGCATATCTTATATACAGGAATAGGGTGTAAACTAACACCAAAAATTGCATCATTATTTTTACACTTGAATTCACTTTTCCAGTTGACATCACTTTGTGCTGTAAAATTACAAATTACATTACGTTTCATATGACCCATGCCACATCACTGAGCAACAACCGAAATATATCGTGGAATTGTTAGTGGGGAAATAAAGAAAATTTATGCAGACGTTCACACAGTAAAACGAAGCTGCATATGCTCTATGGTCCATCTTTTTGTTGAGGAAAGAGTAAACACATTTTTTATGCGTATGTTTTCAAAAATATTTCGTTTCTCTTAATATCACCGTGTGGTGTTTTCTTCCGCATACATTACCAGGGTTAATGTGCTGTCAGAATTAACGTTAATCGGGGACGGTTCAGGAAGTCGTCATTTCCCAATGTGATAACCCGGAACAAAATAAGCGATGTCAGACATAAGTAAAAGTGAGTTTTGACCTCATTGAAAATTTGAAACATCAGAATTTTTTCCACGATCTATGAAGATCAGAGTGTGATATATTTATCTTAATTTTTATCTCCTGGAATCAACACCCAACAGTTTAAATCAAGTTTTACATTTTGAATAAAATCAAACTTGGCTCTGTAAAATAGAACCAAGGTTTGGGAAAAAAAGATTAATTAGCAAAGTTATGAAACTGTCAGATCGCTTGGGCAGAGCCTGTGTGTAGTAGGGCTCGAAAGTTTTACCGTTGCTTAAAATCCCTACTTACTAAATGATGCGATATAAATCACACCGTAGACAGTACACCAGAGCAGCGGAAACCAAAATGGCTGCAAAATGGCCACGCGTTATCGGTGAAATTTCTTTACCTCAGTTAGAACTTCCTCCTTGCTGATGGAAAAGTCATGGAGGCGTCAGTAGATGCGTGTTCACGATATTTTGTTTTCAGTTTGTTCTTTATGCTATGTCACCCCCACTCGTCCAGTGTGGATTATTGGCCCCCTACATTTCTGCCCAGGAGTCACTCAAGAGTCCACCATGTATTTCACAAAATCCAGACAAGAAAAAGTCTCTTCAGGACAAGTTGTAAGCTTGTATGATTGATATTTTTTGCCATACTCCAGAACATTCCACTCATACTATAGTGGCCGGTATTACGGTGCAAGGAAACCGAGTAGAAAATGGGGGAGACCCACGACCACCCGCAGAATGTATGTTTTGTATCACGATGCAAAGCGTGATTTTACGTTAGTTCATCAGTGCACCGCCGATATACCTAAAGGAGACGCACAATCAGTCGAGCAACTACCTTAAAACCACGTCTTTGAGCAGCGTTACTTTCCCTGTCTCTTATTCTGGCAAAGCTGTGTGGGCTTCGTAAAATGTCAAATCCATTTGTTAGGACGTAGACATTAGTTTGACGTTAGTTTGCCCGAACCCCTACATTGTCTTTCTCAATCACGCATTAACTCCCCAGAATACAGAAATGCTGCTTCCGGTTGTGCTGGGATCTATTCTTACTATAATACATGGGTATCACTGAAGCGCCGTATCAAGTTCACTTTATACACGTACAGATGAGCCGACACCTTATTAAACTGAACGTTGTGCTCAGCTACCTTTCATGTACGTTCACCAGAGTTTCAGACCGATATTACCGGTATTCTTTGTGGGAGTTCAGCTTATGTGGTGCACCAAGTAACCCACAAATCTCACACAAGGTTTCCGGGTATGAGATCAATAGTATTTTCACGTCTGAAGTGTATAAGCGATTTATGCGCCGAGCATCAAATAAATAGGGTTTTTCAGTAGGTATGTATTTATAAATGGAAAAGTTATGTGTAAAGTATTTTATTCGGTTTGTCGAAACATGGAATTTCTTTTCTGAAATCTAATCTGGTAACCATTTCTCGGTACTCAGAGAGGCGCACTTGTATATTTTGCGCCGATCCCCCACCAACATCCAAACATCCCGCCTTACTCATCCCTATCCTCCGCCTCGGACTGGGTTGGCCACAGAGCATATTTGTGTTGGTTAAACCTAGTCTATATGAAGTAGCTGGCATTTTGCAACGACAAAAACTGGACCACTGTTTCCTAGGTAAAAAATAATGATTTCTCGTACCCTTTCCCTAAGTAAGTAGCTAATATTACAGCGCTGTCTCAGAGGTTAAATCACTGGATAAGATGATTACCGCTCTGACTTAGAGGACTACGACCAAGTCAGACTGGTTGTCGTGTCAGAAAATGGCGTCCTTTTCACGAAACAATGCGTGTTTTCTACACCCTAAATGAAAACTGCTTTATTTCTTCAAATATTGTTGTCAACATGACAGCCCTCGTCAAACGTCAGTGCGCTGAGTAAAGACGGGTTTGTCAATGACAAGAGGCCCACTCATTTACATTTTTTTATGTAAGTCAATAGCTTTTTTTCAGCACTGTAGTTATAAATCAATGGAAATTTCAGCGAGTCTTTTTTATCTGCTGCCACAACATGGCTGAAATATTGCCAATGTTTTAAACCACAATTATTCATTGATTTCACTGTTTATCTGAAAGCTGGCGTTTAAGGTGTCCATCAAGGACCTATCACCTGCACGATGACAACTTTGTATCCGCGTGTAGGGCACGTGGGCACCGGAGCAAACCATCGCTCTTCGGAAGATACCTGAGAATTCTCCTGACATAAAGTCAGGACAGATAGTTTCATTTGAACCGTCTAAGCGATCGATCACAGGTGAATTCTGCCCGTTCTATTTTTCACGCCAATTAGCTGAATAATATACCTGTGACACAAACACAATGAAGCAAACAACAATATGCATCTGGTGAGTATTTTGACTTGTGGAAAAAAAATATATATGACACAAAAAACTGAACCCAGCCGATTTAATCACTGCTAGGATGTTGTCATATACTAGGGAGACATCAAGGGCAAATAAACATGTGGAGAAGGCCAAGCTTCACTAAACTCAGCCTGTCGGTCAATTTTTGAAAAAAAAAATCTAGCGAGTTTTCGTCTTTAAATAACTTTGGCTCCGTGTTTCAAGTATCTCAACGACATACTTCGCCAATTTTGCAGGAAAACGTTGATCAACCGGGACAGATAACATTGTACAAGCGAGTATGGATTGAAACAACTACCAAATAAATTAATAAATTATTAAATAAGTAATCAATAAATTAATCAATAAATCAGTAAGTTACTCAATCAATCAAACAAAACGTCTGATACAGCGCTGTAAACATCAAAATTAGCTATTTACTGGGCGTTTTAATCAATTTTCGTCAGAGTAGTAAACGTCTGAACCATCCCAGTAAAGTCTGAACCAGCGCTATAAGCCTCGTAGCCAGCGCAAAGGTTTGTGTGTTTGACGCCTGAGCTAAAAAGAGTAGATTTTCAGATCATTGTGATCATAAATTCTTACTAAAAGATCAACTGACATCTGATGTTTACGACGAAGACAATACATATGTACATTTAGTTGAAGATGAATTTTAAATGTCTTTTTTCAGATGACACTTATACCAGCCCCAATTGGATGTCATATCGCACTACTTTCCATGGCGCTCACACTTCCTGTGATTTGCGGTAAGTTCTGTCATTAAATGTTGATGATTTACTCAAAACATGGACAGTAATGGGAATATCCGGAGGGTGCGAAAAGTGATTCAAACTAAACAGTCTTGTTTTATAGAGGATCGGGCTTTGAACGAGAGGAGAGAGTGTTTTCAGTTGTCTTCTAGTAATTAAGACTTAGGGGGTACGGGTTCCAGCTGTCTTTAGGTTCGTTGTTACTTGTCATTCCACCAATGCATCGTGTACATATCTTTGGGAAAGTTTGCCGGAAACACGCCACAGGTCCATGGTTTACACCAGCCGTAAGACTCACATCCATCGTAGGAAAGGAAAATTATTGAGTTAAGAAAACAGTTAACAAAATCAAACAAATAAACTTGTATTTTGCAACTAGTTAAAAACGCAAAGAAATTAGCAACAGTATAAAACAGGAATTAGGATACCAAAGGTAAAAGCGTTGGAATTACATACGGTAGATGAGAAAACAAGAAGAGTTTGAAGATTATATTATTAAGTTATGTATCGGGGAGGAGAATCTACAAATTCCGTGTCTCAGGCCGGGTTTGATCTCAAACTCTTTGCATAGTCACGTAACACTGTGATTTAAAGATGATGAATTATCAGTTTTTAAAAAAAAGTCTCAATGATGCTGCTTGAGAACTGGTTCGCCTTATATTTTCTGTGTGATGACTGGTATATAACGCGTGTGTAGATCCACTGCCCTTTTACACTATTTTTCTAATTCTTTGTTAACACGGCGTATGGTTAATGCGTCTCTGATAACGACTTTAAAGGCAGGTTCAGGTCTTACAACCCAAACACCATATTCTCTTTCATTTCCTTGCTTTTAACCTGAAAACATTAATATAACACACATGTGTCTCTTTTCTTGAAATAAATGTGTACACTGCCTTTAGTGTTGTTAGTGTGGAAGCCTGATAAGGTCGTTGTTGCATAATCGCTTGGTATGACCCTCGGGCAATGCTAGTGTGGCAGTATGCTAAGATTGTGCAAGGACAGTCTCAACCGGCTTCCATACATGGCAGTCTGTTGTACATGTATGTTAGTTTTCATACCCTGCGTCTGTTTTGCCATAAACGTCCTCGTTTTGGGGTAAATGACTGAAAAGGCATGATTTCCACATCCACAAAGACTCGTTCATGAGGGCGTGAAATCTGTTACGTACTGAATAATTTTTCCACAAAAAGAGCAAGTGACAGTTGCTGATGAAATCTGGTGCAGATGGTATATTCTTCTTAAAACCTATAAACAGCATGTAAACAACTGTCAGAAAGTAAAACATTTAAGGTAAATAAAAGCTTTGATCTCCAAAGCGTTACCTGAACGCCTTCAATTCTAACTGGTCCCTCCTTGTGTAAAGCGAGCCAACCGCAACAATAGTTCTTTTCATGAAACTGGGGCCTCCGTGGCTCAGTTGTTTAGCACGCTGGGCAAAGCGAAGTGTTTTCGTTTTCTTCATATTTATATATTGTTATATTGGTACCGCAGTTTTTTGTTTAGTTTTCGTATTTTTTTTTAGCTATTATAAAGAAATGAATCTGTATGTCTGTGTCTCGGTTTTCTTACAAGCGCTTCGTTCACTTATTTCACACGTGTCGAGTGTATTGCTAAGCCCCATTGCCCTCCAAAGAACTGTATTGTCGTGTATTCGAACATATTGCAAATTGAAGAATACCTAACTAGACAATGATGATTTCACAAAATTACACCATGTGGCAGATGAAAGTTATTTTCAAAGGCCATCATAGAGGTGACTGGGGGTGAACTACACAGGAGAGGAAGCCAGCATAAGCGATCCTGATATCGTAAAGGGGATCTCATATCCATTACCTTTGTACAATCGCATGTCAAGGAATGGGACATGTCTTACATTTTAGAACAGGTGATATATATATATATATATATATATATATATATATATATATATGTATATAGCGAGAAGAACTCACAGAAGGAAGTATTTGTATGAAGTAGTAAAATAAGGATGGCGCCCAGGTCAATGGTCGCACATTCGAATAGTAGGCGTGGAAAGCACAGTACAATTCCGTGGGTTGGATCAAATACTCGACGCGGTTTTTCTTATTTTCTCGACAAAGGTTCATTTATGCTCTCGTCATGCCTGGCTGACTTATGAGGGCGTATAGTATTGGATATTGCTAACAAATCCACAAATATAATTATGTACAAAATATAATTATGTGTCACGGGTCAGCGAATCGATATTGGGGATTGGTTTAGTTGTACGGCGCCTAGCTCCCACCAAATGACACACGAAATTTGGTTTCAGTCCCCGGGCTGGACAGGGAAGTATTGGTTCTCGGGTTTGTAGTTCATCGTCAGGAGCGTTTGCTCGTCTTTCATTTGATGAACACCACTTTTCTTACTATATTAACTAATTATTAACTCTAACTAATTAACTATAGTCTGGTCGTTTCCTCATGCAGAGCACTCCGTTTAGTTCCAACCTTACACCTCGGCATCGAGTGAGACCGAATTAAGATCCTTTGCTCACTTACCTATTAGCTATACAGTGCTTTAGCGTCTTCCTTATGAATTATTCGTACATATTTATAATTTTGGATATATGATGAACAGTCTAGGGGGCCTCCGTCGCCCAGGGGATTAGTGCGCTAGTGCAGTCTAATGACCTTGGTGCCTCTCACCAATGCGGTTGATGTGTGTTCACAATTGATGCTGGCTTCCTCTCCGGTCGCTCGTGGGAAGGTTTGTGAGCAGCCCATGAGTGGTCGGGGGATTCTCTTGGGCTGTGCCCGGTTTCCTCCCGCCATAATGCTGGTCGGCGTCGTACACATGTAAGTGAAATATTCTTGAGTACGGTGTATAAAACCAAGCAAATATATAGATAAATAAATACATAAATAAACGCTCTATTATCCTTGTCTGCTACGGGATATGAGGTGATTTTGCTAGAGTGCTGCATCATAAAACCGAACTCAGTCAGATTGTTTCTAACTTAACATTTTTCCACATCGCGGACCACCCTCATGCCACTGTCATACTCGTCAGGTGAACTTAAACACCAAACAGCTGATGACATTTAGACGACAGGGTGAAGAAAGGTGTGATATACGCTTCTCGTCGGTGAAATTCCAATAACTAATTCCGTTTTCTATACGTAAACATATGTTATCTGCGAAGAAAAAAATCAGCATCGATCGCTCAAGTGTTACCTACATGAGCAGTATGTGCACCGCTGTGTGAGACATACAGTAAGCGAGACAATCAGACACATTTTGTTGTATGTCACTTTGTGATAACTGAGATTTTACAGGGACTAGATCATAGTTTCAAGATATATGTTGAACTGGATGCTCCCCTGTCGCTAAAATATCTAATGTGGCTTTTCGCGGGATCTTCCTTTCGTTACGTGTAACCCGTTCTATGCACGTGCACCGATAAAGCACTTCGTAAGCCAACTTTTACTTGTATGTTAAAATTTGATCCTACAGTCGGTCGTTAGATCTACAATCCTCTAACGCTGCATCCCTCACTCCACGACACAGCTCTGGTAAAGGTCCTAATAGGTCATGACCACAGTTAAAAGCAACTTGTGACTGTGTGCAACTAATTGTAGTATTTTGCAACAGTCGATGAGTGGAAATATACAGGACTGGAATAGAAAAAGTACATTCTCAAAACTGACACCAAAGTGAGCCATGATTTTACCAATGTAAGAAATAATTTCAGACAATTAAATTTTTCCATTCATGTAGTTCACGTGTGATAGTGAACACTAAAAGCCGCATATCTCCACACCATGGGAAGGTTAGTTAGTAAGTTGTCAAAAGTTGATGGTTTAACCCGGGCACACCTTTTCCTCTACCCAAGAAACTGGGCGCCATCGTTTATCTGATAAAAGTCTGAAAGTAGGACGTTACACAACAAACAAATCAATAAATAAGGAAACAAATAAGGCGAGCACATTATTGGAGTTACACATACATGTTTTAACACATTTCATGGAGCCTCCTATTTTATATTGTTTTCCCGTATAAACCAAGATTTTGCTGAAGGAGTAAGCATCCCCGAGGCCTGGTCTTTTTGTATTGTTTTCATACGATTGTATGTTAAATGCTATGACAACACACCATTCTAATTGGTTCTTGACAACTAAAATGCAAAAGATTGTAGTTAACATCGCCGCATTGTCCATAAGTTACGATGTGAAGTCTATTATTTAAGCATAGACAAACGTAAAGTTCCAGGCAGCTTACGACAAAGTGAAATAAATGTCCGAAGATCGCCTGCTGAATTTGACAATTTCTTCCTTTTAGACAGTTGTAATGAGACAACTACTACAAATACCGTAACAACAACAACGGTGGAGTCAGTTCTTACGACAGAGCCATTAACAACTGCGGCAGTGTCAACAAGGACACAAGCCACAACAGAAGCACCTGGAAGTACAACGCAGGCGCCAACTAGGCCAACAGAGCCACCGACATCCACAGCAGAAACCACGACAACCACAACGCACGCACCCACGACAACAACACCCTCTATGACAACGACGACACCGCTCCGGACGGATGTTGTGAAACTGTACGCCGCCTGTAACTCCTCCACCGAGTGCCCTCGGCGCGGCGTGTGCCGACAGCGGGACTGTGATGGACTGGTATGTCTGTGCGAGCCTGGCTTTGTGGCCGCAGAGGACGATTTGACCAAGTGTGTGCGAGGTAAGAGAGCAGGAATTCCAGCCTTTGAGCGAGATTTACTTGTTGTGAGAAACATGTCCATTTGTACTGACGAGGTCTGCTTAAGTATTTTGGGGAAAATTGTCTGTAACACGCAAGATTAAGAGCCTTCGGGTTGGTGTCTCGAATTAGTGGGCTTAGCATGTGAAACATCTGTAAATGTTTATATGAAAAACATGAAGCAAATGTCTTGAATCATGACAATTGCATGATACATGCATGTATCATGAATATGCAGGTTGAGATTGACGCGTCAGTCAAGTTTCTTTGGGGAGAATTTGTATTGAAAAGCAAGATTTTCCACTTCATGAACCGTATCCTGAGGACATTTGATGTTTTAATGCTATGGCCTTTTTATACAAGTCTTCCCTTCCACTTCTCTTGCATGCAAATCTTTTGTTTACACCTGGGAAACTTGCCAAGGATTCCTGGATTTCTCCAGTCCAGTTTTCCTCCCTCATCAGATTGGTAAATTGAAAAGTTCTTTAGAACGAAGGTGAACAGTCAGTGTGGGATAAAACTCAAGTTTCGCATTTCTGCCCAACAGCCTCGTACGTGAACGATACGTGTGGTCCTAGCGAAGGCAGGTGTGTGGGATTGTTCACGTTTTGTGCCCGGACAGGAAGGTGTTTGTGTCTGGGGGGTTTTAGCAAAGCCCCAGGAGGGAAACACTGCTCTGTTAACGGCGCTGGGGTCTTGGGGAGCAGTTGCACCAGTAAAACAAATTGCTTTAATCCCGATGACAAAGTGTGCGAGAATGGCGTCTGTTCATGCCAGACCGGAGGTCGCTTAGCAACAAGTGAAGAGTATTTGGCCTACGTTGACGAGGAGCAGCAGTGCCGACTGAATGGATACTCCCTAGGTAAGGTTGTTCTTATTGGTACATAACAGCCGCATTAGGAAAAGCAAAGGGATAATCTGACAACGTGGAGAAAACCTTTCTCTTTTTTACCGAAAAAAAGGTTAACACCCCAAAGAAATTGTCTGAACTGCATGTTTGAGAAAACTGTTTTATTGGCGTTTAAAGTGTGTAGCTGAATTTGTCAGGTTTATGTTAATTATCTGCCTCTTCATTGTATCGCTATTGGGTGTACATTTACTTAATTGTTCTTAACGATGTTATTATACCTAGTCCACCAACCAATGTTTATCAGTGGAAAGTTTTTAATGACAATAGTTGCAGAAGGCTTTGGCGAGCAGAAAAAAATAATGATTAAACACCGATTTTTTCCAAATAGACGTAGAGTATCGTGTTTATAAAAAGACTTAAGATCCCACCGAGACTTTCATAATTTGCCGTGGAAGTCATACTGAGATTTATTAACATGTCAAAAATGGTTGGAATCCAGTGCTGAAATTTCCTCTTGTTAGAACTTTCGTTCTTTGGGATGTGTAAATTTGGACAACATTGGATAGTTTATCAAACGGCGCTATGCCTTTGTGTTTCATATTTCTCATAGGATGTCCAACATAATCCTTCTGTGAGCATTAGATCATGTACTCTTCACTGTTGTGAGCAACTAATTGTAGTATGTTGTCACAGTCGATGAGTGGAAATAGGCAGAGCTGGAATAGAAAAAGTACATTCTCAAAACTGACACCAAAGTGAGCCATAATTTTACCAATGTAAGACATAATTTCAGACAATTAAATTTTTTCATTCATGTAGCTCACGTGTGATAGTGAACACTAAATATAGCCATGCCATGGGAAGGTTTAAAAGCCATGTCTAAAAGTAGGACGTTACACAACAAACAAATAAATAATTAAGTAAACAAATAAGTCAATAAAAGTCAAGCACATATTGGAGTTATACATACATGTATTAACACATTTCATGGAGCCTCCTATTTTATGTTGTTTTCCCGTACAAACCAAGATTTTGCTGGAGGAGTAAGCATCCCGAGGCCTGGTCTTTTTGCATTGTTTTATTATGATTGTTTCTTAAATGCTATGACAACACACCATTGTAAGTGGTTCCTGACCAGTAAAATGTAAAAGATTGTAGTTAACATCGCCGCATTGTCCATAAATTACGATGTGAAGTCTATTATTTAAGCATTGATAAACATAAAGTGGCAGGCTGTTAAAAGGCTTACGATAGAGTGAAATAAATGTTCGAAGATCGCCTGCTGAATTTGACATTTTCTTCCTTTTAGACAGTTGTAATGAGACAACTACTACAAGTACCGTAACAACAACAAGAGTGGAGTCAGTTGCTACGACAGAGCCATTAACAACTGCGGCAGTGTCAACAAGGACAGAAGCCACAACAGAAACAACTGGAAGTACAACGCAGGCCCCAACCAGGGCAACAGAGCCACCGACATCCACAGCAGAAACCACGACAACCACAACGCAGGCACCCACGACAACAACACCCTCTATGACAACGACGACGCCTCTCCGGACGGGTAGTGTCAAACTGTACGCCACCTGTAACTCCTCCACCGAGTGCCCTCGGCGCGGCGTGTGCCGACAGCGGGACTGTGATGGACTGGTATGTCTCTGCGAGCCTGGCTTTGTGGCCGCAGAAGACGATTTGACCAAGTGTTTGCGAGGTAAGAGAGCAATAATTCCAGCCTTTGAGCGAGATTTACTTGTTGTGAGAAACATGTCCATTGGTAATGACGAGGTCTGCTTAAGTATTTTGGGGAAAATTAACTGTAACACGCAAGATTTCTTCTTGTGTGAATGGTGTCGACGAAAAAAAAAACAACCCCAAAACCAAAACAATATGCTACGTTTCCCAGCGAAATTACACCCAGTGCCCGAGCGCGTTTGTTGGTTATTTTCGTGTAATACGTTAGTGTATTAAAGACAAATCGCCATTGCAAAGTCAGGAATGAATCCCAAACCACCCGGCTTTAGGCGCGAAAAGCATTCAATGGTTTTGGGAATTTTAATGTATTAACACGTAAAACAAGCCAAAACAAAAATTGTTTGACTCATTGGCAATTATTTGTCTTATTGTTTCTTGAAATTTTTAATTGTAGTTATTTATCCTAGTTAAAAGACAAACAAATCTAACATCAGATTTCGTAGTAGAGAGTAAATGAATTTGAATGGCAATTTATCTCAGGGAACTGAAACTTTAAAAGGACGCGTAATAATTAAGAAGCGATGTGTCTGAGGAACATAGTCGTTCACTTTAGTTATTGGGAGTTTTTCCTTTTAAGTGCCTTCCCGTTGGCTTATTATCTGAAACGCCTGTAAATGTTTATATGAAAAACAGGAAGCAAATGGTCTAAATCATGACAATTGCATTATACATGCATGTATCATGAACATGTAGGTTGAGATTGACGCGTCAGTCAAGTTTCTTTGGGAATGAATAAATGAATGATTATGGCTTAACGCCACATCGGCAATATCTCAGCCATATCGTGGCGAGAACAGTTTCTTTGGGAAGAATTTGTACTGAAGAGCAAGATTTCCCACTTTATGAACCGTATCCTGAGGACATTGGATGTTTTAATGCTATGGCCTTTTTATACAAGACTTCTCTTCCACTCACCTTGCATGCAAATCTGTTGTTTACACCTGGGAAACTTGCCAAGGATTTCTGGATTTCTCCAGTCCAGTTTTCCTCCCTTATCAGATTGGTAAATTGAAAAGTTCTTTAGAACGAAGGTAAACAGTCAGTGCGGGATAAAACTCAAGTTTCGCATTTCTGCCCAACAGCCTCGTACGTGAACGATACGTGTGGTCCTAGCGAAGGCAGGTGTGTGGGATTGTTCACGTTTTGTGCCCGGACAGGAAGGTGTTTGTGTCTGGGGGGATTTAGCAAAGCTCCGGGAGGGAAACACTGCTCTGTCAACGGCGCTGGGGTTTTGGGGAGCAGTTGCACCAGTAAAACAAATTGCTTTAATCCCGATGACAAAGTGTGCGAGAATGGCGTCTGTTCATGCCAGACCGGAGGTCGCTTAGCAACAAGTGAAGAGTATTTGGCCTACGTTGACGAGGAGCAGCAGTGCCGACTGAATGGATACTCCCTAGGTAAGGTTGTTCTTATTGGTACATAACAGCCGCGTTAGGAAAAGCAAAGGGATAATCTGACAACGTGGAGAAAACCTTTCTCTTTTTTATCGAAAAAAAGGTTAACACCCCAAAGAAATTGTCTGAACTGCATGTTTGAGAAAACTGTTTTATGGGAGTTTAAAGTGTGTAGCTGAATTTGTCAGGTTTATGTTAATTATCTGCCTCTTCATTGTATCGCTATTGGGTGTACATTTACTTAATTGTTCTTAACGATGTTATTATACCTAGTCCACCAACCAATGTTTATCAGTGGAAAGTTTTTAATGACAATAGTTGCAGAAGGCTTTGGCGAGCAGAAAAAAATAATGATTAAACACCGATTTTTTCCAAATAGACGTAGAGTATCGTGTTTATAAAAAGACTTAAGATCCCACCGAGACTTTCATAATTTGCCGTGGAAGTCATACTGAGATTTATTAACATGTCAAAAATGGTTGGAATCCAGTGCTGAAATTTCCTCTTGTTAGAACTTTCGTTCTTTGGGATGTGTAAATTTGGACAACATTGGATAGTTTATCAAACGGCGCTATGCCTTTGTGTTTCATATTTCTCATAGGATGTCCAACATAATCCTTCTGTGAGCATTAGATCATGTACTCTTCACTGTTGTGAGCAACTAATTGTAGTATGTTGTCACAGTCGATGAGTGGAAATAGGCAGAGCTGGAATAGAAAAAGTACATTCTCAAAACTGACACCAAAGTGAGCCATAATTTTACCAATGTAAGACATAATTTCAGACAATTAAATTTTTTCATTCATGTAGCTCACGTGTGATAGTGAACACTAAATATAGCCATGCCATGGGAAGGTTTAAAAGCCATGTCTAAAAGTAGGACGTTACACAACAAACAAATAAATAATTAAGTAAACAAATAAGTCAATAAAAGTCAAGCACATATTGGAGTTATACATACATGTATTAACACATTTCATGGAGCCTCCTATTTTATGTTGTTTTCCCGTACAAACCAAGATTTTGCTGGAGGAGTAAGCATCCCGAGGCCTGGTCTTTTTGCATTGTTTTATTATGATTGTTTCTTAAATGCTATGACAACACACCATTGTAAGTGGTTCCTGACCAGTAAAATGTAAAAGATTGTAGTTAACATCGCCGCATTGTCCATAAATTACGATGTGAAGTCTATTATTTAAGCATTGATAAACATAAAGTGGCAGGCTGTTAAAAGGCTTACGATAGAGTGAAATAAATGTTCGAAGATCGCCTGCTGAATTTGACATTTTCTTCCTTTTAGACAGTTGTAATGAGACAACTACTACAAGTACCGTAACAACAACAAGAGTGGAGTCAGTTGCTACGACAGAGCCATTAACAGCTGCGGCAGTGTCAACAAGGACAGAAGCCACAACAGAAACAACTGGAAGTACAACGCAGGCCCCAACCAGGGCAACAGAGCCACCGACATCCACAGCAGAAACCACGACAACCACAACGCAGGCACCCACGACAACAACACCCTCTATGACAACGACGACGCCTCTCCGGACGGGTAGTGTCAAACTGTACGCCACCTGTAACTCCTCCACCGAGTGCCCTCGGCGCGGCGTGTGCCGACAGCGGGACTGTGATGGACTGGTATGTCTCTGCGAGCCTGGCTTTGTGGCCGCAGAAGACGATTTGACCAAGTGTTTGCGAGGTAAGAGAGCAATAATTCCAGCCTTTGAGCGAGATTTACTTGTTGTGAGAAACATGTCCATTGGTAATGACGAGGTCTGCTTAAGTATTTTGGGGAAAATTAACTGTAACACGCAAGATTTCTTCTTGTGTGAATGGTGTCGACGAAAAAAAAAACAACCCCAAAACCAAAACAATATGCTACGTTTCCCAGCGAAATTACACCCAGTGCCCGAGCGCGTTTGTTGGTTATTTTCGTGTAATACGTTAGTGTATTAAAGACAAATCGCCATTGCAAAGTCAGGAATGAATCCCAAACCACCCGGCTTTAGGCGCGAAAAGCATTCAATGGTTTTGGGAATTTTAATGTATTAACACGTAAAACAAGCCAAAACAAAAATTGTTTGACTCATTGGCAATTATTTGTCTTATTGTTTCTTGAAATTTTTAATTGTAGTTATTTATCCTAGTTAAAAGACAAACAAATCTAACATCAGATTTCGTAGTAGAGAGTAAATGAATTTGAATGGCAATTTATCTCAGGGAACTGAAACTTTAAAAGGACGCGTAATAATTAAGAAGCGATGTGTCTGAGGAACATAGTCGTTCACTTTAGTTATTGGGAGTTTTTCCTTTTAAGTGCCTTCCCGTTGGCTTATTATCTGAAACGCCTGTAAATGTTTATATGAAAAACAGGAAGCAAATGGTCTAAATCATGACAATTGCATTATACATGCATGTATCATGAACATGTAGGTTGAGATTGACGCGTCAGTCAAGTTTCTTTGGGAATGAATAAATGAATGATTATGGCTTAACGCCACATCGGCAATATCTCAGCCATATCGTGGCGAGAACAGTTTCTTTGGGAAGAATTTGTACTGAAGAGCAAGATTTCCCACTTTATGAACCGTATCCTGAGGACATTGGATGTTTTAATGCTATGGCCTTTTTATACAAGACTTCTCTTCCACTCACCTTGCATGCAAATCTGTTGTTTACACCTGGGAAACTTGCCAAGGATTTCTGGATTTCTCCAGTCCAGTTTTCCTCCCTCATCAGATTGGTAAATTGAAAAGTTCTTTAGAACGAAGGTAAACAGTCAGTGCGGGATAAAACTCAAGTTTCGCATTTCTGCCCAACAGCCTCGTACGTGAACGATACGTGTGGTCCTAGCGAAGGCAGGTGTGTGGGATTGTTCACGTTTTGTGCCCGGACAGGAAGGTGTTTGTGTCTGGGGGGATTTAGCAAAGCTCCGGGAGGGAAACACTGCTCTGTCAACGGCGCTGGGGTTTTGGGGAGCAGTTGCACCAGTAAAACAAATTGCTTTAATCCCGATGACAAAGTGTGCGAGAATGGCGTCTGTTCATGCCAGACCGGAGGTCGCTTAGCAACAAGTGAAGAGTATTTGGCCTACGTTGACGAGGAGCAGCAGTGCCGACTGAATGGATACTCCCTAGGTAAGGTTGTTCTTATTGGTACATAACAGCCGCATTAGGAAAAGCAAAGGGATAATCTGACAACGTGGAGAAAACCTTTCTCTTTTTTACCGAAAAAAAGGTTAACACCCCAAAGAAATTGTCTGAACTGCATGTTTGAGAAAACTGTTTTATGGGCGTTTAAAGTGTGTAGCTGAATTTGTCAGGTTTATGTTAATTATCTGCCTCTTCATTGTATCGCTATTGGGTGTACATTTACTTAATTGTTCTTAACGATGTTATTATACCTAGTCCACCAACCAATGTTTATCAGTGGAAAGTTTTTAATGACAATAGTTGCAGAAGGCTTTGGCGAACAAGTAAAATAATGATTAAACACCGATTTTTCCCAAATAGACGTAGAGTATCGTGTTTATAAAAAGACTTAAGATCCAACAGAGACTTTCATAATTTGCCGTGGAAGTCATACTGAAATTTATCAACATGTCAAAAATGGTTGGAATCCAGTGCTGAAATTTCCTCTTGTAAGAACTTTCGTTCTTTGGGATGTGTAAATTTGGACAACATTGGATAGTTTATCAAACGGCGCTATGCCTTTGTGTTTCATATTTCTCATAGGATGTCCAATATAATCCTTCTGTGAGCATTAGATCATGTACTCTTCACTGTACCGATTTACAGATTTGAATGTCAATGTTTTTTTTTTGTTTATTCATCGCTTAGACCTTTGCAATGAGTCAACCAACGCGACCGCTACAACAGAGGCCCAAACCAGTAGTACCCAGGCACCAAGTACTACAACAGAGACACCAACCACTACAACAGAGGCACAAAGTACTACAACAGAGGTATCAACCACTACTACAAAGGCACCATCTGCTACATCGGAAGCAACAACCACTGCAAAAGAGGCACCATCAACTACAACAAAATCTCCAACAACCACCACAGAAGCTCCAACCACTACTACAGAGGCACCAACCCCTACAACAGGGACACCAACCACTACAACAGAGACACAAACCACTACAACAGAGGCACCAACCACTACAATGGAGACACCAATCACTTCTACAGAGACACAAACCACTACAACAGAGACACCAACTACTACAACAGAGACACCAACAGCAGAGACACCGACTACTACAAGAGAGACGCCAACCACTACAAGAGAGACACCAACCACTACAACAGAGACACCAACTACTACAACAGAGGTACCAACCACTACTACAGAGCCACAAACCACTACAAGAGAGCCACAAACCACTACAACAGAGGCACCAACCACTACAACAGAGGTACCAACCACTACTACAGAGGCGCCAACCACAACTACAGAGCCAGAAACCACTACAACAGAGACACCAACTACTACAACAGAGACACCAACAACAGAGACACCAACTACTACAACAGAGACACCAACCACTACAACAGAGACACCAACTACTACAACAGAGACACCAACAGCAGAGACACCGACTACTACAAGAGAGACGCCAACCACTACAAGAGAGACACCAACCACTACAACAGAGACACCAACTACTACAACAGAGGTACCAACCACTACTACAGAGCCACAAACCACTACAAGAGAGCCACAAACCACTACAACAGAGGCACCAACCACTACAACAGAGGTACCAACAACTACTACAGAGGCGCCAACCACAACTACAGAGCCAGAAACCACTACAACAGAGACACCAACTACTACAACAGAGACACCAACAACAGAGACACCAACTACTACAACAGAGACACCAACTACTACAACAGAGACACCAACCACTACAACAGAGACACCAACCACTACAACAGAGACACCAACCACTACAACAGAGACACCAACCACTACAACAGAGACACCAACTACTACAACAGAGACACCAACTACTACAACAGAGACACCAACTACTACAACAGAGACACCAACAACAGAGACACCAACTACTACAACAGAGACACCAACTACTACAACAGAGACACCAACCACTACAACAGAGACACCAACCACTACAACAGAGACACCAACCACTACAACAGAGACACCAACCACTACAACAGAGACACCAACTACTACAACAGAGACACCAACAACAGAGACACCAACTACTACAACAGAGACACCAACCACTACAACAAAATCTCCAACAACCACCACAGAAGCTCCAACCACTACTACAGAGGCACCAACCCCTACAACAGGGACACCAACCACTACAACAGAGACACCAACCACTACTACAGAGACACAAACCACTACAACAGAGACACCAACCACTACTACAGAGACACAAACCACTACAACAGAGGCACCAACCACTACAATGGAGACACCAACCACTTCTACAGAGACACAAACCACTACAACAGAGACACCAACTACTACAACAGAGACACCAACAGCAGAGACACCGACTACTACAAGAGAGACACCAACCACTACAAGAGAGACACCAACCACTACAACAGAGACACCAACTACTACAACAGAGGTACCAACCACTACAACAGAGCCACAAACCACTACAAGAGAGCCACAAACCACTACAACAGAGGCACCAACCACTACAACAGAGGTACCAACCACTACTACAGAGGCGCCAACCACAACTACAGAGACACCAACCACTACAACAGAGGCACCAACCACTACTGCAGAGGCACCAACCACTACTACAGAGGCACCAACCTCTACAACGGAAGCAACAACTACTACAACAGAGGCACCAGCAACTACCACAGAATCTCCAACAACTACCAACGAATATCCCACGACTACCACGTTATCTCCAACCACTACCATAGAGACACAAAGAACTAGCACAGAGGCACAAACAACTACCACAGAATCTCCAACAATTACCACAAAATTTCCAACAACTACTACAACAGAGGTAGCAACCACTACTACAAAGGCGCAAACCACTACAACAGAGACACCAAAAACTACAACAGAGGCACCAACCAGTACAACAAGGGCACCAACCACAACTACAGAGGCGCCAACCGCTACTACAAAGGCACCAACCAGTACAACAGAGACACCAACCACTACAACAGAGGCGCGAAACACTACTACAGAGGCACCAACCACTACAACAGAGGCACCAACCAGTACAACAAGGGCACCAACCACAACTACAGAGGCGCCAACCGCTACTACAAAGGCACCAACCAGTACAACAGAGACACCAACCACTACAACAGAGGCGCGAAACACTACTACAGAGGCACCAACCACTACAACTAGGGCACCAACCAGTACAACAAGGGCACCAACCACAACTATAGAGGCACAAACCACTACAACAAAGACACCAATCACTACAACAGAGGCGCCAAGCACTACTACAGAGGCACAAACCACTACAACACGGGCACCAACCAGTACAGAGGCACCAACCTCTACAACAGAAGTAACAACTACTACAACAGAGGCACCAGCAACTACCACAAAATCTCCAACAACTGCCACCGAATATCCCACGACTACCACGTTATCTCCAACCACTTCCACAGAGACACAAAGAACTAGCACAGAGGGACAAGCAGCTACCACAGACTCTCCAACAACTACCACAAAATCTCCAACAACTATCACAAAATCTCCAACAGCTGTTACAACAGAGGCACACACCATTACTACAGAGGCACCAACCACTACAACAGAGACACCAACCACTACAACAGAGGCGCCAACCGCTACTACAGAGACACCAACCACTACTACAGAGGCACAAACCACTACAACAGAGGCACCAACCACTACAACAGAGGCACCAACCACTACGACACAGACACGAACCAGTGCAACAGAGGCCCCAACCATTACTGCAGAGGCACCAACCTCTACAACGGAAGCAACAGCAACTACCACAGAATATCCCACGACTACCACGTTATCTCCAACCACTACCACAGAGACATCAACCACTACCGCAGAGACACAAAGAACTGCCACAGAATCTCCAACAACTACCACAGAAACACGAGCTACTAGGACAGAATCTCCTTCTACTACAACAGAAGCTCTCGCAACCACGACAACATTGCGAGCAGGCAATGTCAACCTGACAGACTCATGTAACTCCAGCCTTGAATGTCCATCAGGGGCTGTTTGCAAGCGCCGATCGTGTGACGGATTTATTTGTCTGTGCGACGGAAATTTTGTCCCATCGGAAACCGACATGGCAAAGTGTGTTCCAGGTAAAATGTAGAGCTTTTTCTGATAGGATCTCTGTAGTGTAGTCAGATAACGTGCTTGGGCGATTCATTGACCCAGGAGACTATCACTCATAGGGCGCTTTGAATTCAAGTCTAGCTCTGGCTGGTTTCCCTCGGTCGTCTGTTAGCATCCTGCGGCTGATCGTGGAATTCGTCGGGTTCCTCCAGCCATAATGCAGGCAGCGGTCATATAAGTGGAATGCTATTGATAAATAAACAACTTTTTGCCTTCCAGTGAAAGGAAGGCATATGCAGTAAAGGAAAAACAATACATCTGTTGTATGCTGATTGGTTGGGTCGATGCTCATGGTATGCGGTTTTGATATTCACACCCAAATCTGTTTATAAAGAACGCACATCGAGGTTTTCGTAGAGTTGCCCAAGGACGGAGGTTTATTCAAAGTATCCCGGTTTACTTTACCCAATATTCTTCCATAACTTGCTTCACACAAACCACTGAAACCAATCCAATGGCTTTCTATGAATAGATTGGCTTAATTTCTCTCTTTAAAAATGAGGTGCATGTTTTAGCACCCTCAATGTCAACAACCAATACTTAGCAGCTTTATTTTTGTCAATAACGTGCCACAGCTTTGATCTTTATTGTGAGGATCATGGGTCGGCGGTGGGATCGTGGGAAAAGTGTCTGCCTAGGAAACCAGAGATCGGGAGTTCAAGCCCGAATCGAGTCATACCTATCAGCTTAACATCGCAATCTTACTATTATCTCGCTTCGGAAGAGGAATATGCCAAGTACTGGTCGGCTGGGTATCAGTATCATGTGACCCGGTGATTCATCGTGTCTGGTGTCTTCCCTGTAACAATACAGTGAAGCAGTGCAATATATTTCTCCAAAATAGCTCCAGTCTACATGCTGAAAACGACCTGTAAGTCAATACAAACCAAGATAAAACGAAAGGAAGGAAGTGGGGTTGAGACCAGAGAATGCAACTTTTGTTCTATATTTTACATTGTAAATCAAATATACCGCAACAATCAATATATTTATCTTTACAGAATTAATTAGCCTATCTCTGCATATATATACTGTGTAAAAATGAGCTGGGCCTTTTTGTGGTATTAATGCGCACAGTTACATCAGTTCTTGAAGATTATTTTAAGAAATATGTTCTTCTGCACTTTGCAATTTTTTTTTAAATAATCTTTTTATTGTGGCGTCTAAGTGACATCTTGGTATAATTACTTTCCGAGGTATATTTTGTAAAAATTTGCATTAAATCTGAAACTTGAGCATGTCTGATGAATGTATTTGAACGTATGTTTGTTGTTGAAAATAAGGCGCATATTTAATACATTACAAAGCTGAATTATTCTAGTATTTATACCAAAGCTATTTGCAAATTCCATTTTCTCCCTAAAGGACAACAGAACACGTTTGCGAAAGAACACTGACACTTTTTCGTTTGAAGCTTGCCTTATTCTTCCCACTCAACAAAAAACCCGTGCTTAACATATCTGTGAAGATTGTATTTATCGTGACATTTAAAGCGCTACCTTGATACCACTTCCACGAACATGATCATAGAGGTCGCGCGTTCGAATCCAGGACTGGCTGTTTTTTCTCCGGTTTAAAAGAAAAAGCAACAGAAAAGTTATTTCACAAGAGGGGTCCATACATACCTAAACGAGAATAGGCATTTTTATGACGTGTTTGGTAACTCTAAAAATCATATTTTAATCTGGATTTCTTACGAGGCCATATGATGCGCCATTTTAGAGAAACCGGAAACAAGATATCGCGTCATACGTACTTTACTCTCTTCAATATTATTAGCAAAACACCCCTTTGTGTGCCAAGTACGGTCCCCTTTATTATTACAATCGAGGGCCACGCACTGTGTTGTCCAGCTTGAGACTTTGAGGAATAATCTTAGACGTATTCCAGTACCACTTTCTTCTCAAAAATGACTTCAGAGTATATCAAAATTGTCTCGTAATCACAACGATAAAAGGTTGACCCCACAGCGGAAACAGATGTCTTCTTGGGTGGTAGAAATACCTCAAAATACTCTCAAAACTGAGAGCGTGCCGGTTGTTAGATTTTCCCCACGTGGGCGTTTATCCTCATTTTGACCTGTGATATCTGGGTCATCATACATCAGAAAAAGCGACGTTTTTTGAACTATTAATATATGCATTTGGTCTAGTGTTGTCTTTTGTTTTAAATTTAGGAAGTTTCTCAAGTGTCTTTGAAAGCGGATGCTTTATGTATTTTGTCATATAAGTGAAAGTTGATTGAGCAGCGTGCCAATCACACACCAATGGACTGATCGATCCAAAACTTTGTATTACAGCCGTGTACTACAATGACCCCTGTGGGGATGATGTCGGACGATGTGTCGGAATGTACACCAAATGTAACACTTCAGGAATTTGTGGCTGTTCCGAAGCTTCCTTTACTGTGGACTCTGCCGGAAAAAACTGTGCCTCGAACGGCTTCTCTCTGTTGGGAGACATGTGTGGTGCACGAAAGTGTCAACATGGTTTCGAGCAAACGTGTCAAAACGCCCTCTGTACATGCAAAGATGGCAGGCGTCCTGCCACTGTCGAAGAGCTGTTGGCGACCGTCGACTCGCTGGAGCAGTGTCGGAACATCGCATACTCACTGGGTAAAACAAATATGTGCTGATTTATGGACTTATTTCTCTATTGTTTCCTTATTGCTTCATTTATTTACTGATAAATATCTAGGGTTATTTGTTTATTGGCTGATTGATTTAAGGATTCATTTATTGGTCTGTTTACTGGGATGTTGCTTTATTTATTTGCTTGTCTTCCAATTACATGACGAGGAAAATCTATTGGATGTAATCAAATATAATTTGACATGTATTCTAGATCGTGGTGTTGAACACCGGTGAAATCAGTACTCCATCGCTTGGTGCGTCGTCAAGACTTTGCTTTGCTCTGGTAACTACAGAGTAGACAAATTACAAGTCACCGAAAGTTCATCAAGTATTTGTTTGATCGTTGTTTAATGTTACGCTCAAAAAATGCGACATGCGCGTAGAGATCTCACGTGAGGATCCAGTTAAGAGCAACTTGTGACTGTGAGCAACTAATTGTAGTATTTTGCAACAGTCGATGAGTGGAAATAGGCAGAGCTGGAATAGAAAAAGTACATTCTCAAAACTGACACCAAAGTGAGCCATAATTTTACCAATGTAAGAAATAATTTCAGACAATTACATTTTTTCATTCATGTAGTTCACGTGTGATAGTGAACACTAAAAGCTGCATATCTCCAGGCCATGGGAAGGTTCGTTAGTGACTTGTCAAAAGTTGATGGTTTAACCCGGGCACACCTTTTCCTCTACCCAAGAAACTGGGCGCCATCGTTTATCTGATAAAAGTCTGAAAGTAGGACGTTACACAACAAACAAATCAATAAATAAGGAAACAAATAAGGCGAGCACATTATTGGAGTTACACATACATGTTTTAACACATTTCATGGAGCCTCCTATTTTATATTGTTTTCCCGTATAAACCAAGATTTTGCTGGTGCTGTAAGCATCCCCGAGGCCTGGTCTTTTTCCATTGTTTTGATACGATTATTTGTTAAATGCTATGACAACACACCCTTCTAAGTGGATCCTGACCAGTAAAATCTAAAAGATTGTAGTTAACATCGCCGCATTGTCCATAAGTTACGGTGTGAAGTCTATTATTTAAGCATAGACGCTCACAGACAAATATAAAGTAGCAGACAGTTAAAAGGCTTACGACAAAGTGAAATAAATGTCCGAAGATCGCCTGCTGAATTTGACATTTTCTTCCTTCTAGACAGTTGTAATGAGACAACTACTTCAAATACCGTAACAACAACAACGGTGGAGTCAGTTGTTACGACAGAGCCATTAACAACTGCGGCAGTGTCAACAACGACAGAGGCCACAACAGAAACAACTGAAAGTACAACGCAGGCGCCAACTAGGCCAACAGAGCCACCGACATCCACAGCAGAAACCACGACAACCACAACGCACGCACCCTCTATGACAACGACGACACCGCTCCGGGCGGGTGTTGTGAAACTGTACGCCACCTGTAACTCCTCCACCGAGTGCCCTCGGCACGGCGTGTGCCGACAGCGGGACTGTGATGGACTGGTATGTCTCTGCGAGCCTGGCTTTGTGGCCGCAGAGGACGATTTGACCAGGTGTGTGCGAGGTAAGAGAGCAGGAATTCCAGCCTTTGAGCGAGATTTACTTGTTGTGAGAAACATGTCCATTGGTACTGACGAGGTCTGCTTAAGTATTTTGGGGAAAATTAACTGTAACACGCAAGATTTTTTCTTGCATGAATGGTGTCCGCGAAAAAAACAAACCCCCCAAAACCAAAACAATATGCTACGTTTCCCAGCGACATTACACCCAGTGCCCGAGAGCGTTGGGGGTTTTTTTCCCTGTAATACATTAGTGGTACTGTAACAGACAGACTAGAAATCGTCATTGCAAAGTCAGGAATGAATCCCAAACCACCCGGGTTTAGGCGCGAAAATCATTCAATGGTTTTCGGAATTTTAATGTATTAACACGTAAAACAAGCCAAAAAAAATTGTTTGACTCATTGGCAATTATTTGTCTTATTGTTTCTTGAAATTTTTAATTGTAGTTATTTATCCTAGTTAAAAGACAAACAAATCTAACATCAGATTTCGTAGTAGAGAGTAAATGAATTTGAATGGCAATTTATCTCAGGGAACTGAAACTTTAAAAGGACGCGTAATAATTAAGAAGCGATGCGTCTAAGGAACATAGTCGTTCACTTTAGTAAATGGGAGGTTTTCCTTTTAAGTGCCTTCCCGTTGGTGTCTCTAATTAGTTGGCTTAGCATGTGAAACACCTGTAAATGTTCATGTGAAAAACAGGGAGCAAATGGCCTAAATCATGACATTTGCATGGTACATGCATGTATCATGAACATGTAGGTTGAGATTGACGCGTCAGTCAAGTTTCTTTGGGAAGAATTTGTATTGAAAAGCAGGATTTTCCACTTCATGAACCGTATCCTGAGGACATTTGATGTTTTAATGCTATGGCCTTTTTATACAAGTTTTCTCTTCCACTCATGTTGTATGCAAATCTGTTGTTTACTCCTGGGAAACTTGCCAAGGATTTCTGGATTTCTCCAGTCCAGTTTTCCTCCCTCATCAGATTGGTAAATTGAAAAGTTCTTTAGAACGAAGGTAAACAGTCAGTGCGGGATAAAACTCAAGTTTCGCATTTCTGCCCAACAGCCTCGTACGTGAACGATACGTGTGGTCCTAGCGAAGGCAGGTGTGTGGGATTGTTCACATTTTGTGCTCGGACAGGAAGGTGTTCGTGTCTGGGGGGTTTTAGCAAAGCCCCAGGAGGGAAACACTGCTCTGTCAACGGCGCTGGGGTCTTGGGGAGCAGTTGCACCAGTAAAACAAATTGCTTTAAGCCCGATGACAAAGTGTGCGAGAATGGCGTCTGTTCATGCCAGACCGGAGGTCGCTTAGCAACAAGTGAAGAGTATTTGGCCTACGTTGACGAGGAGCAGCAGTGCCGACTGAATGGATACTCCCTAGGTAAGGTTGTTCTTATTGGTACATAACAGCCGCAAGAAGAAAAGCAAAGCTATATGCTGGCAAGGCGGAGATAACCTTTATCTTTTTTATCGAAAAAAAGTTTTACACCGCAAAGAAATTGTCTGAACCGCATGTTTGAGAAAACTGTTTTATGGGTGTTTAAAGTGTGTAGCTGAATTTGTCAGGTTTATGTAAATTATCTCCCTCTTCATTGTATCCCTATTGGGTGTACATTTACTTAATTGTTCTTAACGATGTTTTTATACCTAGTTCACGAACGAATGTTTATCAGCGGAAAGTTTTTAATGACAATAGTTGCAGAAGGCTTTTGCGAGCAGAAAAAATAATGAGTAAACACCGATTTTTCCCAAGTAGAAAGAGAGTATCGTGTTTACAAAAAGACTTAAGATTCAACAGAGACTTTCATAATTTGCCGTGGGAATCATACTGAAATTTATCAACATGTCAAAAATGGTGGGAATCCAGTGCTGAAATTTCCCCTGGTTAGAACTTTCGTTCTTTGGGATGTGTAAATTTGGACAACATTGGGTACTTTACCAAACGGCGCTATGACTTTGTGTTTCATATTTCTCATAGGATTTCCAATGTAATCCTTCTGTGAGCATTAGATCATGTACTCTTCACTGTACCGATTTTACAGATTGTCAATGTTTTTTTGTTTATTCATCGCTTAGACCTTTGCAATGAGTCAACCAACGCGACCACTACAACAGAGGCCCAAACCAGTAGTACCCAGGCACCAAGTACTACAATAGACGCACCAACCACTACAACAGAGGCACCAACCACTACAACAGAGGCACCAACCACTACAACAGTGGCGCCAACCAGTACAGCACAGGTACCATCCACCACAGCACAGGTAGCAACAACGGAGGCGTCAACCTCTACAACTCAGGCATCAACCATTACCAAAACACAAGCACCAGCCACTACAACACAGGCACCAACAACTACAACACAGGCACCAACCACTACAACACAGGCACCAACCACAACAAGAGAAGTATCTACCTCTACGACAGAGGCACCAGCCAGTACTACAGAGGCACCAACCACCACTACACAGGTATCAACCACTACAAAAGATCCACCAACTACTACAACACAGGAACCGACCACTACAACTCTGGCACCAAGCATTACAACAGAGGAACCAACCATTATTACAACACAGGCACCAAGCACTACAACACTGGCACGAGGCACTACCACACAGACACCAATCACTACAACAGAGGCACCTATCACTGAAACACTGGCACCAACCACTACAACACTGGCACCAAGAATTACAACAGAGACACCAACCACTACAACAGAGGCACCAACCACTACAACACAGGAATCAACCACTAAAACACTAGCACAAAGCTCTACTACACAGGCACCAACCACTACAAGACAGGCAGCAACTACGACTGGGGAACCAAGCACAACAAGAGAGGTGCCTACCTCTATCACAGAGACACCAACCACCACTAGAGAGACGCCAACGAGTACTACAGAGGCACCGTCCTCTACCAGACAGGCATCACCAATTACAACACTGGCTCCAAGCGCTAAAACACAGGCACCAACCACTGCAACTGAGGCACCAACTATTACAATAGAGGCTCCAATGACAACAACAGAGTCACCAACCACTACTACAGAGGCATCAATCACCACAACAGAGGCAACAACCACTAAAACACAGGAACCAACAACTAAAACATCAACTACTACAACAGAGACACTAATCACAACAACAGAGGCACCAACCACTACACTATATGTACCGGCCACCACAACGCTGGCATCTACAACTGAGGCGCCAAACATTTCTACAACAAGGACACCAAACATTACTACAACACAGGCACCAACCATCCCTACATCAGGGGCACCAACCCTTACTAAAACACAGGCTCCAACCATTACAACAGAGGCACCAAGCACTACAACACAGGCACCAACCACTACTACATGGGCACCTACCACTACAAAACAGGGACCAACCACTACAACGGAGGCACCAACCACAACAACACAGGTACAAACCATCACTACAACAAAGGCACCAACTACTAAAACAGAGGCACAAACTACTATGACAGAGGAACCAACCACAACAACAGTGGTACCTACTTCTACTACACAGGCATCAACCACTACAACAGAGGCACCAGCCACTACAACAGAGGCACCAGTCACTAAAACAGAGGCACCAGCCACTACAACACAGGAACCAACCACTGCAGCACAGGTACCCGCCACTACATTGCTGGCATCTACAACGGAGGCGGCAACCACTACAACACAGGCACCAAACATTCCTACAACACAGGCACCAAAAATTACTCCAACACAGGCATCAACAATTACTACAACACAGGCACCAACCACAACAACACAGGCACCAACCATCACAACAACACTGGCACCAACCACTACAACACAGGCACCAACCATCACAACAACACTGGCACCAACTGCTACAACACAGGCACCAACTGCTACAGAACAGGCACAAACTACTACGACAGAGGAACCAACCACAACAAGAGAGGTACTTACCACTGAGGCACCAAACACTTCTACAGAGACGCCAACCATCACTACAGACTCATCAACCCCTACCAGACAGGCAACAACCACTACTACAAAGGCACCAACTACTACAACACAGGAACCAACCAATACAACACTGGTACCAAGCACTACAACACAGGCACCAACGACTACAACACAGGCACCAACCATCACTACAACACAGGCACCAACTGCTACAACAAAGCCTCCAACCACTACTACAGAGCCACAAACCACTACGACAGAGGAACCAACCATAACAAGAGAGGTACCTACCTTTACCACTGAGGCACCAAACACTTCTACAGAGACGCCAACTACTACAACACAGGCACCAACCACTACAACACTGGCACCAAGCATTACAACACAGGCACCAACTACTACAACACAGGCACCAACCACTACAACACTGGCACCAAGCATTACAACAGAGGCACCAACCATTACTACAACACTGGCACCAACAACTACAACACAGGCACCAACCATCACTACAACACAGGCACCAACTGCTACAACAAAGGCTCCAACCACTACTACAAAGCCACAAACCACTAGGACAGAGGAACCAACCACAACAAGAGCGGGACCTACTTTTACCACTGAGGCACCAAGCACTTCTACAGAGACGCCAACTGCTACGACACAGGAACCAACCACTACAACACTGGCACCAAGCATTACAACAGAGGCACCAACCATTACTACAACACTGGCACCAACAACTACAACACAGGCACCAACCATCACTACAACACAGGCACAAACCACTACTACAGGGGAGCCAACCACAACAAGAGAGGTACTTACCACTGAGGCACCAAACACTTCTACAGAGACGCTAACCAGCACTACAGAGGCATTAACCCATACTACACAGGCAACAACCACTACTACAGAGGCACCAACTACTACAACACAGGAACCAACCACTACAACACTGGCACCAAGCATTACAACAGAGGTACCAACCATTACTACAACACTGGCACCAACAAATACAGCACTGGTACCAAGCATTACTTCAGAGTCACCAACCATTACTACAACACTGGCACCAACCAATACAACAATGGTCCCAACCACTACAACACAGGCACCAACCATCACTACAACACAGCCACCAACCATCACTACAACACAGCCACCAACCATCACAACAACAGAGGCCCCAACCACCACAACACAGGCACCAACCATCACTACAACACAGGCACCAACCATCACTACAACACAGCCACCAACTACTACAACAGAGGCATTAAACAGAACAACACAAGCACCACCAACACTGGCACAAACCACAACAACACAGGTATCAACCATCACAAAAACACTGCCACCAACCACTACAACACAGGCACCAACCATCACTACAACACAGGCACCAACTACTACAACACAGGCACCAACCATCACTACAACACAGGCACCAACCACTACAGCACAGGCACAAACCACTACGACAGAGGAACCAACCACAACAAGAGAGGTACTTACCACTGAGGCACCAAACACTTCTACAGAGACGCCAACCAGCACTACAGACGCCTCAACCCCTACTAGACAGGCAACAACCACTACTACAGAGGGGCCAACTACTACAACACAGGAACCAACCACTACAACACTGGCACCAAGCATTACAACACAGGCACCAACTACTACAACACAGGCACCAACCACTACAACACTGGCACCAAGCATTACAACAGAGGCACCAACCATTACTACAACACTGGCACCAACAACTACAACACAGGCACCAACCATCACTACAACACAGGCACCAACCATCACTACAACACAGGCACCAACTGCTAAAACACAGGCACAAACCACTACTTCAGATGAGCCAACCACAACAAGAGAGGTACTTACCACTGAGGCACCAAACACTTCTACAGAGACGCTAACCAGCACTACAGACGCATTAACCCCTACTAGACAGGCAACAACCACTACTACAGAGGCACGAACTACTACATCACAGGAACCAACAAATACAGCACTGGTACCAAGCATTACTTCAGAGTCACCAACCATTACTACAACACTGGCACCAACCAATACAACACCGGTACCAACCACTACAACACTGGCACCAAGCATTACAGCAGAGGCACCAACCATTACTACAACACTGGCACCAACCAATACAACACTGGTACCAAGCACTACAACACAGGCACCAGCTACTACTACACCGGCACTTACCACTACAACACAGGCACCAACCATCACTACAACACAGGCACCAACTACTACAACACAGGAACCAACCACTACAACACTGGCACCAAGCATTACAACAGAGGCACCAAGCATTACTACAACACTGGCACCAACAAATACAGCACTGGTACCAAGCATTACAACAGAGTCACCAACCATTACTACAACACTGGCACCAACCAATACAACACTGGTACCAACCACTACAACACAGGCACCAACCATCACTACAACACAGCCACCAACCATCACTACAACACAGCCACCAACCATCACAACAACACTGGGCCCAACCACTACAACACAGGCACCAACCATCACTACAACACAGCCACCAACCATCACTACAACACAGCCACCAACTACTACAACAGAGGCATTAAACAGAACAACACAAGCACCAACCATCACAACAACAGTGGCACAAACCACAAAAACACAGGCACCAACCATCACAACACTGCCACCAACCACTACAACACAGGCACCAACCATCACTACAACACAGGCACCAACCATCACTACAACACAGGCACCAACTGCTACAACACAGGCACAAACCACTACGACAGAGGAACCAACCACAACAAGAGAGGTACTTACCACTGAGGCACCAAACACTTCTACAGAGACGCTAACCGGCACTACAGACGCTTCAACCCCTACTAGACAGGCAACAACCACTACTACAGAGGCGCCAACTACTACAACACAGGAACCAACCACTACAACACTGGCACCAAGCATTACAACAGAGGCACCAAGCATTACAACACAGGCACCAACGAGTACAACACAGGCACCAGCTACTACTACACCGGCACTTGCCACTACAACACAGGCACCAACCATCAATACAACACAGGCACAAACTGCTACAACAAAGCCTCCAACCACTACTACAGAGCCACAAACCACTACGACAGAGGAACCAACCACAACAAGAGCGGTACCTACCTTTACCACTGAGGCACCAAAATCTTCTACAGACACGCCAACCAGCACTACAGACGCCTCAACCCTTACTAGACAGGCAACAACCACTACTACAGAGGCGCCAACTACTACAACACAGGAACCAACCACTACAACACTGGCACCAAGCATTACAACAGAGGCACCAACCATTACTACAACACTGGCACCAACAAATACAGCACTGGTACCAAGCATTACAACAGAGTCACAAACCATTACTACAACACTGGCACCAACCACTACAACACAGGCACCAACCATCACTACAACACAGCCACCAACCATCACTACAACACAGCCACCAACCATCACAACAACACTGGCCCCAACCACTACAACACAGGCACCAACCATCACTACAACACAGGCACCAACCATCACTACAACACAGCCACCAACTACTACAACAGAGGCATTAAACAGAACAACACAAGCACCAACCATCACAACAACACTGGCACAAACCACAAAAACACAGGTATCAACCATCACAAAAACACTGCCACCAACCACTACAACACAGGCACCAACCATCACTACAACACAGGCACCAACTACTACAACACAGGCACCAACCATCACTACAACACAGACACCAACCACTACAGCACAGGCACAAACCACTACGACAGAAGAACCAACCACAACAAGAGAGGTACTCACCACTGAGGCACCAAACACTTCTACAGAGACGCCAACCAGCACTACAGATGCCTCAACCCCTACTAGACAGGCAACAACCACTACTACAGAGGCGCCAACTACTACAACACAGGAACCAACCACTACAACACTGGCACCAAGCATTACAACAGAGGCACCAACCATTACTACAACACTGGCACCAACCAATACAGCACTGGTACCAAGCATTACAACAGAGTCGCCAACCATTACTACAACACAGCCACCAACCATCACTACAACACAGCCACCAACCATCACAACCACAATGGCACCAACCACTACAACACAGGCACCAACCATCACTACAACACAGGCACCAACCATCACTACAACACAGCCACCAACTACTACAACAGAGGCATTAAACAGAACAACACAAGCACCAACCATCACAACAACACTGGCACAAACCACAAAAACACAGGCACCAACCTTCACAACACTGCCACCAACCACTACAACACAGGCACCAACCATCACTACAACACAGCCACCAACCATCACTACAACACAGGCACCAACTGCTACAACACAGGCACAAACCACTACGACAGATGAACCAACCACAACAAGAGAGGTACTTACCACTGAGGCACCAAACACTTCTACGGAGACGCTATCCAGCACTACAGACGCCTCAACCCCTACTAGACAGGCAACAACCACTACTACAGAGGCACCAAGCATTACAACAGAGGCACCAACCATTACTACAACACTGGCACCAACCAATACAACACTGGTACCAAGCATTACAACACAGGCACCAACGAGTACAACACAGGCACCAGCTACTACTACACCGGCACTTGCCACTACAACACAGGCACCAACCATCACTACAACACAGGCACAAACTGCTACAACAAAGCCTCGACCCACTACTACAGAGCCACAAACCACTACGACAGAGGAACCAACCACAACAAGAGAGGTACCTACCTTTACCACTGAGGCACCAAACACTTCTACAGAGACGCCAACCAGCACTACAGACGCGTCAACCCTTACTAGACAGGCAACAACCACTACTACAGAGGCGCCAACTACTACAACACAGGAACCAACCACTATAACACTGGCACCAAGCATTACAACAGAGGCACCAACCATTACTACAACACTGGCACCAACAAATACAGCACTGGTACCAAGCATTACAACAGAGTCACCAACCATTACTACAACACTGGCACCAACCAATACAACACTGGTACCAACCACTACAACACAGGCACCAACCACTACAACACTGGCACCAAGCATTACAGCAGAGGCACCAACCATTACTACAACACTGGCACCAACCAATACAACACTGGTACCAAGCACTACAACACAGGCACCAACCATCACTACAACACAGGCACCAACTGCTACAACAGAGGCACCAACCATTCCTACAACACAGGCACCAACCACTACTAAAGAGGCACCAACTACTATAACAAAATCACCAACCACTACAACGGATTCACAAACCACTACGACAGAGGGACAAACCAGAAAAACAGAGATACCTACCTCTATCACAGAAGCACGAACCACTACCACTCAGGCATCAACCACTATTACACAGGCAACAACTACTATAACACAGGAACCAACCACTACAACACTGGCACCAAGCATTACAACAGAAGTATCATCCACTACAATAGAGGCACCAACCACTACTACACAGGCACCAACCACTACAACACTGGCACCAAGCACTACAACACGGCCACCAACCATTACTACATCACAGGCATCAACTACTAAAACACAGCCACCTACTATTACAACACAGGCACCAACTACTGCAACACAGGAACGAACCATTAAAACAATTTTACCACGCACGACAATAGAGGCACCAACCACTACAACACAGACACCAACTACTGATGCGCAGTCATCAACCACTACTACAGAGGCACCAACTACTACAAGACAGGAACCAACCACTACAAGATTGGCACAAACCACTACAACACCACAACAAACTACTGCTACACCGGCACCTAGCACTACTACAGAGGCACGAACTACTACTACACAGGCACCAACTACTACAACACAGGCACCAACCACCACAACAGATCCACAAACTTCTACAACACAGGCACCAACCATTCCTACAACACATTCACCAACCACTACTAAACAGGCACCTACTACTAATACACATTCACGGACAACTACTACAGAGACAACATCCACCACTACAGAGACAACATCCACTACTACAGAGGCACCGACCAATAATACAGAGACACCAACCAATACAACAGACTCACCAACCAATACAACAGAGGCACTAACCAATACAACAGAGGCACCAACCAATACAACAGAGGCACTAACGACAGTAGCAATAACTACCACAAGACGAGCACCGACGACTACAACAGAGCCGACAACTTCTTCCGCTCAGCAGCCAAATGGCACGACCGAAGAAGTGGCTTCTACAACAGGTGTATCGCCACGTAAGTGTATTCTGTACCTTGTGGAGTTTGGGGGGGCAGACCACTCTTGACGGAAGCAGTAGGTGTCGTGAACATCACCCTTGTTTTAGGCAATTCTGCGAAATTTTCGGATTATAATGGAATTTGTGAAAGCATCGTTTTACATCCCTGCGCGCTGTGCTCCTCTTTCTGCCAATGAGAGGAAAAGTACGCATTGATTATGTTTTGCGTGGCAGTAAAGGACTGGAGCATAGAAAATTAAGGCTCCAACAAGAGATTGCGAGGAAAAAAACATAGCCATCTAAATTTTAAAGTTCCCTTTCGAAATGTGGTCCAAATCGCAGGGAAATACGTCATCGTTTTCTTCTGTGATGCCTTGTGTATACTACCTGAGTGTTTTATGAAATGTGTGATGTACTCCAGGAAAGAACAAAGGAGCACTTAGCTTTGGACGGTTTTTTTTTCTTTTTTTTTAACCGACGGGAAAGCGTATTATGAGTTCTCTAGGCCTTTTCACCTGACAAAGGCTGTGGGTTTGCTCACAGCGAACACCAAAACCTGTTGCCCTGTCATGTACATGAAAACTCTTGACGAGAGGTTAAAAACAATCAATCAGTTAACACATATCTGCATGAAAAAAAATTGCTGTGGACTTGTAATCTACACTCATGTAGAGAACTAGTCAAAGGATTTCATTTTGTAGAAATATATGTAAAAAACACTTGAATGCACTTCTACGGATGGTCTCCTTCGGTCTCTACCTGGTTTCCGCCCACCACAATGCTGGGCGCCTTCGTATGAAAGAAATATTCTTACGTACGGCGAAAAACACCAAATAAATAAATAAACAGACCTACATATACTTTGTCATTGCGGGCATACAAGTTTCTCTTAAACTGGTTACTTTAATTCCGACGACTCTGAAAATACTATTAACGTAAAAAGACGTGGTATAGGTATCCATACGTCTGCCATTGCATCCGAGTTATTTCCATTGACTTCCGTTCGCAGAAGTTGCTGTTCCTGCTGCAATAGGGGCTGCTGTGGTATTGGCAGGGGCGATTACTCTGGCTGTGATGTATGCCAAAAGGTAATCTCAGCTTTATAAGAAAAACAATAAAAACGTGCTACATGTCAGTAAGCAACCTTGATAGATGAGCAACTTAACCAACAAGGATGTCAACTGCACATAAGACACATGTTATTTGGTGTGGTGATATTAGCAAAAAGAACTGTACTTGCCATACCAGTGGTTATTATTTTTGTAGCACGAGTCCACGATTTTCGCTTTTTGAGAGGCTATGATGACATTCCGGGGTGAACAACGCTTGTGTGTCTGTTGGCGACCTCTTATCTAGCACCAAATTGACATGCATGTATCTGCATCGTCAGAAAGTTGCCAACGGTGGATGGTTTACTCCTCTCTTAAAACTTACCACATTCGTACAAGTGACAAATTTTCGGGCATGGCGTTCAGCAGTAGTCAGATAAATAAATACATGTATAAATAAATACAAGAATAAATAAATAAATGAATGAATCAATAGATCATTCGTTGTGAATGTTACTAATGTTTTGTCTGACGACCGTTTATTTTTCAGACGGCGTGAAGACGTATCTGACGAGAGAACCGTGTATGAAGAGAGTTTGTTTAGCATTCCCCGACCGGATGTCTGGCTCTTTGACAACTTCAAGACGGACAGGAGTTGGGCTAGCTTTAGCGAAAACATGTATTCCAGCACTTACAGGACAAATTCACTAACTGACGAGGTTATATCATTCAGTGATACATAGATTTATGACTTTATTTGAATATGAAGTTAAAAAACAATGCAACCGTCACCAGGATCCCTGTCGCACGCCTACTCGACTGTTCATATCAACGGGATTTTCAAACTGGACGAAAATTAGTAATTAATTTACGGAGCGAAAGGATTGAAAACCGGATGTCCTCTGCTATCCTTTTCACCAGTTTGGCAGATTTTACATAATTTGACCATGTTCTGTCCCTAGTGATGAAGCCATGAGATCAAATACTTACGTGTCATCACCGAATACTTCAGAGACCTTCGGACACATGGAACCATTGAATTTGACCACGAAAATGAGAAATGACAGAGGATTAATCCAATCTTCATGTATCATTTATGAACTTTCTGCGACAGTTTTTTGTTGTTATTTCTGTTTGGTTGTGAATTTCAGATTTTTGTAGGAACTGTCAGTGTGGTTTTTTCTTCTTTTTTTCTTTCTGCTATTCGTTACAAGTTTAAGAGTCTGATATTGACTCGGAGACGAGGCACACAACTCTCTCGATCGGTCTTACCTAAAACCATGTATGCAAATAACATGGACCTATACATGTGTTCGGTAACACATATATACCAATGCGTGACGGATTTTTAATTTATCGCCGATACCTTCATTTCCACGAACAAAAACGATTTATGATACATGTATCTGACGTTTGTGCCAAATTAAGAACATGAAGTGACTGACTTGGGTGGATGAATATATATGTCCCGTGGTCAGGAGCCTGTATACGCGGTGTTCTTCAAGTTAGTAATGGCTCTACTCAGGTGTGACTGGTCGAGATTTCAACCGGGATGGCCGGATGGATAACTGTTTCCGTTATGTAGGTCTTTCGTGTCCATTTCGTTTGTGATTTCACATCATACCATCACGGTCTGTTGTTTTGTGTTCATTGAAATTGATTTCCTACTGTTCTTGCCGAGTTCGTATTCCAACCAAAGTGTGGCAAAAACTTTGTTGTTTTGTAAACTATTTGGCATATATTCGTTTCTTTTATTAAATTTATTGTACTGAAGCAGGCAAACTTTTCCATGTACTGTTATTACTATTGCGTGATATTATTCATTATGCTGGCTTCCCCTCCGGCCGTGAGTGGGAAGGTTCGTCAGCAACTCGTAGATGGCCGTTAGTTTCCCCCGGGTTCTGCCTGGTTTCCTCGCACCATACGGCTGACAGCCGTGAAATAAGTGAAATATTCTTGGCGTATTCTTGAAAAAACACGGCGTAAAAGACCAATCAACTAATAAATCAGTAAATGAATAAATTTGCAGCACACCGTTATACTGCCAGACCATATCTTGCACACCTTTATACTGCAAAGTCATATCCTGCACACTTTTATACTTGCAAGTTATGTCTTGCACACCTTTATACTGCCAAATCATATCCTCTACAGCTTCATACTGCACCAATGAAATAAATAAATAAATAAATAAATATTTTGCATGTGTCTTGAAGTAGAGAAAATGCAGAGGGTACATGCTGTCTTGAAGCTTGAAAGCTTAATCTTTGATATATATATATATATATATATATATATATATATATATATATATGTATATATATATATATATGTATATATATATATATATATATATATATATATATATATATATATATATACACATGCAAGTGTTACTCTAGATGTTTCACTTTACAAGTGGAGTGATACAGTATTTCTTTATTAAGAAGAATAGTCTTATGACTGGCAGAAATCAATATATGTGTATATATAATATTTCTCTATTCTCAAAATTAAGAAACATTAGTATACACATACATATTCACAAAATATCGCAGCTACAGGTATAGATCTATCTGCGTCTTTGCCAATGAATAGTGATGACATCTCTTCACAGTGGTAAATGTAGGCCATCACTGTTTCTCACCACCAATAAATGGTGATGACATAGCCTCATCACCAATAAATGGTGATGGGATTGGTTATCACCACTTTTCATCACCAATTATTATGACAGCAGCCCATCACCAATTCAGGCTGTGTAATACACCATTTACCTTACACAAAGGGGGATTCTGTGAATGATTACATTGTGTGATTGCATTGTCTTCAGTAAGTTGCACTGCATTTGAGGAGGCAGTGGTCATTTTTCAGAGGTTGGAAGGGAAGCTTACTGGATAAAGTTGACAAAGAATCAGGTTTGAAGATATCACTGTGTCTCCTACTGATTTTGAACAGCTAGGCTTCATGCTGGGAGCGTATTACTACATGTTTTTTGTCAAATACTTATTACTGGGATGTTCCACCTCATGTTCTGTCTGTTGAAAAGTTTATGTCATTTTTAGAATGGTAGCGAAATGCAAATCAGAAAACAACGACCTCCCCTAATACTTATATGATTTTCCATTTGGTGGAGGCGCAAGATTCAGGCTTGTAGCTACATTATTCAAATTTTTGCGGGTGTTTCTCAGACGTTGGCGTCCCGATAACTAAGGAAAAGACATGTGATTCGATATAAAGAATTACTTTCTATTACTTTTCTTTACCTGTTCTGAGACACGACAGAAATGGCTGTAAAATGCCTATGACGAAAGTATAGGAAATATGTCCAACGGTAAATCACTTCCTCTCAGTTAAGGAATACCAAAATAAATATTTAAAATTCCTTCATCGCGTCGATAAACTTGGCCTGCAGAGTGGTAGCATAAGGTAAGGCAGTATGCAGACAATTAATGAATGTAACACATGGTATTGACCAACCTCGTTATCACACAAGTTCACGTGTAGCAGGGAGACTCAATGTTAACTTCAATGGAGTGAAAGTTTGCACAGACCAGCACTGGTTAACAAGCGGTTGCTGATGGATTGGGTTTTGAGATTTTCTAACAAGGCAAGGTGGGTTTCTGATATATTTGGCCATGGTGTTGGCCTGGTCCTGGTTTCACAAAACACATAATTCTTCTAGAATATTTCGCAGTACACACAGCCGTAGCTATCTGCGGGGAGTTGCTGTACACAATAAAAAGACCGTCTTTCACGGCGACAATATCGCAGTTGCACATATTCTGAACTGGCTCATATGTAAGTCAAGGCAAATTATGGTGTTGTTCAGCAAGTGCGTACTGTCCTGTTTACAATTAAATGTGCTAGTAAATGCGAGCATAGTCCAATTTATTTAAAGGCTATTTATGACCCTGTTTCCCTGGGTCAGTGGTACAGGTCCAGAGAGTTGGCACCCTTTGCACACGAAGCGCCGACAGTGTGGTGTATTATACAATGTACACGTTGTAAATGTACTAGTGAGTAAGGTACGAGTGAGGGGCCTCAGCCATGCTTGGCAACAGTGACAGATGTACGCGTAGACTTGTACTGATAACCAGAATACATCTTGCCTCATCTGCACCCTCTATGTGTTTGTCCTCTTCTGAAATACTACAATTGGCGACGAGTTTGAACTTTGCCCACCTCTAGTACATTATTGGGATCATGGCGACCGCACATTTTTCAGCGCAGGTGATTTTCTGCCTACACCAGGAAAACCATGCATGGACGAGGGTCCAATGGAAGCGGATGTTCGAAAACTACATGCTCACTGCGGGTCTACAAGATGCATCAGCGGAAGGCCAACGAGCTTTACTGCTACACTGCTTAGGAGCAGAGGAACAGCCTGTATTTTACACCCTTCCGAAGGTTGACGCCAACGAGAACGACGTCTACATGCGAGCCCTGGTAACTTTACAAAATAGATTTCAAGCTGTTGTCAACGTGGCTGCAGAGCGCCATCGTTTCCGTCTGAGAGGTCAACATCCCGGTGAGTCCGTCGATACATATATTTCGGCATTACGCGAGCTGGTTGTCACATGAGAATTTTGTAATATGGGAGATGAGATGATACGCGATCAGCTGGTGGAGAAAACTACGTGCGTTGGTGCCAGGGAACGTCTTCTGGCCGTACACTTAATCACGCCACTGAGCTCGCCCGTCGGGTTGAAACTGCTATCAAAGAGGCACAGACCTTCGGAGCGGATTCAAAATCGCCAAATTCTGTCAAAAATATCAAAGTCCAGCCCCGTCCAGCTGGAAAGAAACGAAGGAAAAGTGGACAATCAGGACAGAAGAAATAACAATGCTACCGATGTGGATCTGCTAGCCATCTTGCCAACGGTAAAGACTGCCCGGCCAAAGGTAACACATGTGCTATTTGTCCGAAACTCGGACATTACCCTGAAGTAAAACAGCACACGTTGTACAAGAAGTTGACTGTGACGACAGCCCTTTCGATGTATTAGGCGTGCAGAAAGCAGCACCTGTCCAAAAAAAATTATGTGTGACATGCTAGTAAATAATCTCAACATGACTGTGGTAGTTGATCCTGTTTCTGATGGTTCATTGATGAATGAAAAACTCTACTCAAAGTACTTTCTCCATCATACTTTACAACCATGCAAAGAACCATTCAGATCCTACACCTCAGATAACATTGAAATTGGGTGTGTTGAATGTAATGTTGAGTACAAAGGAAAATGCGCTACTGCTGTCTGGGATGTTGTTAAACAAGGTTCTACACTCCTGGAGAAAGATTTTATCCAAGCATTAGGCATTAACATTCAGGGTAAAACCTTGTCATGTTTTGCTGCTTACAATGTCACCCCCACACAAACCACGCGTACTCATTCAGCTGATCATAGCACAGAAAGAAAGTCAAGTAATGTAGCACATACTCCACGCACTGTCACCAGCAAAATTCGCTCTGCCACAGACTGTACAATACCGTCTGAATTTCCAGAAATATTTACAGATGGTCTAGGTCTGATTTCAGGGTACAAACACGAAATACGTTTGAAACCAAACGCGACTCCTGTACAACAAAAGTTGCGACCACTTCCATTCGCCGTTAGAGCTGATGTAGCGAAAGAGTTAAAACGTCTTGAACAGGAGGATGTTATTGAGCGCGTAGAGGCTTCAGAATGGGTCTCGCCGATAGTCGTGGTGTGGAACAAAAAATGATGCAATATGCGTGTGTGTCGACTTGTGGAAATTAAATGATTCGATAGTGGTTGAAAAATATCCAGTACCGAATATCGATGAGTTACTCAGTGGGTTACATGAGGCAAACGTTTTCTCAAAGCTTGATGTCGGAGCAGCTTATCACCAACTTGAGTTGGTTGAAGAAAGTCGTGATCTGACCACCTTCATTAGACACGAGGGATTGTTCAGATACAAGCGTGTCTGTTTTGGAGTAGCATCTGCGCCAGCGTGCTTTCAGCGGCGTCTTAATTCTGTCTTAGGTAATTTAGCTGGTGTCTTCTGTTACTTTGATGACATTTTGATATCCGGTAAAGCTCAAGCTGATCATGATGTAAATTTACGCAAAAGACTCAAGCGATTGTCTCATGCGGTTATCAAGTTGAACACGAAACATGAATTTAGTGTGTCCAGTATGCAAGTGTTAGGTCATGTATTGGATAGAGAAGGTATCCGACCAAGTCCTGAACTGATCGAAGGGATCACGAACGCGACATGCCCTGCGAATTGAGACCATGTTCGTTCATTCTTAAGTCTAGCGTCGTTTTATGCAAAGTTTGTTCCCCACTTTGTTACATTGGTGCAACCGATCAGTGATACACAAGCTACAGTACCATTTAATTGGACAGCCAAAGGTAAACAAGCTTTTCTCGATATAAAGGAGGCTATCATAAATAGCTCTGCCCTCTCCTTGTTTCATCCGAATAGTGAAACGATTGTGGCTAGTGACACGTCCCGTCACGGTATCGGTGCGATCATGACTCAAATAAAAATGATGATGGTGTGGACGTTACGACAGCGTGCACTTCACGTAAATTGAACAATGCTGAAAAACGTTAACTCAGTAGGCGAACGCGAGGCTTGGTGGCATACCTGCTTGTTGGGTACAAAGTTCACATTGAGAACTGACCACCAAGACCTGGCTACACTCTTGTCGTCAGGCTCAGGTCACAGACCTATGCCGATAACTAGATTGAACGCCAGGCTCTTGTATTATGATTACACAGTGCGAGGCAAACCTGGTGCGCAAAACAAAGTAGCCGATGCTCTGTCTCGTTTACCTGCCGAAATGAATGATAGTTGCAATACCAACGTTGATAGCGAAGTCGATCGTGTCTGTGAAATACTCTTACAAGACACCAGTATCACGAAAGCTGAATTAATTGAAGCTACAGCTGTAGACAAGTCTTGTGGTCTTATTAAAGGCTATATCGAAATGGATGGCCGAGCAAAGCAAAATTCGTTGAAAGCGATGCAAAACCATACTTCTCTGTACGCAATGATTTGTCCGTGATAGATAACGTGGTATACCGAAACTAGCGCGTTGTGGTACCTAAATCTCTAACCGGCAGAGTTATTGAAGTTATTCCAAACACCAAGGAGTGCGCACAAAACAGCGTTTACGTCAGGTTTTTTTGGTGGCCGAAGATGGACATAGGCTACAAGTCCGTGATGCTGTCAGAAATTGTTCTGTTTCTGAGACGAATGACAAAACCAGTATTTGTCCGAGGCAACCTGTGCCATTACTGACTAGCCCTTCGTTAAAACTGGGGATAGATAGAGTAGGACAATACCATTCTTTCGAGAATAGGTTTGCCTATTATTATCATTTATTACAGTAAATGGCCAGGAGTTTTTTTTTACACAAAGTACAACAACAGAATCAATAACTGACTTTCTAAAGTCTGCATTTTCTCGCGAGGGATTCCTAGACGAAATTGTTACCGACCACGGACTACAGTTTGATTCGTGTGAATTTGAAACATTTGAAGGCAGAAACATCATACACACTCACTCTGCTATTTATAACCCCGAAGGAAATGGAGAAATTAAACGTTTTAATGAAGTTGTCAGTGAAGCTGTTCAAACTGCTAAGATTCTAGGACGACCAGTCATTAAGTCAGTCAGAGATTTTTCAGCTCTGTACAGATGCACACCCCATCTCACAACTGGAGTTGGACCTTTTGCTTTACTCCATGGTCGTCACATGAAAACTAAGTCAGACATTGTCCGTGCCATGTTTACTGTCGTTTAGGAAAAGCTGGTACCTATATCAGTACCTTATGTGCTAAGAGCTACTAGAGTCATTGGTAACTGGAAAATGACCTAAGTCTAACGGGTATTGCTGATGCAATTGCGTGTGGTATCAGTCGTGCGTTTCTTTTTTGTATCCTGTGAGTATGGTGACAAAGTAGTTTTGTACACGTCTGATGTTTTCTTATTTAGCTGATACACAAATGTCTCGGTTTCAGACCCATTGGAAATCAGCGGTGACACAAAAATTTGAATCTGGTACACCCACACCTCTGATGTGTCAGCTTTTGAGTTTAGAGGAAACGCTACAGAGTTTGAAAACATGTGTTACGCGATGTGATAATAGATAACCTAGACGGTTTGACGAGACCACCTTACTGAACATTCAAGTCGTCAAAGAGAGTTATGACAATTGCGCCCATTTATTGTAACAGGATGAACCAATGGCGGGTAAAATTGTTCATGTTATCCACGGTTCAGCTTAATCACCGCGGGTATGTTGTAAGCCAGATTGGCATCCCAACCTCCTAACTCTCGGGCTTACGTCAGATTGCATAATATCTGAATATGCTATCGGATGCCTCACGGCCATATATCTGTTTATTCGGTTGGGGCTTGACGCCGTACTCAAGAATCTTTCACTTATACAACGGCCAACATTATGGTGGGAGGACACCGGACGGAGCCATAGGTTCCATAGGTTCCTGACAGAGCTTCCAACGTACGACCGAAGTGGAATCCAGCGTGAGTTGGACATGAACTCACTGCAATTGCATTGGTGAGAGGCATCGGCTACGGAGAACCCAGCGGGAATCTAGGCGGAATGGCACTCGGTATCTGCATATCAATTATATGAGTTATTTTATAAGCGCGGGCCTACGTGCCACAGTCGGTCAGCGCGCTATTGCAGCACATTGACCGAAGCCTACCACCAGTGCGGTCGCTGTGAGTTCAAGTCCAGCTCATGGTGGCTTCCTCTCCGGCCGTACGTGGGAAGGTCTGCCAGCGACCTGCGGATGCTCGTGGGTTTCCCCCGGCCTGTGCACGCTTCCCTCCCACCATAATGCAGGCTGCCGTCGTATAAGTCAAATATTGTTGAGTACGGCGTAAAACATCGATCAAATACATAAATCAAATATTTTATAGGCAGTCACGTTTGAACAGTGCACTTTCACAAAACTAGGTTTTAATTCACAGGTAACAATATACATGTACAGAGTCAGATTTACGTAAGCGTAGAAGTGTATAATAGTGCATTTATATAATTCACAATGTGTAAAGCTCGAAGCAGGCTCCTCGGGTTACAGGAAACTTCACATTTTTGCCTCCGTCCTTGCACATTTTGTGGTATCATTGTGGTGTTTTTTGTTTTTTCTCAAATATTTTAACACACCCATTTACCTTATTCGAGGGTTTACCTGCCTTCCATTTACTTACAAGCAAGCAAAGCATTTTCTCCCACACGTTGAAAGATATGAACTCGCGTGCCAGTAATGGCGGAGCTTTCAGCTTCCGGGATAACAACTTAATGGGTAACATCTGCCATTTTATGATTTTATCCCAAATAAATTTATATACCTACATGCAGAAGAGAACATGGAAAAAATGCTCCTCTCCCTTTCAAGATTCTGTAAGTTCCGCGATTTACAAAGTGTTAATGTACCAGCAGATGAAGAACTTAAGGGATTCATGCGCAACCCAGCCTTGTGAGCCGTATACAATAAGTCGTTGTCCAAAAGCAGTGTCGTTATACTGCAGAAAAGACCAAAATATTTCTGTACGACGGACTTTAGGTGCAGATCTTGTCGTAGCTAATCTGTGGCAGCCATTCAGCTCTGTTTCCAGATGTCTAGAAACTGTCATCTTTACGGAGTTCAAAACTTCTCCACTCTTATCAAACACAGGGATGCCGTTTTTAGGTGTCTAAACATCAACAAAGTTGCTTTGAGGGTTCTGCAAGGAGGATCTTTAAGGTCTTGCTCTACAGAGCTGGAGTTGAACTCAGACCGACCGCATTGGCGAGAGGCTCCTGGGTCATTACGCTGTGATAGAGGGCTAACCAACTGAGTCACGTGGACATGCGCCTTACGGAAATTACTGAATGCAAAGTAAGCAATGAGTGGCTTTTCCGAGAAATAGGTAAATAGTTCTATTTAGACACAGTAATCTAAACAAACAACAGAATGTGATTGAATAATGTATGTAAGCCTTCCGATAAAATTATCCTAGTAAGTCTCCTCTCCTCTGTAAGCTAAAGACCATTCATATATATCACATGCTTTTCGTCTAACACATAATGTGTCTTCTTTATCTTTCTTCTTTTGCGTTGTACATTTCATATCTAAACCTTTCAGAGAAATTACGACACTTTGAAAAACACAGGTGTGAGGTAGAACCTACATAATCACGCGCAGACAGAATTATTGCCCTCACAAGTAGACACCACATTTATTCTCACGAAAAAACACAATAACGATTCGCTCTGTCAAGTACGACATGAAACCCATGCATACAAGCATACACACCATTCCCTCAAACAGACACATTTCATCTCATAAACACACAACAACATAAGTCAAACGATTGAGCACAGAGGAAGACAACACCAGTTATCTCTCTCGGGGAAACTTTGCCCTGACCACAATAGTATAAACACTTAAAGCAAAACCAGTGCACCGGCGATGGTGCCGGTATTATTCCAATGTTTTCAGCTAACCTGTAAAACCTGGTCTGTTGCTAATTTACCTCAGTTAAGATTTATTCATGTGTTAATGTTAATGCTTACAATTAGCGAATTAGGAGGCCTGTGTCAACATGACATAAGCAGAATTAGGTAAATATTGCTGAAATGTTGCATGCAATTTATTCCACGTCACTTCCACAAGAAGCTGATTAGTTCTTGACATATCTTTGATCTCGTTCACCAGTCACAAGGAAAGGCTCTCAATCCAACTATACCAAAGACTGTCACCTTGCCGTGTGAGGCAAAGAAGAATTTTCTTGCACGTGTTTTGCACCACGATGCCAATTTGGAATATTCTGTTTATTAGTCACGCAACATCATACAATACCGAAAACGCCAACTATAAAATTTTATCACAATCGGAATAAGAGAAAGTATGCCTTATCTGCTTATACGCCTTATACTGGACTTTTTCCGCATCAGACAAAATCCTCTGCTTTGGTTGGAAAGTGAAAAAATGGCCACGTGGTAGACGTGTATAACTCTATACCTTGCAGAAGATGCTACAAGCGTCTGATGACACAGCAGTATGGAGTAGCCATGACGTCGCAGTCAAAATGTGACACCAACGACAAAACGTCATAAACGAATGTTGAATGAACACTGTCAAGAACGTCGTAACGTCATAATTCTCATATCACTGCTTGGTGTAATTCAAAGATCCACGGTGCGACGGGAAATTAATCTTGAAGCTTCTTTTGTTTTTCAAGAAGCAAGTTTTCAGTGTTGGTTTTCGGTTCTTTCACTTCATATATTCTGTATAGGGCTAGACACCTCCCCCAGTATGAGGCTTACAGGCCCCATATAGTTTCGTATCCTCTCATTCAGGAACCATGTACCGATAGCTAATATCATCCTCAACAGACCAAATCTTCTGCTTTTGATTTCAAGAGACAAATTTTCAGTTTAGTTTTAAGGGTCTTTTGCGGGATGAATTCGTTACATGGTCACAATACGAAACTGTGTACCAAAACTGTATGCGGTCAATAAGCTTTATATTGGGCTTACAGACAACATGTTTCTTGGTATCCTTTCACTTGGTAACCATGGAACTAATAATACCTGTCTGCGGCCACAGAACTCTGTGTAGGTGAAAGTACCTGTTTCTGTCTGTTGTGTTACAGAACTGGTGCAAAATTCCATCTACGTGAGTTGGTAAGAAAAATAATACATAAACTGGTGTAAACTAGATCTGCTGAACAGTTTTGGGTATAACAGCGGGCCTCAGTAGACTGATTCGTTTGTTCGGCGAATGGGGATACACTCGTGTGTAGAGGCTAAATCTGTAAGAACCACTGACGCAGGCCTACATACACAAATTTTAAACATCTTATATATGGGGAGAAATGCAATGCGAGGTACTATTTAGAATACATAATACATACTTCACGCAGGAATGGCGCCTCTCGTTTTACCTAAAATGCACCACAGTGACCTAGAAAATACCAGAAACTTGTTGCACTGGGGACCCGACTGGTGATTGCCTTCGATTATGTAAGTGGGCCGTTGAAATGTACACATCATAATATTAATGTGCACACTGAAAACCATGCTCCCTATGCATCAGGCTATAGAAATAGGGCGAAAACATAACAGATGGCTTATTATGTACAAACTCACTTATTTAAAGTCAATACCGGTGTCTGACTTCCGTGCAGATGTCACCTGCTGGGATTTGCATGATTTCCTATATGGCTGGTACAGCGCACCAGTGTCGACGCTGGTTAGGATGATTAAACCCAGAAAATAAATCAAGGTTCAATGCTGTCCACACGCCAAATTTCTCGTCTAGATTTGTTACACTGAACTATCTAAATTCCCCTTGAAATCATAACCGCGTGTAAGTAATAACAAGGACATTAGATCCCAAACAATATATGTTTTCTTGAGTATGGTGTTTCTTACATTACATTTCAAACAAGGGGTAGGTCTGCATGTTCTCATGAAGAATTCGTTTAATTCCATATTTGATTCCTGTCATTTGAAAGTCTGTTAATTCGTGCGATTAGCCTGAATTCGGTACACACTTGTAAAAGTCGACACTCACACGACAAGCTAGAACTAAGCCTTAGTCACGTTTTTGACAGCTTAGCTGTCCTGTACCTCTGTTTCTGAAAAGGAGCGTACTGAAATAAAGAAGACACCCACGTCTGATTTTGTGCCCTGTGAGCATTTCTTTTCGAATGTATAGTTTTGAAGCATGGATATCTCTCATAAGTGCCAAATGCAATACCTTCCATATATGTGGGAATTCCTTACACAAAGTTTATCAACTATTTGCACCTACATATCTTAGGGTTTGCGACTAAAGTACATAAAACATGGATGTGTGTACATCACAAACTGTACACTTAGCATTCAGAAATGCTATTGGGTTTTCATGGATATCAGTTAGCCATTTTACGACTCTTACTTGTGTTTAATGATGAGATGACAGATAACTTGTACCCTCAGCAATGTCATGGAAAACCACTTATTGGCTTTTTTTTTTAGAAATTCTGAGCACTAAATAAACAAATAAAATGAGCAAATAAATATGCAAATCTACAAACAATTAAAGGAATAAATCAACAAATAACCATGTGAATGTCTCATTAGCTACGTACTCACAGCATTTCCCAAACAGCATGTCAATAAACAGATACTTTTGATGCGTGATTGATGCGCCAGATACATACTCAAAAATGCTTTACTCATGTAATGGAGGCCAGTTTTTCTCTTTTAACTTTAAGGAAAACGGACACTAGGCCTAGAAAAAAACGCCTCCCCAGACTCTTGAGATGCCTCTGGATAAATGTGTCATAGAGACAGCGAAAGTCTTTATCTTCGTAAACGTCAGGGCTCTAAATCAAATACAAATAAGAAATACTGATTTTTTTCTAAATAATTGTCTTATTTATACAAGAGCGATACTTTCTCTCGCAGACAGATTGACAAGAAGCTTTTCTTCATTATACAAATTTGTATAGAAGGAAACGTGTGTCTTGCATAACATAGATACCAACCATTGTCTGCATACTTATAGTGCCAAGCACTAATTACGGAGAAAATAATTGAACCCCACAAGAATCTACATGTAGTGCTGTGGCATTTTAGTGCCATTGGAAATATGAAACATTTTCCAGTGATTAACAAGGCTTCCAGCATTTTATTGCTAATAGATCGCCGTTGAACACCAACCAACCAAATCAATCAATTTCAGTGGTCAATCATTTTGAAAGTGATTTCTTTATCTAATCTCTTTGCTGCATAACTGATACTTTCCTTTGACAATGAATCATGCAAACAAACTTTAATGGTTTTAGAAAGCAGTGTGAAGGCCAATTGCCCAACCCATACGTGTGCCGATCATATTAGCTCCCCGCAACATCAACGAACACGCCATGCGGTGACAAATTCCTCAGATTTACATGCATTTTAGGTCCTCTTTTATGAGGCAAGCAAACACTCAGTTCTCTGGCTCTTTATTTTCTCTGCCTTCATTATTTAGATGTCTTTATTCAGGAATAAAATTCATTTATTAATTTGAATGGTGTTTCTTACTTCATACTCAACGATATTTCACTTACATGACGCAACCAACATTGTGGTGCGAGGAAACCCCACAGGGCCCCGGGGAAACCTACCACCATCTGCAGGTTCCTGGCAGACCTTTCCACGGATACAGGGATTCTGCGCTGTGACAAAACGCTGACCACTCGTCCACGGACCTTCCCCCATTTGACGAGACAGGAAGCCAGCTGGAGCTGGGCTTGAACTCAGAGCGATCGCATTGGTGAGAGACATCTGGTTTCCGGAAAAGTGGTTATTATTGCCCTGCAGTGCGAATAATCACTCCCCATACCTCTAGCTAGTAATATCCCCCTTCCCATCGCCACATTGACAAAGTTGTAATCACAGTAATAAAGTTTTATTTCTCGCGATGAAACCTCCAGGTTATATTATTGCGAGACATTTTAGGATAGCCAGTTTCCCGCGACGTTTAAGTGGATGACGCACCTGAACATATGAATCGTCCCCAACAGCCAAACACGTGGACATCATAATTTGCAGCTGATTTTCTTTCAGACCGTCGAAGACAATAATATGTATTTAAACCAACCTGGCAAACTGAGACTATACCTCGAGACACTAAAAAAAGACTCACCGATAAAAAACATTTCAGCGTAGGCTTATGGGCACATTACCATTTAGTACATATGCTTACAAGCCCGAGAGATAAAGCCCCAAGGCTGTTGCTATGAACTGCCAAAGAATGTACCATCACACAGTTTATATGGATAACAACTTCTGATTCATTATACGGCAACGTTCCGATGTACATTCTAACATGGTTGTCAAGCGAATGAAGATACATCAAAAATCATAACTTTGACACCATGAGGTAGATAATGAGAAGCAAGAATTATGACTGCAACATATGTATGTATAACTGTGTGATGTTACTCTGTCAATTTTAAATGCCCTTAGGGTTCAGTTGGTTAGCGCTCTAGCGCAGCAAAATGATTCCGGAAACTCTCACCATTGCGGTCGCCGTGAGTTCAAGTCCAGCTCATGAAGGCTTCCTCTCTGGACGTACGGGAGAAGGTCTGCCAGTTACCTGGCCTCCGTCGTATAAGTGAAATATTCTTGAGTATGGCGTAAAACACCAATCAAACAAATAAGTAAATAAATGCTCCTCGAACAGTTCAAAGAATGCATGTATCTTATAGTATAAAATTAAAACTGTGCCTAATGTCTAAGGGAGACAGTTCAATATGTTTTCTTCGAGCAACATTCCTGTGGTTGTGATGGCAAGTCGTGGTGAGGAAGGCTAGGACATACGATAGGCAGACTACACAAGCATTGGGTTGAATCCCAGCTTTGAAAATAAGGCATCTTGTCTCAACTGTTCTCAACGGTGTCAAGCTATTACATGTATCTTGCGGCCACAGCGTTGTCAGTCATACAGCCGTGTATCATGGTGTAACATCGAACTCGTTACAAATCACATCCCTTTCCACTGAGAATGTTCGTGAGTCACTTGGCAAAGGTCCGTGGTTTACTTCAAGCACTCAGTTCTGATACAGCCATAAAACTGACATAATAAAATGTTTCGGAAAACAGCGTTCAACCCCACTCCAGCAAAATAAGAACTGACAGAGACAGCCTCACCCTCTCCTGATGAATTCGAACCTACTGTCTTCGGTACGACCTCGTTATTACCATCTCGCTTATGTCGTCGTTTCAATCTCGTTGTCTTGATCTCGTTGCCCCGATCTCGCTTTAGAGCAGAAAGCCGCGAGATCTATTTCTCAAGACGAGTGGGCCACACTTTCGCTAAAATGGTTTTATATACTTGAAATTAACTAATCAAATACACACATCTATTGTATCACCAAAACTGTCATTCTTTAGCCTGAAACACAAGAAGAGGCATTTTACAAACCGATGGCCGTTTTAGCCTAACACTGCAATCTAAATAAAACTCCTAAATATATTCACCAAATGGACCTAACATTTACCAGCTGATTGTGTGCGGCGGCAGTACAATATTGTCCAACTTTGAGCATTCAGCTTCGAATATTTCGTTTCGAAGAGGCTTAAAATTTAGGACGTAAGATGGATATGGCAGCATAGAAAAGAAATGCTACCGCACAATGTCACACGTGTTTAAACCTGCTGGCTTACTGTAGAGCAGCAACATATTGTCTGGTAATTTAAACGTACCTGGCTACCCATGTCCTGATAGATCAGCCACTGAGAAAACGGTATATGACTTTTGAGAATCTTGTACCAACTTTACCAAGCTGAGATGTTGCGGGAGAGGTTGTCCCGTTGTCTTGCCAGCACATTGCTGATCGCCGTGGTATAAGGGAAATACTCTCGGGTACAACATAAAACCCCAATCAAATGAATTAATAGTTACATGTACACAGTAATTTAAAGGAACGGATAAATAAGTACACTTCAAGTTCACAAGCCAACACATTGGACCAGTATTATATTTATTCACATCACGAGCTACAAGGTACCATATTAAAGGAACACAGGAAACGCAAACTATAACACAAAACATCAGAAGTAAATGGACGAAGTGGTGTAAAGCCCCCTTTGTGGGACAGACTCATACCACTAGTCCAAGTCATCATAATTACAACATAGCGCTGCCCAATAATCACAATAGCACCAATTAATGCCAAAAACTAGCATGCTTACCAGACAACTTAAAAACCACTAATAATTGCCCCCAAATAATGTATATTCATGCAATTTTATCCTTGTCTACTGACTGTCAGCCATGGAACTACACATTCTTGTCTACTGACTCTCAGCCGTGGAACTACACATTCTTGTCTACTGACTGTCAGGCGTGGAACTACACATTCTTGTCTACTGACTGTCAGCCGTGGAACTACACATTCTTGTCTACTGACTGTCAGCCATGGAACTACACATTCTTGTCTACTGACTGTCAGCCGTGGAACTACACATTCTTGTCTACTGACTGTCAGCCATGGAACTACACATTCTTGTCTACTGACTGTCAGCCATGGAACTACACATTCTTGTCTACTGACTGTCAGCCGTGGAACTACACATTCTTGTCTACTGACTGTCAGCCATGGAACTACACATTCTTGTCTACTGACTGTCAGCCATGGAACTACATATTCTTGTCTACTGACTGTCAGCCGTGGAACTACACATTCTTGTCTACTGACTGTCAGGCGTGGAACTACACATTCTTGTCTACTGACTGTCAGCCATGGAACTACACATTCTTGTCTACTGACTGTCAGCCGTGGAACTACACATTCTTGTCTACTGACTGTCAGGCGTGGAACTACACATTCTTGTCTACTGACTGTCAGCCATGGAACTACACATTCTTGTCTACTGACTGTCAGCCGTGGAACTACACATTCTTGTCTACTGACTGTCAGGCGTGGAACTACAAATTCTTGTCTACTGACTGTCAGCCATGGAACTACACATTCTTGTCTACTGACTGTCCGCCGTGGAACTACACATTCTTGTCTACTGACTGTCAGCCATGGAACTACACATTCTTGTCTACTGACTGTCAGCCATGGAACTACACATTCTTGTCTACTGACTGTCAGCCGTGGAACTACACACCCACTTTTTAAAGCCCAAATTCTGCGGCGAAAGTCCCTTTACACTGATTGTAATCATTTATTGACACAAGCATTTGGCGTCAATAACCTAAAATTTCGTATTGATTGTGAGGTTTATATTGACTTAAGAAAGGTGTTTGTGGGTTGTGTGATAGATAGGATGTTATCCTACTGAAAATGCAAGTTTGAATTACTTAACTCGAAAGCTGCCTTTGGAAGACTAAATTTTAGGTCATTTAGGGTAATCTAACACCTCAACCAGCATGAGTTAGATTTAAGAACGCCATCTCAAAGTTCGACTGGGTTAGACAGGTGGGTAAAGCAATTATACTAAGCAATAATCAGAGTGAAAAAGACACACATATCTCCTCTAACCACTACATGAAAAACCAAAAACAAAATATTACCACCAATAATATGGTTTCAAAAGGTACATATAACGAAGTGATATATTTGTACAAAAAGCATACATCGTATATGAACGATACAGTTTCACTTTGAATACAATAATTAACACCAATTCTACATCCTTCACTGTACATCAGTCAAGCCAAATAACTCTGGTAGCGTATACCACAGAGTGGAAGTGATAAGGATAGGGGGTATGGCAAGCCGTTTCGGACTAATCCGGATATATGGATTCATTTTCAGTCATACTGAAATAGTTTCAAGATATATTGTATTCATTTCAACATATCTTGAATTCATTTTCAGATGTCTGCAATTAATTTCCAGACATATTAAATAGCATCCTTGCGTTCATATTTGAAGGATGAATTTAAGATATTTGACAATGTTTTCAAGATATCTGATATCTCGAAAAGAAAGTACTGTGCACGTATCCGTAAAAGAGCCACACATATCAGAAAGGGCACCAAAATGTACAGGTTGCAGTAATTGCTCCCTGAACGGAAATAGCATATAGCAATAGTAAATAAAAGTAGAGATCTACTCATGCGCACTGCAAGCTATCAAGGCTGATCGCAGTGTGGCTCATGTTGTTAGCCAGGCGTTTATTAGGGAGCATAGATTTCGTTCACATAAATAACCAACCAAATGTAGGGCACATGTCAAAAAAGAATTATAGATACATCAAATTATCGTCAGTTTAAGACATCATGTATTCATTTCGACATATCTGTAAATCATTTCCACATATCTGAATTGGTTTTTTTTTGTGATATGTGCTTAACGAAATTTATTTTAATCGATATCTTCAAATGAATTTCAGTTAACCGAAAAGGATTTCCAGATATGTCGAAATGAATTCAAGACATCTGGAATGAGTTCAGGATATCTGGAAATAATTTAAGATATCTGAAATGATATCTTCAAGACATCAAGGTATCTTACATAAATTTCCTAAGGCCGAAATGGTTTAAAACAGAGAGCAAGCTCATAGATGTATGTAAAAGTAAACTCCAGCACAAAAGTTAGCACAGATGTCAGATCCTATTTCGTATCATAGTTAAACAAGCGAATGTCGCCTGTAACATATAGCTGTGATACTAAGCAGCAGAGTGGCAGGGGAATCTCTCGATGATAAGAGTAAGATCATGTGTAAGATCAAAGTATGAAATACAATTTAAAAATGATACACTGTACATGACAGTGAGCTCTTGATTAGAGTCCTTCTCATGAAGAAAAACGTTATTTTTAATTTTAAGTATATTTTCAAATTTTATTATAGACGGCAACGTTTAAAAATGTGCATTGTATGTTGCATTTCCTTTTCAGTTACATCAAGTCAATAAAATTACCGCTACAGTCTATTATATCTCGTATAAATCCTATGTTTCCTTTAAACCAGTTCTGCCCAAAATTATTGTTTCTGTTTGGTGTGATGCCACAGCGGTTCGTCGTAACTATCTGATACATTTTCGGGAATGAGTTTTTCTGTCATCTGGTACAAAGCTTGCAAGGTATGTTTCCGGAATAAGTTTTTACCTTGTGCTTTACGATTTCGAATCCAGCCTCCTATAATCAAGGTTTTGACTATATCTATGATATTACTATATTTACAGTTCGTCAGATATAAGCGTCTTATCCACGATGCTATCAAGCTGTAGATAAATGCATCCAAGTTTAGCTCTCTTGTTAAAATAATCCGCTTAATCCTGTCTACTTTGCCATATATATTTTCATATAAAATGCCGACGGGGTGGGGGGTGCGGTTTAAGGTAAATCTAACTTTTCTAAGGAATTAATTTTCCAAATTTCTTGTAGTTTTATTGTTGGCATGGTAGTTCGAAACAGTCAATATTCCCATCAAGTTTTGCCTCCTGGGGTAGTAGCTTTATTTAGGATCTTTTACAAATCCGATAAAGACAGCTTTAGTTTTATCAACCTTCATTTCTAGTCCAGATATTTTACAGAACTGTTCTGATACAAATAAAACCTGCCGATGGTCGTGAGTATCCTCACATGATAATGCTGGCCGCCGTCGTGTGAGTACGGCGTAAAACATCAATCAAATAACTAAATAAATATATATTGCAAATAATTAGATTTGGGGGTAATAGCAAGACTGTCAACAGCTAATTGTGCAGCGTCAGCACGCTGACTTGTTTTAAAATCTCTGTTGGTTATGGCATTAATTTTATGTTTTCATTTCCGCCTCACATGACCCTAAAATTTCCGCACATAAAAAGAACAAATATGACCACACAGACCATCTTTGCCTGTACCTCCTGCCATTATTAAGAAACGGCAACAGGTGTCCATTTTGTATGATGTATGTTTTAATATTAATGTGGCTTTATGTGTCATTATTTTAAGTATCCGTAAGCCTACTTAAAGGAGAAGACCTCGGAAGTATTGACAGTACAGATGTACTGGCTTACAAGTATTATTCACAACTGGTGCCACACTTTATATATGACATGTTGATTATAACAGAACGATTACTCTTCATGTAGCGCAGCGTAATGACCAGCCAATGCTGGCTTCATCTCCGACACAACGTAGGAAGGTCTTCCAGCAACCTACGGATAGTCGTGGCTTTCCCCCGGTTTCTGAGCGATCTCCTTCCACCATAATGATGGCGACCGTTGTGTAAGTGAAATATTCCCAAATGCCCGCGTTTAACACCAATCAAATAAACAAATGAATAAATAAATTAACTACATTAATGCATTCATACAGACAGAGAGATACATGGATATTTAGTTATCCATAAACACACACATAACCTGCCAATTAATTTGTGCTTACCGTGGTCTTTGTCATGACTGGTAGCATTTTCTGTCGCCTGCTCTGCATATTCTGGAGGGATAGGACACTGGAGGACCCCGATTCCTTTCAAAGTGACGATAACCTCTTCCTCTAGAAGAACTAGGAACTAAGCTTCTGTACTTTGTTCTCCTTGGTGGTTCCAGGTCAATCAGCGCTGACACGTTAAGGATATCTTCATCAAGGGTTTTCACAATAATTTTTTTTATTGGGGCAACCATGCAGACGTCACATGTATGCACTCCTGTGCTTTCACAAATAAGAACTGTTTTCTTTTTCTGAATAAGATATACTTTGATTTCACACAGATTGTTTTTAGATGGTCGTCGTTTCCGAATGGACTGGATGTTGTGAAAAACACAAATTTCACGATTACCGCCCTGGGTCCAGTTTTTTTCTTACTAGTGTTCTACCCGATAGGCCGCGTCAATATCCCTTAGGAAGGAGGATTTTTATTCTCAGCTGCTTGCGTAGTAGCTCAACTATTTTACTTACATAGCCTTCACTAGAGTCTCTCCGCTCATCACCAGGGATACCCCAGATACTGTATTCCATGCAGTAAATCATCAAGGCAGAGAAGTATTGCAGAGGCGGCTAGGATCATCAATATGCATGGGTAGTTGTTGTCAATCATTATAATATGGCGTTGTTGCTGTTGTCTGCAAAGATTTGTTTCATTCTTCATGTACCGAACCGCTTATAGGAGCCGGTAAACCTAGGACCCTCACTAAACTGTCAACATTTTGCAAAGTTCATGAAGTCTTCAGTGGATAAATCCGAATGCAGTCCTTGTGAGCTACATACAGAGAATCATTATGGACAAGCAGAGACGATATGCTGTCATGTTTCTCACGGCCCAGCGGTAACAGTTTCTCAAACCTGCGATCTGCTGAAAACACCACAATGTTTCTTGACTGCGGGTTTGAGGCGTAAATTTTGTCGTCAGGGCCAACAGCTAATCTGTTGCAACCGTTGATTTCATTCTCGAGACTTTTAGGCAGAGTTATCTTCATGGAATTTAGTAATTCTCCACGATTATTAAAGGCAAAAATATCGTTTTTAGACACATCTGCAACAATAAACTGGCGATCAGAATTCTGTACAACACACCTAGGATTTTCCAATATACGCTCTCCGATGACCTCTTGCTTTTCTCCAATAGTATTAAACTTCACCACTTTTCCTTCCATAATATCCGCGATGTATAAGCTGGACTCATCAATTCCGTAATACACCCAAGACAACGGGTTCTTTACTGGTATTCGCTTGACACCTTTATCACTGGTATCACTGAGTTGAATAATCAGAATACAGTGCTGTTCTGTTTGACCAACAATTGAATATAACCCCGCCATCGTATGTCTGCCACACATTATTATGCCGCCTGAACACTTCCCCATCATCAATATCTCATTTCGAAACTCTCTGATTTTAGTGTAAGGCCCTTCAATTCCTTTTTCGGAGATGTCAAGGAGAAACAAGGCTTTTGCTGTGGAAATATATAAATCCTTAACAGAAGTGGCAACGATTCCAGTGATAACAGATTCCGGACCAGGTGGCCCTGGTAGAGTTTTAATTTCTGATTCGGGAAGGTCTTCTCTTGCGGGTGAGAGAAGAGCAGACGTTTCGACAGAAAGTTGTCTTTCAGTTGACACACCAATGGCACTAGAGAATGTCTCTGAAAGACCAATGCCCTCTTCTTCTTCGGTTCCACCATCGCCAGTCATACGACGTTGCAGTTCGGTTGTAGTTCTGCTGTCGCCATCGTCTCTCCGCTTGGTTATCAGTGCACGAAGCGCTGCTGGTGGGCATGTTAGAACAATTGTTGTGCCCACCAGAGACAAGACAGCAGATATGCCAATGAGGAGTCCTATGAGCTCGTATCGTTCTGCAAAAAAGACACATGTTGCGTATATTACTTTTTCATTCGTTTATTTTGGTCTGACGACTTCGCTCCAATGATCGGATCTGGATACAAATATACATATATGTACATATCATTGAAGTTTTTTTCTCTACTTATACTTAAAGAGATAATCATTTGAAGATCTTTAAAGAAAAAGAATTTATAGCGTCACCACAGAACAAAAGTTCATAATACCTCTGTATGGTATAATTCACTTAAAGAAAGTTAGACCTATAAAAGGCTAAGTTTATTGAATTTCAAATAAAGTCTGACGAGCTAAAGTCTGACAGCCTTAAGCACCGATCATATAATTGAATAAACTAGTGCACTGAAAGTTTCTCATGGCAATATTGACATGAGATTAAGAAAATGCAATGGCCATATCTATCGATTGAAAGAGTATGATTGTATCGCATAAAATAGTACATCGTCGACCATGGGTACTCACGGATTTCTTCACGGGTAGTGCTGTACAGAGCGTACGCGATGCAGACAAGGCCACCTATAACCAGCGAGCTGATTACAGTGAAAACGGACATCTTCAACACTGTATAAAATAATGATGATGATGATGATGGTGATGATGGTGATGATGATGATAGAGATGGTGTCGCTGATACGTTTACACGATAAGCATGACGAATATGACAGTTTTAAGCTTGGGCTGTTAGTTCGGTATAACAAACATACCGGGTGTTGGTGTTTACTTTCCATGTGGATAGACAGACTCCCGTCAATTAAATCAGCACTTAGTGGTCTAAATCTGTAGTTTGTGTACAGATTTCTGCACATGTTTGATTGTCAGGGAAGGTAGGACGTTCGCAAAACATGGAGGCTCATGTTAAATGTATCACTATAGATGACAGCGGATGTCAATAGTTTCAAATCACATCCATATAATGGTTAATAGCACTCAGATCAGACGAAAAAAAGTTATGCGGCGAACACTGAAATACTCGGTATTACATTTCATTTCTACGATGGTTTTCATATCTAAACAAGTTAACAAAAATATTATTTGTTCTCACAATAAATGCACTAAATATAGAAAAAATGAGCACTCTAGTTTATTGTAGCGAACTGATTTAAGTCAACAGTAAAAGGAAATTTATAGTAGATGCGATTTATCGCAAAGAGTTAAGCGAACAACCCATGTTAAGGGAAAGGCTGTTAAATATTTGATCAACATATAAAGCGGACATCGGTTAGTCGCAATGTAATAAAATCATACGTGTTTTCGAATTTTCTCCATCCCTCAAGAGGTCCATAAGATATTGTGTGTTGAGTCAATAATAATGAACCAAACAGGAATTGAAAATGACTACAGTATCGGTAGACAAGCCAGAGCAGCGACGACGGTTGACACTTGTAGTTGGCCAGTGAAGACATGCAATCGGCGAACTCTTGCCTATTGTCAGTTTACCTCATTTATGTTTTTCAAAGGGGACAAACATTCGAGGACTTCTAGTCAGCCAGATCATTGTCCTGGTAATACAAGTATAGTCCTGGTAATTTGCAAGTACACCAAAGATTACAACAATTGGAATAAAACCAGAGCAGCGACGACAGGATGGTATCCATCCATCCGTCTCGTCGATGTGTTTCCCTGTCATCCGCTGGAGTGACTGATTAATATTCGATATACACTAGGGGTGGGATATTCAAAAGAGGAGAACATTCAAAGCTTAAACCTGCTAAAAGTGTAATAAGGTATATCCCCAACGATGTAATGTAGTTGTGGTTTTCGATTCAGCACACACATACGTCTTCCCATCCATGAGGTCAAAAGTCAAAATACATTAATAAATAGATACACTTATCTTAGCCTCCTAATTGCTAGATTAAATCGATAAATTCGATTATACATACGGAAATAAAATAATATTTTCTTACCAAAAATAACCGGCTGTTTCCGTAGCGCTCCCATGAAAGTTTCCCAGGACTCGCGCCTGAGAGTTATCCCCCCCTTAACCAGTATGACCGTAAAGACAAGTGCAATCAACCACAACAAAACAACTGCAGCAATCAAGCCTTTTGATGCTCTTTCTGGCATTGGACCTGTTCAGAGGTAAAAACGAAATTAACATAAATATAATACATTCAAATATTACAGGATTTAAATGCATCTTTTCAAGCAAACGTTACAGGAAAATAACCACGTCATTTCGTTGTGCAAAATCGTCTAATTCTAATTTGATTTGTAAAAATAACTCTTTCGACATGAGATAGATGACGATTTATAAGATTTGGTGAGGCTTTTTTTAAATTTAAAAGTCTTTTTATTTTCATGTTTAATTATTTGTTACCATAAACGGCCATATAGCAATGGTTTCTATCTTTTTAGCCAGAAACAATATAATGTATCTTTGATGCCAATCTATCATTTAATTTTTATATTTTAAGCACTCAACGTCTTTTTTTTCTTTTTTGATCTATCCCTTGATTTATATATTTTTTGCTTGATCTGTGTTATGCTTAACTCCGTATTCAAACATTCCCCGCTTTTTGGTGATGGTCATGTTGTTACTGCTGACATATAGGTGTCGAATTTGTTGAATTCTAATCGTGAATCTGCACTGTCACAGAGTTCCTTCAGTCTACAGATATTACAGTGATGGCTAGTTGTATTCTATGCTGGACGTTGCTGTCACCATCAGCTTTATAGAGTTAATTACGCGCATGTGGTTAAAAGATTGCTGATGTCTCTAGAACGCACTAGTAAACATATTCATTAAATTTACGGCAAACAAATGCAAGATGAAGTATTGCTTACAGAGGGCCTCTTTCTCAATGGGCACTTCCGCGACAGTAAGAATCACCGTATTTTTAATCCAGCTAGGAATTTCGTTGTCCACCTCAACTTCACAGGTGTAGTTGCCGGAATCCCGTGACTTCGGATCAAAGAGAACCAGAGCTCCACTGTCTCCCCGAGCCACACGGTCTACAAACTCTCCATAAGATGACAGGCGGTTTTTGATGCTATACTGCATGATCAGTCTCCTCCCGTCCGCTCTTTCTTGGTACCACGTGACCTGAGGGTTCTCGTGCGTATCTGTTGTAAACTCACATGGCAGGATGACCACGCAGTCAGAATCCTTGGCTCTGATTGGCTTTTCAAATGGCTGAATATGGACTCCAGCTGAAACTTTTGAAAAATAAAAAGAAATGAACCAATCTTACAATGATTTAGTTGACCTGACTACTTCATTTATTTATTTGTTTATTTATTTGATTGGCGTTTTACGCCGTACTCAAGAATATTTCAGTTATACGACGGCAGCCACCTTTATGGTGGGAGGAAACCGGACAGAACCCGGGTGAAAATCCCCGACCATCCTCACGCTGCTGGTAGACGTTCCCACGTACGGCCGTAGAGGAAGCCAGTCTGAGCTGGGCTTGAACTCCAGTGAGAGGCCTCTGTGTGAAAAATTGTAAAGAATGAATGTACAGTACACGCACTCTTCAAATAAGGAAACCCGTTTGCTAATCAGTTATAATCCGTTTATTTTAAACAGTTAGAAATACACATATGAAAAGAAACAATATACTTGTAATCAATAGTCAACAAGGTTTAGCGAATTTGTACACGCCAACACACTGATAAGGAAAATGTTGCCTTCAAAAGTTTTACATTAACAATTTCTTTGTTTTTATTTCTCCTTGTGCAACTATGAAAGGATTCATTCCACATGTTAGACTGTAAAACATGATGCTCTTTAAAATCAAAAAGTTATTACTCCTTCACAACAGCACGTTTTCACAGATTCCAAGTATATATTCATACCGCACGTGCATTTCCTCAGGCAGCCATAACCTTATTATCGTTTGAGTCACCAACCATCTGTTTAAACTGTCGCGTTCCTCAAGGATCAGTTATGGGCCCTGCTATTTTTTTTTCCTGTTGTTGTATCGTTAAAGTTTAAGTTCGCCAGCAGAAAATTTTGTAGGAAGATATAACATAATAAAGAAGCGATATTCCTGAGTATAAATCTTCCGCGCCTGTCGTTATGAGAGTATACATTGCAAGCATCGTTCATTTCAGACTTGTGTGTTACATAGGATTTCTTGTAAGGACGCTGTGAAAATATGAAAAAAGTGATGGGAAGCACATATGGTCGTCAATTATTACCAGACCCTCTCCGAAAGAAAAAGTAACATTCAATGAAAAATTATATTTGGGTGATGGGCATTTCGAATGACCCTTTGACGGAATGGTAATCTAACAGACTTATGCACTAATATGTTCTAAATGTAAAGATAACATCCCAATAAATGCACGTGTTTTATTGATTCATTAATGTATTTATGAACGTATTAAAATATAAAAATGATTAACATTCAACTCACAAATATAGTCAGTAGGGTTTCACTATCGGAGAGGAAAAGTGATAAACAAATGGCGTGTTTAACTCTCAGACAGCGATCACTATCGGAGAGGAAAAGTGATAAACAAATGGCGTGTTTAACTCTCAGACAGCGATCACTATCGGAGAGGAAAAGTGATAAACAAATGGCGTGTTTAACTCTCAGACAGCGAGGCCTGACGCAAGATCAAAACAAAGAAACACAAAGGCGCTTGAATAAGTTCAATACATTTATTTGAAAAAAAAATAGATAAATAGTCCAAATGACAATAATCAATTTATTTATCGAATTGGTGTTTTACGCTCTACTCAAGAATATTTCACTTGTAGGAAGGCGGTCAGCGTTATCAGGTTAGGAAACCAAGCTGATTCCGGGGAAAACTAACTGCCATCCGCATGTTGCTGGGGCAATAATATACAAAAAGATTACACATAACTATAAATTATATAGTTTTGCTTTTTTATTGTTCTTGTTGAATGTCAAAATAATGACTGTCAGTCATGCAAGGAGGATACAAAATGCTTCTTCGACTGGAAACTCCACGTTTCGGTATCCAGATTAGAGCCCCGAACATTCCTGGAAATAAGAAAGTGTTTTTGTGAAGACTTCGAAGACATCAATTCTAAACCCGTTTTAAATGCCTGAAATGAGCATTAAAATCAATACTAATCAGTGTGACATTGACCCAGTTATAAAACAAGAGTTATGAAAATTTTGTAACAGCCTGATCGTCAAATGTTATTCAACATAAATGTGAAAAGGTCATAGAGAACTTACCGCAGATTCTCTGTTCTAAAATCCAATGGCTGAAACTCTTCAGAGAGTGAGGAACATAAAACAGGAATTGACGTCACAGCAGCTGATGAATAGTTCCAGGCGATGAATATGAATAGGGTCACAAGTGTCAGGAGAGTCCACCGGGATTGGGTCAAACACAACCAATTACTGTAAATGGAAAAGACAGAATTTGCATGTACAAGTAACTGTTGCAGACGGAGAAACATTTTGTAAACAAAAAACTGTACATATGCACTCTACATTATGACGTGATTGTTTTCCTTTGTAGTGAAGGAAACATTTGCAGCAATGTTTATGAAATCCAAATTGCATGACTGGGATAAAGGCATGTTATCTTACATAAACCCCATAAAAACATTTTTGAGGGTGATATGTTCCATGTAGATAATAAAGTTTATAATTAACGCTATTATAAGTATGAAAATTTCTGTATTAATAAAGTAGGCTTTCCCTTGTATTTAAGTATGCTGGCTGAATGAGAACTTCAAAAGCTCTTATTGGATATAACTCATACCATTGGGATTGCAATTACAAACAAAAGGAAAAAAAAGACAGTTTGCACTGGAACTTTTAAAAAATTAGTCTATGCTGTGAATAATTACATTACAAAACGAAGAGCATGCGGTGAGAAAAAGAAACGATACACATATCACATCTTTATATATATATATATACATGTGTCGGCTTATCCTGGAAATAAGGTGAAGTTTGGTATTCACGTAGAAATGAAATATATCAGTATGGTATTTGAATATAGTACATCTAGTTCATTCTTGCACAAGTCTTTCTTCAAGAAACTACTGCAATGTCGCCTTCATTATCACATTTTACATTTTACAAGAAGAAATTCACTAGTCTAATGACATCTTCTGTATATGTGGGCACTACTGAGGGGTCACTTTTGCCACGAACTAATTCCACTAAAGCAACGAAAAGACTTAGGACCAACTTTAAACTTATGACATGTGGGCCTATATCATTGAAAAGAAAGATGCGATGAAGACTGTGGTGATAGACAGGTAGAAAACAACAATGGCTCTAATGATTGCAATAAATATTTCATCTTTTACGTCAGCACATACGGATTGCATTACTTGGTTGTCCTGTAGTTTTGTGTAAGAAACTGTCTTAAGCCTGCAAGGTGGTGGATAGTGGCAACGGCATTATGGTTCAGAATGTTAAATCATTTGTGTTTAAAAGGATTGGAATGAAGTTTGTTGCTGATAACAGCTCCAGCTCTCTAGTGTTGCATTGTCACGGGACATCACTATATGCTCATACTCTCGAAGTCCTGCTTCCACTGCTTCAGCCATCCTCAACAGAATGTGCAACAAAAATTGCAAACTTTTCTTGATTTCCCACACCCATATCTTCCCAGGATTTGTCTGTTTTCGTCAGTATTAACATTCGGTGCCACTCCAATTGCTCCTTAAATGTCTTCTTTACTACAGGCTGATCAGTCAACAGATTTTTGAAACACGTTAAAAGACTACAACAGAGTTGGACATTGTCCTCTTCTTCGTCAGGCAAATAAGTCAATAAGTCTTGGAAATTCTGTAGCTATGTTTCGGTATCGCCGGCTGCAGTTTCGGTCAAGGTCAAAGTAAACGGACTGGACTCGGTGGGTATCTAAAATCCTACAAAGTGTCTCTGGTGATCTGTTGTCTCATCCAGATGTAGTATGCTTTTCCCGGAAGCGATCATTGTCTTAGTTGCTTGAATCTTGCCAATAATATTTGCCTCCTGTGTGGACCACTGGACTGTGTTGTAAGATGGTAGATTATCGAGGCGGTTGTCACATAATCGGGAAGCTACTGTTGATATACATGTGTCTGTTTTTCGAAGACTGACACCAAGTCTATACATGTTACTAACATAACATCAGCAAAAGTTGGAAGTTTGTATCTCTGGTGTAGTAAATCCTCAATTTTGTCTACCAGCTCTGTTACAGCAGCTCTCTCTATAACCGCTAGTTCTTGTGCAGTAGCCACATCCAGCCCCTGCTGCAAGCACTGCTCTTTCCATTTCTGTGCTTTCTCTTTGTAGTAGGAAGTTTTCTTGTGGATCTTTATATTTGGCTTACTTCAGTTCTTGCACTGATTTTTGCAGCGAATTAGTTTACCTATGTAACTGAACAATCCGCTCACTAAGGACATCTATTTCTTCCTTCTCTCCATGTTTAGTGGCATCTTCGCGTTTTTCCCTCATTTCCACATTGTCCGGATTCCAGGGCTTCAAAGTTTTCTTCCCTTTATCCACCTCCACTTGGTACTCCATGCATTCACTTTCCAACTGATGAAGCCGCTGTTGAACACGTTCATTCTTCTGTTCACCACTTGACAAATCCTTTAGTACTTCATCATGGTGGGAATCTAGGTCTTTTAATCCGGAAGTTATTAGTAGGCTGTCCCCCTGTAATGATTCTGTGCGCATTTTTAATACGTCCACTTCATTGCAGAGTTTTGCTTTGTGAGGGTAACACTGGCCTGCACAACTGGGTTTGGGGGTTCTTTCGGATTTGGACATAGAAAAAGCTTATTAAAAAGCGTCATTTAAGTTTCCGACTTTATGTGATCCTCTGGGCAACGCATTCTGCTGCTTAACTAATTTGTTCACATCATAATATAGACTACATTCAGCGTGCAGAGTTGCACAGAAAGGGAAAGGTAATGTAGCCAGATACAAAATAATGTTGTCCAGAATACCTTATCTCTACGCATGAATGACCACAAATCAAGAATAATGCCGTTAATACTAACCGTTCTAATTTGTTGTCCAGTGTTTTGCGCTGCAAACAATGATGTTACGAATTGTGTTACGAATCCCGTCTTTAAAACATTGCATGATATTTTTGCATGATCAGTTTCGTGTCATTGTACACAGAGCGTACATTCTGGAAAGATGTATCGTGTCATTGTACACAGAGCGTACATTCTGGAAAGATGTATCTGTGTGGTAAGCACCTTTACGATCAAACCCTGCAGAATGTTCTTTATGTTAGTCTATAAATATGATCAACGAAGCTGGTCAGCTCACGGTCACTTTACGTATGTCCAGTTGAGAGAATATTTACTCTCGGCCACTTTGAAGGATCTTGCTGGGTTTGGAGATATCTGCTTTCACGCCATTCGACATACGTCAGTTTGTACTCCACTTTTCTGTGCGTAGCGCTTCGTTAGCTTGTGTTTCGCCACTTGCTTTGTATGAGACGTTTCTCAGGAGCTAGTATTGCTCACTGTTCCTTTATGCGATTACTTTTCATACTTTTCGTACATTTCATCCCAGCCTACCCTGAAAGTGACTTTGTGTATATTTCCGAGGACTGACACATACATCTTCAGCTCGGCATCACCGACGCTTTTTTCAATCTGTTCGCCCAGAAAAGTTGCACCTGGCCACGGAGATGGATATATACTAATGTAGGCGTACCGTGCCCATTACTGATTGTCAGTTACAGGACAGTCATCCTTCGATTTGAGAATTGTAAAGGACTGTGAGAGCCAGAATATTACAGTCGGATTTGGACGCTGTCGTCATAAAGGAACTATACATTTTTATAATTATCCATTTATTTTGCATATTATTGTCAGTTGTACTATTGGTCTACTTTGTACAGTTGTATGTATTGAACTTAGTCTAGCGCTTTCGTCTGGCTTTCTTTGATCTTGTGTGCCCATCACTGTCGGAGAGTTAACAAGCCATTTGTTTATCATTTTTCCTCTCCGATAGTGGTACCCTTAAACTTTGTAATGTCAGCCCATGGGCAAAGATGTCTCATTCATCCTGTCTTTCTCCGAGCCAGGGAGATATATTGTCCGGATATGACAAATTTTTCTTTCTCTTAAGCTCTTCCCTTATATTGCGGTAATGAAGATTAACTGACTGCTGGTTTAAGGTCGCACAAAAGTTTAGATAAAGTGTGCTTCAAAAGTTACCTAAGCTCAGACTTGCAGTAATCTGAAACTAACCACCCTGGATCGATTCCAAAAGTCTAGGGACCACAAGAAAAACCACAATACTTAATTTAAGGACCATAACCAAAACCACAATATTTAATTTAGGAACCACAACCAAAACTACAATACCTAATTTAGGGACTACAATAATAGCTAGAATACTTAATTTGGGGACCACAATACCTAATTTAGAAACCACAACCAAAACTACAACACTTAATTCAGAAACCACAACAAAAATCATAATACTTAAATGGCGTTTCTAATCAAGTAATTTCTGATTTCTAATAATCCTGTCGTCGACCTAATGGAGTCAATGCATATATGTACAATTGGTAAATACCTGGAATGTTCCTACCCTTGACAAAGGCTATTATCGAGTCCGGAGTCCAAGGCCATAGCTTGTTTTCATTTCTTGCATCCATAGCTGAACTGAAATGACAAGACACTTTTAATTGTGTGAAACCTGAATAGATAAGCATAGAAAGTTTCTGTCTGGTGTAATTAAACATTCCCGTTCCGAATTTGAGACTAGTAAAGCATATACTTACCAATACCTTCTTTCGCCGTAGTGACAATGAGTTCATTCAGGTTTAATGCCGTGACTCTTTGCGATTACAACACAACCAAGGACTTCACAGTACGCTGCAAAAGAACGCCTCGGTCGATCCCGCAATGTCGATTTCGTGTGCAACATACTTGGCAAATTCATTAGTGGCTGTCAGTGGCGTAATATGACAAAACACACCTGTGTTTTCCCACGCATGGGGGGCGTGGATACGTCGCATAGCTTTACACTTTATAATGAAGATGGCGTGTGGCAGTCACACCTGAGAGTGAGCTGCGCTGGCAAAGGTATTGGGAGTGTTATTTACATTTGTGTTCATATTTGGGGGGGGAGGCTAAGTTTTATCAGTGGTTATATTATCCTAGTTGCTGAGATTGTTAAGGAGTTCACAAAATGTAAATTCAATACATTGGTTGAAAAATGTCATATTTACAACTGTAAAAACAGACGCACATATTGACGTCACCAGGGTTTGGTGGGATGAAATTGAGATGCAAGGGCGGTAATTCTTCACACCAAAACAATCGGAAAATTCCACTGTAGAAGGATTGAAGGGAGAGGCTGGTTATTTGAATCAATCAAATTTGATCTTTTTTATTATTAGTATTTTACACATGTATAAACATGGATGTTTGCCTAATCGTTGCCATTTTTATTTGCGCAATAAACATATCTGTCAACAAAACTACGTGCGGTAGTTAAGTGACTATAGACATAAACGGTGTATTCTTCCGCTGTTGTTCTAGATGTGTATCCCACACAGCATGGAAAGATAAAACATAAGTCACATAAGATAAGCATAAGTCATTTGCCTTGGTTATTTTTCTTATTTATTACACAAATGCTCTTTAAAAATACACAATTGTCTTTAGGAATCATTTTAAAGGGTTTAGAAATAGTGTACTTTTAAGACTTTGAAAATTATTTTTAAAAGCTTTAACAATGCTTAAACAGTTGCGTCTGTAAAATGCCGTAAAATCTGGGCCTCCGGCCGTAGGTGAAAAGGTCCGTCACTAACCTGTGGATGTTCGTGGGTTTCACCTAGGCTCTGCCCTCTTTCCTCCCAACATAGAGCTGGCCGCCGTCGTATAAGTGAAATTCTTGGGTTCGGAGTAAAACACCAGTCAAACAAATTAAGTAAAATCGCTGATCAACATGACCACTTTTACTGTGGCTGTAAATCGCGAGATCTGTACATCAAGCTTAAAAGCCTTTTCTCTCTTTTCGGGTGGAGCTCTGCCTGTCAATCAAGAATTCTCAGTCGTTCTGAAGGCAAGGGTACAAATGGGGATTCCCCTTTCATCAACACAAAACCCGCCTCGAAGATGACTAATGATTGGACGATATTGAGGTCACTGTTCCCTCCTTGCACACGTCACCGCAGGTCTGCAGGTTTTGTAGGGCAAACCTTCATAATGCTGTCTAGACTAGTCGAAATTGCATAAATTATGTGAAAGCGATTGTTGGGGAAATCATGTTAATGAGGAAAATTTCCAGAAATGTATCTTTGGACATTTTGCTTGTCTTTGCAATTCTGAGTGCTGAGGACGTTTGCCACTCCCTCGCTTGACATCTGTGGCTGTATTAGTATCAGTGTCAAATATATACAAGGCATAATATAATAGAGGAAGTAACACGTCATGTCAGTCATATGACTGTGGTTCTTTTGAAGACGTGTCTGTGGTAAATCGAAGTGGGGGGGGGGAGGGAATCTGTAACAAGCCTAGACATGCATCTCAACATACTTATAAGACTAGATACCTGTGTTGGAAAGCAGTTAACGTTGTATGATTTTGTCACATCAAAGGGCATGACCTACTTATAAAACACATCGCCACCAGGTACGCGTGCAGACAGACTACGGACAGTATACGATTTAACATCTGCGCAGTGAATGATCTACTTACGGTGAAGAAGACCCACGTATATCTGTAGAAGGCTGGACAGTCCTTGACAAATTGGCATTATACCAAACCAGCTGCAGGGCTGCCGATCCACCATTATCCCTGCTAGTTTCCCGTCCACTGTTGTGTTACCGCCATTGCGAGAAAAAGTCGGTTAAGGACCAACTACACCAGGCAGGGCACGCTAATACTCCTACGTCAGTGTGACCTGGATGTAGACCGTTAGCATTTATGGCTCTTTATTTATTTATTTATTTCATTGATTTTTTACGCCGTACTCAAGAATATTTCACTTATACGACGGCGGCCAGCATTATGGTGGGGGGAAATTTGGCAGAGCAGTTTGCTGGCGGATGTGTTAGCAGCTGTACTTTTAAAAAGAGCGTAGCGGAAACGCTATAGAGTTTGAAAACATGTGTTACGCGGTGCGATAATAGCTAACCTAGACGGAATGACGTGACCAGCTTACTGAACATTCATGTCGTCAAGGGGAGTTATGACAATTGCGCCCATTTAGTGTAACATGATGACCCAGTGGCGGGTAAAATTGTTCACGTTATCCACAGTTCAGCTTGATCACCGCGGGTATGTTGTAAGCCAGATTGGCATTACAGCCTCCTAACTCTCGGGCTTACCTCAGATTGCATAATATGTAAATATCCTATCGGATGAGACACGGCCGTATATCAGTTTATTACGTTAACGGCCACCGTTATGGTGGGTAGAAACTGGACAGAGCCTGTGGCAAACCTACCCAGTGTCTCCAGGTCAAAATCCACATTGCGATTTTTCCTCTCAACTATATGTGGTTAAAAATTCATACAGTCTACCGCACATATGCATTTCAAAGCTCCTTGATACTTCTCATAGAGTTGAGCTTTGCAAGCGAGTTAAAACATTGCTTATTTCTTCAGAGGGGTTCGTAGTTTTACTCAGAAATCACAAATTGAGTGAACTGAAAGAAGTTTAATTCTAGGTTTTCCGGTTGAGGCGAGCCTAGTTTGTAAATATTAATGGATGAAGTCTGTATTATGAAATTCCTTGTGACAAAATCTTTCTCGTCTAGACACGCGATTGAAAAAAAAAAAAAAAAAAACAACAGACGACAACTGTTGAACTCGCTTTTTGTGAGTCCAAGTGTAACAATCTAAACCATTAGTGAACAAATGCCCTTCTTAAGTCAGGCACTGAACATTGCCAAATATACAAATGATTTCTTGTACTTCTCTGAATTTCGGCATCATTCAGATTAGTAGATGTCCTTTAGGAAGTGAGTGACAACCATGAAGTGCAATTCCATACATGTAACGACATCACGGGTAATATTTCTAGGGCTTGCCTGTTCTAGTGTGGAACCCGACCTCTTGTTAATTAAAATCATTCAGGGTTTCATTTGAACATCCAGAATTAGAGGGATAGAAAGAATTGACGTCATTAGTTAGATATTTTCTTGTTTTTCTTCTTTTTTGGCAGGACTTTATAACGCTCAGTGTACAGAGTAAGACGTGATATCATTGGCGGGAGGATACTGAATTTTGTTGCACATCTTCTTTAAGACCTCAGCTTTGTTGTTCACATATCATTGCTGTGCACATCCGGGTTGTCAGAATGGCAGCATGACAAATAAGCAATGCGCCACTTCTAGAAATGGTTTTCATTCCATGCCCTTCTCTAGAATATTCCATTGATATGACAGCGGCCTGCGTTGTGGTGGTAGTAATTCAGACGGAGTGCGGTGGAAACACGTTGTTGTCAGACGTTTCCACCTACGAGGGGAGAGGAAGCCAGCATGAGGAGCTGCAATTGAACTTATAACTGGCGAGAGTCCTCATCGGTCATAACGCTGTGCTAGAGCGCTAACCCGCTGAGCCACGGAGGACATGTGTGTTGTGAAAATTACTGAATGACAAGTAAGCAACAAGTAGCTTTTCCGAGAAACAGGTCTATTTAGACATAGTAATCTAAACAAGCAACAGGATGTGGGTGAATAATGTATGTAATGCTTCCGACAAAATCATTCTAGTAAGCCTGACCTCCTATGCAAGCTAAAGTCCATTCACATACATCAAATGCCTTACGTCTGACACATAATGTCCCTCTTTAATCTTTCTTCTTTAGTATTGTACATTTCATATCTAAACCTTTCAAAGACACTCTGGAAAATACAGGTGTTTGGATAGAACCTATATTGCCACGTGCAGAGAGAACTATTTATTGCTCTCACAAGTAGTCAACACAGTTACCCTGACGAAAAAGCATTGTAACGATTCCCTCTGTCAAGTACGACATGAAACCCATGCATACAAACATACACACCATTCCTTCAAACAGACATATTTCATCTCATAAACACACAGCGACATGCTCAAGGGATTGGTCACAGAACACCAGTTATCTCTCTCGGGGAGACTTTCTCCTGACTGCTCTGATACAAACACTGAAAGCAAAACCAGTGGACCGAGAACGGTGACGGTATTATTCCAATGTTTTCAGCTAACCTGTAAAACCTGATCTGTTGCTAATTTACCTCAATTAAGATTTATTCATGTGTTAATGCTAATGCTTACAATTACCAAATTAGGAGACCTGTATCAACATGTCATAAACAGGACTAGGTAAATATTCTTGAAATATTGCATGCAATTTATTCCACGTCACTTCCACAAGAAGTTGATTAGCTCTTGACATATCTTTGATCTCGTTCACCAGTCACATATCGCGAAAACTACCACCTCGCTGTGGGCGGCAAAGAGGAATTTTCTTGGACGTGTTTTGCACCACAATGCCAGTGTGGAATATTCTGTTTATTAGTCACGCAACAGCATACAATACCGACCCCACCAACTATACTAATTTTATCACAATCTAAATAAGGGAAAGTACGCATTATCTGCCTACGATGTACTGCACTTTATCTCGCGTCAGACAAAATCCTCTGTTTTCATTGGACAGTGATGGTCACATGGTAGACGTGTATATCTCTATACCTCGCAGCAGATGCTACACGCGTTTGATGATACAACAGTAGCGAGAAAGACATGACGTCGCAGTTAACAATGTGACGCAGCAATGACCCCAACGACACAACGTCACAAAGGGAATGTTGAATGAACATTGTCAAGAACGTTATGATGTCATAATTCCCAGACCATTGCTTGATGTATTTCAAGGCTCCTCCACGTGACGGGAAGTTGAAGCTTCTTTTGTTTTTCAAGAAACAAATTTTTAGTGTTGTTTTCCGGGTCTTCCGCGCGAAAAATTCGTTACATTGTCACTGAGTAAGAGAATACGAAACTATATGAGGTCAACAAGCCTCATTTTTCATATATGAGACTTACAGACCCCATATAGTTTCGTATCCTTTCACTCAGTAACAATGCACCGGTAACTAATATTATATTAATATTCACCAGACAGAGGTGCTTCTGATTTCAAGAAACAAAATTTCCGTGTAGTTTTAAGGGTCTTTTGGGGGATGAATTCACTACATGGTCACAATACGAAACTGTATACGAAAACTGTATGCGGTCAATAAGCTTTATATTGGGCTTACAGACAACATGTGGCTTGGTATTCTTTCACTTGGTAGCCATGTAACTAATAATACCTGTCTGCGGCCACAGAGCTCTGTGTACGTGTAGGTACCTATTTCTATCTATTGTGTTGCACAACTGGTGCAAAAGTTCGTCTAGGTTAGCGGGTAGAAAAAATATATATACAAACGGGTGTATCTGGGCCAGATGAACAGTTCAGGGTAACAGCGGGCCTGGGTAAACTGTTCTTTCGTTCGGGGAATCTGATACACTCGTGTGTCTTTGGTAATAACCATTTACGCAGGCCAACACAAATTCTAAACAGCTTATATACGGGCTAAATACAATTCCATGTACAATTTGGAAAAAATATGAATTGATAGTGTGGATCGCTGATATGCATAGGTGATAATATATATGTGCACACTGAATACCTTCCTCCCTATGTATCAAGCTACAGAAGGAGGGTAAAATAAAAACAAAAAGAAAAAAAAGAAAAAAACAGAGAGCCTATTGTGTACAAGATCGCTTATTTAAAGTCATTTGTCAATACTGGTGTCTGGCTTCCGCGCAAATGTCACCTGCTGAGATTTGTATGATTTCCTATATGACTTGTACAGCACACCAGTGTCGATGCTGTTTGGGGTAATTAAACCCAGAAAATAAATCAAGGTTCAGTGCTGGATTTTCTTACATTATCTAAATTTCACTTGAATTCAGAACTGAGTGTATGTAATAACAGGAAGCTTTAAGGACATCACTGATATCCCACGTTGTTGCTTGTATGCCTGCGGACTAAGTAAGTATTTAATGTAGGATGTGGTGTCGGATTCGGTAACGTGGTGGGTATAGCGCCTGCCTCTATAAACGCCTCAACTCTAAATCTAAATCGAAACAATATATGATTGTTTGAGTACGGTATCACTTATATTACATTTCAAACTAGGGGTAGGATAGAGATTTGTTTGTCCTCATGAAGAATTCGTTTAATTCCAAATTCGTTTAATTCCTATCATTTGAAAGTCTGTTCGTGCGATTTCGTGATTCGTGCGATTAGCCTGAATTCGGTACACACTGTCACACCGGTGTTTGCTGTCCTTTTTCCTCTCTCCGCACCATTGAAATCAAGTAGCAGTACAGTGTCCCCCAGTCATTTCCTTTCAGTAAATTTTGCACGGAAGTAAATCGTGTCTGTAGAAAAAACTATTCACAGTTTTCTGATCCCAGGACCACGAAGCCGTTTCAGGCTTTAGTCAGAGTATGTCTAGATTTAAAACAGTTTTCCCTGATACCATTTCTACTTACCTGAAAAGTTCCTGTTTGAAAAATCGGAGTGACGATTTTCATGATAAAATAGAAAATTAGCGTTTAATTGTGAGTTTGTAAATTGAAAAAAATAAGCACCCACACCACAAGCTAGAACTAAGCCTTAGTCACGTTTTTGACAGCTTAGCTGTCCTGTACCTCTGTTTCTGAAAAGGAGCCCAGTGAAATAAGGAAGACACCCACGTGTGATTTTGTGCCCTGCGAGGATTTCTTTTTGAATGTATACCTATAAAGTAGGCATGCGCTGTAGGGATTATGACATACACAGTCTCAGCATTATCTTTAACTTAGGAAAATCTTGTGAGCCTGCAAAGCCAATGGCAATTCTATATGTAGATGTCTTTCAGGAAATATGGGGGAAAATCAGAGGACTGATTACCTTGCTGTGTGAAAAATCATTCGCGCAGTCCTCAGTGTGGTATACACTTCATTACATTATGTAATGTGCTTGTGTATTAATACCGAGTCATTGGACCGATATGTAAATATTTACTTTATGATGACCTTATTATATTATGTACCAGTAGATTTGGTAGATACGCTTGCTTGTTTTTTCATTTCTGCAGATATTACCTAACCGAAAGTACGGATTGCCAGGGGTGTTGGAATAAAGTTGAATTCGGACGGAAGGTTTAACTCGAGCAGGAGTCATCTTTGAGTACATTCCGTAGATCACTTGCTGGTCCGTGCTGATGAAGTTAGACTCCAGACAGTGGTTCACGAAACGTATGTAATCGCGTGTGAAGGTTTCCATTACGTCAGTTCTCGCTAAATCCATTCCTCCGCTTACCCATACTATGTTGTCAAAGACGATTTTTGGGGGATCTAGCCGTCGTCGAATGTACCAACCTGAGAATACGAAACCTTGTCTGGATCAAAGTTCGACGGAAGAGACAGCCCAAAACTGAAATCCTCTCTGTTAGAGCGAAAATAACCAATATCCAACCAGCTGATGTATTTGGTACGAAAATAACTTTCTTTTGTCACTTTTTGCAGAAATTTAAATTTTGCATGCATTGCGCAGGAGTACTCGGGTATGACCGTGTTTGGAAGGTGCTATGGATAACCCGGCGTATGAAAGATTTCAGCGATTCGGTCTCTCAGTCCAAATGACTACAAATCTTTCCGTTCTATGAGGAACGTCTTAGTCTTGTTGGCGAACTTTGAGCGGAGTCTGGTGAAGTTTACATAAACCTGCTCGTCATCAGAAAAGGCCACCACTGGGTTAGTTATTGGCTGAAGACTCCCACCCACTTCATATACTCCTTAGGACCCTGCTCATGATCTTTCCTGCCTTTGAAAAACTTCCCTATGTTGAGATATGAGGTTACTATTGTAATATCATCGCTTAACGGTTCAGAATGTTTTAGTTGAAATTGAAGAAAACTACATCAGCACAGATTGATGCCTGTAATTAAAGAGGTAAGCCTATTGTTCCTTATTGTTAGCTACCAACGACTGCTTAAGACGGACGCCTACTGGTGTCACAATGAAAGATGAAATTTTGACTTGTTTACTCTCGCTCGTAAATCCATTCGAATCTTTCCTAGAAAATTTCGAATTCTTACTCGAGAATTCTCGAGACACGTCCATGTACTTGTTGCGTATGCATCTTCGGCCACGTTAATTACTTCTTTCAAACTGTTGACCGTCTATGAGAGTCGAAGGCTAGTTTTTGACCAGTTGCCCAGTCATGCCCTCGTTTAAGACCAGTTGTCTTCCAACAATATCAAATGGTCCGCTTATACAGAGGTCACCACAGACTACAAAATATTTTAGCATGGTCTGCATAAAGCTTTTGTAACCTGCCAGTGGAAGATCCACGGCGGATACTGAACATGTGTAAATTATATTGATCTATCCATGAAACATGTCCAGACGACCAAACAAGGGCCCGAAGAGCATAATTTACTGTCCTATCCATGAAACATTTGCAGGCAACCATTGCAGGATCTACAGAGGACAATGAACACATGTGAATAATGCACTGACCTACTCTTCGTGAAATATCCGCAGACAAGCAGCAGAATAGCCACAAATGGTTCTGTTTATTTATTTAGTGATTTGACTGGTGTTTTACGCCGTACTCAAGAATATTTCACTTATACGACGGCGCCCAGCATTATGATGGGAGGAAACCGAGCAGAGCCCGGGGGAAACTCACGACCATCCGAAGGTTGTTTTCAGACCTTCCCACGTACGGTGAAATGGTACTGAACATGTGGGTAAATATACTCGACCTAATTCTAGGACCAGGATCACAAAGCTGCCTTAGGCTTAAATGAGAAATGGTCTCAAATTTTTGTATTATTTCTGAACCTAATTTTCAACATAAATGCCAGTTTTCAAATCGTGCAAGCTGAGTCGGAATTTTAGCGCACTGAACAGTTTTTTGTTGTTTGCAGTCAGAACAACGCCTTGGAAAAGTGACATAGCCAGGACCCTCAGACTAGGTCAAAGCCTTATCTTGTGTAATTTCCGATTTTGTCACCTTTATACGTTACGAAAATCAGCAGAACTCCCAGTCCAAGGGACTATCAGCAATATACCTCGACGGACAGTCACCATGCAGGTTTGTTCTGAAATGGAACAAAAACAATGACAATTTGGAATGTCGCTTGAAGAGGCATTTCATTGTTTTATTCTTTATTCTAACATACCTCCAAAACCATTAACATAAAAAGCAACTGTGAGACAAACGTGTTCAAACTCCAGGCACACACACCTTGCGCCCACGTAATGGACGCTCGAACAGATCCGTTTCACTACTATAAAAACGGGGGTAGATGTTGTGTGTTACTCCAGTCTGTTGTGTTCCGTAAGTGATTTTAACACAGGAAGCTACGTTTTATTTTTTAATTATTTAATTGGAAACAAAGTAACAACAATAAAACCCGCAACTGCGATATATCGTGCAAGTCCTAGAGGTTCTTCCTTAAAAGAAAAGACAACCCGCTGGATCAAATATACGTATGTATTAATAAGGAATCCCATTCATAGCACACAAAACGTTACTTTACATTGCATTTCAAAGGAAACAAAGAGGCCCATGTGGGGAAAATCGAATGTACCACCACGCTTTCAACTTTAACCAATCAAGAGCGAGATATGTCTACCTCATACATAGATATACGTTGTCACTGTTAATATGTCGGCTGTATTAAACTACGTGCAACATCGGTGTTTTCAAAAGCCCACATTGCGTGCATGCAGACTGACTGGCAAAGAAATTTAAGTACGGTAGCTCATTGTCAGTGAAACCGAGTTCCAAGGGCAAAGAGCTGCATATGACATTGACAAAAGGCGGAGGGAGAAATTACGATGCAAAGAGGTGGAGAGGCGATAATTCGAAGTTGCGATGCTGAGGGGGAAAGTTGCGATAGAGCGAGGGAGCGAAGTTCGTATGCAAAGAGGTGAAGTTACTGAACTTAACACTTTTGCTTCATCGCCCTTGGTTTTACTGGAGGCATAGATGAAAGAAATATCTCTGGGCAGGTTAATGGGTCCATTTATTATCCAATATCTACGCTAAGAGTGTCTCCTCTGGGCTTGATTCCAAATAAACAGGTCGGGGAATTTAGGCTACATAGCCAGAAAAATCGCGATCAGTCCCTGCCTAAAAAATGGTGATCAGCTCAATACCAAAATATAGTCATCAATATAGACCCTCACCATTTACCCTCATCACCAAACATTCTTGACGGCCATCAATATTTTTGTTGATAGCTGGCAATGGTGAATGTCTTTAGTGATCACCGTTTTTTGGTAAATGGCTGATCCGCAATTAAAAAAGAGACAGGCGTTATTCTTTATTGTATATGGTATTTAAAACAATCCGACGTCTCTCTGTGTTTATACTAGCCACCTTCATATATGTGGAATAATAGAATTCCAGAGAAAACAAGGATCAAAGAAGGAGAGGGTAGGTGGGTGGGTGGAGAGGGTGAAGGGGAGGGGGTGAGGGGCGGAGGGAAGGTGGGGTGAGGGGAATGAGTGGTGCCGAGAGTGGGGAGGCACACTGTACGTAAGCCCTGTATGACCAAAGCAACACAGTCGCAAAACAAGGAAGTCAAAGCAACACTTACGTGTATTACCCTGATATAATCTTTGATACTATCTGATCTTTGGAAGTAAGAACCGTCTGTGAACTCTCCAGAAATATGACGAATGACAGCAGGCAAGATTTTAGGTTTGGAGAGCTTTCGAGGCGCTGGTATACTTTGAAATTATGCTCCAGTTCGTGTGTTCTGAAAAAACAATGGAATGTAAACAAATGAATGCACACACATCAACAAACGAGTACGATATTACATTGACATGACTGACTTGTTAACTGATGAATTGACTAGATGTACGCATTACAGCACAATGATTGAAATTATGTGTCAGTACCGTGTCTTCCTTTGTTTGGTCAAACAATGTAGCAGTTACAGTATTATCGTTATTAGAGACCACACTTTCTAGAAATTGGTGAGACTTATCCGGGTTTTGAACCAACGCCCGCAAAGTCAGTCACCAAATCGCCAGCAATACATGCCAACCATGTTGACCACTCGACCAACCAGCCTTCTACAAAAAATAGAAGGTAGCTGACCGGTAGACAATACTTCGAAAATGCATTACCCTCTGATGATCAGAAATGATACAGCTGTCTTAGCCGAACATATCAGATTGGTAGATGTCATTTAGAAAGTGAATTTAAGTTTAACAGTATTATCGTTATTAGAGATTACACTTTCTAGATATATCACAGGTTCAGGTGCTAAAAACTGGCTGAGACCTATCCGGGTTGATTGGCTCGAAACGGTTATAATATATACCCTAGCGGCATGTCTTCCAACATACTCTCGTCCTATTTCGAAACAAAGTTGCGTGGAAGGAGAAGTTAAGGTTAGGTTCCTATTCTAGATGTCAAACCTCCCTCCATTTTCACCTATATTTATTACCATGAAAGCCTTATATGAAAGCGTGTCATTTCATTTGCCTCGAGAGACGGACATATCCTCCCCCAGACAATCCCCTCCGCAACCCCCAAACCCACCCCATATACAAGGAGGGCGTACAAGTGCTGACATAGTCTTATTTACAACTTGTCGCGTGGGGTTATCCCTGATGAGAGATTACCTGCCCATGTTTTCACAGCTAAGTTCAGATTTGACCTTATTCATGAAGTGCTGTTCTTTAATCCCTCTGGTTTGAGTTTTATTGGCATATCTGTATGTGTGTTTGTGTACGTGTGTTGATTTATGATATTAACATCAGTATTATAATCATTATAATTTCAATTATAATTGAAACTATAGTACCTAATATACTCTAAATTACAGTAAAAAATATATAATTAAAATGCATAAAAAGAAAAATAATAACAGAAAATGGCTAAAACCATGCTCAAAATTCAAGAAAGGAGCTAAGGAGGCCTGTTCAAATAAACATACAATGAGTTTAGTCTTTGTAGGAAATATCTATGTAAATGAACATCTAATGATCCAGCCATAATCTGTTGTTTTAATTTGGACTCACAACTGCCCGGGCCTTTCGACCCTTGCAACAATACACAGCCGGCTAAAATACAGCTAGTCTGCTCATTTAGGTTAATAACTAGTTTTTAACTAAATGTTTAGAATTTTCCCCCATAGTGTATTTAAGTAACAGTAACATGGCTTTATGTTAGCTAAAGTGTTTAGACCAAGTTTTATTTTTTATTTTATACCACTCTAAAGGCTTTTTTTAAGAGCAGCCTCTACTTGTTCTATTTTCAATATCAGGTGTTAGTTTTGTCAAGTCAGCTAGGCTTGGACAAGAGGGGGGCCAGATTAAAACAACGGGTTATCGGTTTGGTTATTGCATGTTTATTGACAAAGAAAATAGCTGGATAAGACTTACTAAACTTATAAGATCACAAGTTTTGTTTGGGGGGAGTTTTGCAAATACAGGGTATAAAACAATTTGGCTAAGCATGAATTTTAGAGCTGTTGAAAATTATGCAGATAATCAAGACATCTAGAGGAGGCGAAAAGTTGTATTATGAGGGCTATCCGTTTGGAATGTAGTGAGAGAAAAACCACTCCCTGCAAAGGCGCCCTGGCAAGTTTGAGTAGGGAAGATATTCACGCGACAGTCCCTCACTGATGAGCGGCCATTTGCCAAAGACGTAGAGAAGGTCCGTTGTGAAATCAGAGACTGGTCCCAGACAACAAGGAAAACGACCTCACATATACCGTACACTGCCATCGAGGAGCTTCGCGAACCAGCGAGATCCCATGTTGGTAGGATAGACGTCATGAAGAGAAATATAAGGCGGAACAAACAAGCTGCATTTCCAAAAGATCCAAATAGTCTTCAGGTAAATGAGAACTATACGTGCCCTAATAATCAAGAACTTGTAAAACTGACAGGGTGTTGTCTATTGCATTATCTACTAACTGATTTAGGTCGCATGTGTCAACAATTTTAATTTTGATGTTGACCATTCTATGCAATTTGAAATTTGCATAGAATCCTTTCAAATCACTGCCTAAAAACATAACTGCCCAGACCCTTTTTCTTAACATTCAGAGAACGACTATGTGTGCAACTACCATAATGCATGTTTTGTTTTTTTTTTCTTTTTCTTTTTCGTATTTCAGGAACTGGTTATTCCCGAAGAATGTTCCAACACAGGAGGAGAGGAACCTAAGCCATTCCTGATTCATGATAGCGGTCCACTGTCGGCACCAAATAGAATGGTAGTTTTCGCTACAGATGATGCCCTACCCCACCTAGCAAGATGTCAAGAGTGTTTCATGGACTGAGACTTTTCTGTGTCTCCTGATATATTTACACAATTGTACGTCACCCGAGGTCCGTTGCGTGATACAGCTGTGTCCTGTGTCTACGCACTGCTACCCAACAAGACTCAAGCGATTTATGAGACCATGCTGCAAGTGGTAGTGGACCGGTGTGAGGAGCTTGCTTTTACGCCAGACCCTACCATAGTCATGATTGACTTTGGAATGGTAGTTATGCAGGTTGTTCATGCCGTTCTTGGCAACCATGTTACAACCCAAGGTTGTTTTTAACATCTGACACAGTCATCATGGAGAAATATTCAATACCTTGGCCTGACCCAAATGTATCGGCAAGAGGCAGACATCAAACACTTCTGCGGGATGCTGAATGGTCTGGCATATCTCCCGTTAGATGAAATCATGGAAGGCATGAGATATCTAAAAGCCAATACCCCAGCTATATTAGGTGATCTAGTGGATTTCTGTGACACTGGGGGAATACCAATGGCTGAATGGCCAGAGAAAACACCGGTAGTGTACAACCTCCTCCAGCAAGCAAATAATACAGAAATACTCTCTGACATATTCAAATGAAATTATACGGTATATAACTACAAGTTCATACGTCAAAACTTTAAGGTTGCTGTCAGAAGAGATCATGGTATACACATCTTCAATAAAAGCTTCATTTATGAAGCACGGCTGTGTTCCACACAACCGCTTCATTGGAAGGAGTCCCTTAACAGATCTAGGCTAACACGGGCTGCGTATATGGTAACATTACCCAAAGGACATATGGAATATAACGTCATTCCACAGAGGCAAGAGGCAAGAGGCAGAGGCATTTGTAAAGATCGCCACGATATGGCTGAGATATTGCCGATGTGGCGTTAAGCCATAATCATTCATTCATTCATTTGTAAAGACAAATGTAAAGGGCAATTGGCAGAGTGGTTTAAAGGGAGGACTATGCACCGGAAATGCTATCTGACAAAGAGTTCGAATCCAACAGCATTCACAGATAAGAGTATATAGTTACACACACTCTGAACTTTACACCTGAAATTCTTTAACCCCCAAAATAAAACATCCCCCAATTATTGGCAACCACAAAAAACACGCCCCCTTTTTAGACACTTTATTAAGTAACCAATCAAAAAATGTCTTTAATCATGCGGCCGTCGAAAAATACATAGCATCATGCATAATTAGGAAAGCCACACGCGCAGCTACCTCAAGTTTGCGAATCCTAATCTCTTTTCAGACTGACTAGAACGTATACATGTAGAATGTAAACAACTCAATCGTACTTAAATTCCACATATCAATTACACTAAAGCATTCGTTATTTACACAGCTTGAATCGTGGGAATATGTTACGAGGACGACTTTCTAATTAGGCTTGTCATTGCAACTGGGACAAGCATGCTCCCATCGTGGCCACATTTTCGTGACCACGATGACTGTCTCAATTTAGTTAAGGCTATATGATTTATTTAGATACTTAAGTGAAATATCCAGTAAATGTATATATCACAAACTATGAATACAGTAACTACAAACTGTACCTGAAGAGTGGTTCTCCTCACATATCCAATACTTAGAGATTTGCCGGCCGGAAGTGAACTACAACGCCTGCACGTAGACATAACCAGTGCAAAGTCTCGTTTCCGCGTACATAACTAAGAAGAAATAATATTACGGCTTATCTTATCGAAACCAAAGTATGGTGTTGTGTATGAACTACATGGACCTAATTTATTTATTTATGTTTTTAATTGGTGATTTAAGCCGTACTCAACGGTATTTCACTTACCCTAAGGCAGTCGGCATAATAGAGAACAGAGCCCGAGAAATGCCGACGGTCGGTTAACGCGTTAGTGCAGGGCAGTGACCCAGAAGCCTCTCGCCAATACCGTCGCTCTGAGTTCAAGCACAGCTCATGCTGGCTTCCTCTCTTGGCATTGCTTAAGTTTATTAAAAAAGCACCTGTGCAGCCATCACTCCATTATTACCAACGTATTTTTGAGCTTTATAAAATTTACAACTTGAGATCAACAAAACAGCTAGATAACTGAATTCTCCTAGACTAAGTACCCCCACGTCGAAATATTACAGCTTTTGTTTTATTTTCGTTTATTGTTAAGCCAAAATTTTTCCTTATAGGTATACAATGTATTAAAATGTCTTGTAATCCTCCAGTGGTTTCCGACATTTAAACAACATCATCAGCAAACAAAAGTAAATAGAGAAACAATTCGCTAAGCATTAGGTTACTCTCTGTTTCATTAGTTAGTACTGCTCCTGGTCTTCAACAAATAAAGCAAACAATGCAGGCGACAAAACCGCACCCTGCCATAGCCCATAATCACATTAAAAATAACTCACTTTTACGTTCATTACCAGCAACACATGATTTCACTGACAAATATACAGCTAGCAATGCCTTTAAAATCCCCCCTTTCACTCCAAGTTTCATTAGTTGATGCCACGATGTCGTCCGGTCCATGCAATCAAACGCTTTCTGGAAATCCACAAAAACTGAAAACTAAATCTCTTTTCCGTCCACTGAATAATTCAAGACTACACCATGTAACGAAAATACCGCATCAGTGGTTCCATTCTACTCTTCAAAACCAAATTGTACATCACTATTTTTATCATATTTACGCTCCCAATAAATAATTCCAACATTGAGGACACTTGTATACAGTTTAGACAAACAACTTATCAAAGTCCTGCCTCTATAAAAGGATGATTCATCACAGTAATCTTTCCTGTGTAACGGTATAATTATAGATTCATACAAAAGAGCTGGGAATTGTCCACTACTAAATATTACCTTCAATAACTTTGTGAAAATTGGAGATGGTTGGTCAACAAACGATATGAAAAACCCATTGATCATCAAATAAATTCCATGGGATTTATGACATTCGGATTTTAAAAAAGCATCCCTAACCACCTTTACAATAATATCTTGGTCGAGGTCTTCCTATACACATTCTATGTCTTCATCCTCATCTATATTGATATTTAAATTTTCAGAGCCAATTTCTGCATGAAGAGACTTGGAATAATTGTACAATTAACGTATTCAAATATTTTCACTGCAGTGTCTATTAATCTTCAATTTAAAATATTTAAAGAATTTACGCGGTTTACAGATTTTTATTGACCTAACTCGTGTATCTGCATCCTCTTATACTCGTTTTTAGACTTTCTGCATATCTTCTTATGTATACGTTTTCCTTGGTACAAAATAATTCCGTCGCCATTACTGAAGGGATTGTACTATTTTAAAACATCAATGTAGTGGTGTTTCGCCTCATAACATTCTTTCTTAAACCAGTAAGAATTCTATTTCTTGCTCTCACAAATTTTGAACTGTCAGATTATTCGATGCCCTGCTTAAGCCGTCTATTATCTTCTCGTAGCGGCACCGTTAGGTCATTCACACCAGTCACCCTGTCCTCTAGGGCACCTATATTTCTCTGCGTGTGTGTCGCACGATTACATAACGAGTTCACCCGTGGGTCAAATGATTGCTTTCGATGCGACAATTCAGCAACTGCTGCGTGAATAGCATCTAACTGGCCCAGTTTATTACTCATATTATCAATTTTCAAGCACAGTTCACATATCATACTTGGTGTTCTGTTTTGGTCTGGAGTGACCACATTATCATCCGGGTAACCGAGAGGCGCTGGACAGGTCACACCTTGAACTACTTGATGGGCGCTAGATAAAACCTGGGACATACGTGTGCCTGGTTGACCACTCTTCTTACCCATTTCACGAGGCCGGTCAACGTAAACGTTGTTGTTCACTCCTTCAGCCATGCCACTAAACACTGATTCACACTGCCAAAGTACGTTTTTAGGAATATTCTTCGTTTAACGCCTCATATTCAGATAAAGATAAACATAGATATACATATACAGTTCATCCCTCAGGTCCAACACCACATATACATCGTTAACATTATATATATATATATAGCCTATATATATATATATATATATATATATATATATATATATATATATATGTGTGTGTGTGTGTGTGTGTGTGTGTGTGTGTGTGTGTGTGTGTGTGAACATCAGGCATTCGACACAAGAGCAAGTCAGTACTTAGTCTGGTAGCACCTGGCTCAGTTCTATCCGAAGTGTGTCAGGTACTACCATATTTGTCTCTAAAGCTCGTTTGGGGGCGTTTGCTCAGTCTGACGGTCGTCGAAAAGCACTTGTCTTTAATCAGTATGCATGGTCAACAGGTCTGTAAGTAAACGTTGGAATTTTTATTAATATTATTATTATTGTTATTGTTGTTGTTGTTACTATTGATTATCGCCATACTCAAGCTAATGAGTATTTTCCACAGGTTAGTTATACACTTTCGCCCAACACTGATCGAAAAAAGGCTGTTCACAGAGCTTAAGACCAGCGTGCCCACGAGGGACGTCAATTGATAACAGTCACTGGGAGGGGGAACCCATGAATGGCTGGGGCACCAGAGCTCATGTTCTTCTTGTGTGCACGTATGTTAGTGACATGCCAAAGGTCCGAGGTTTTCCCCGGCAATCCGGGGATTTCATCAAAGCGGTGGTCGTCACGATGGGAGTATTATTCACCGGTATGGGTGCTTATGTCCCTGTTGATCAAGCTTCTTGATCAGGTACATATTAGGCGCCATACTGAAGAATTTTTCGTTTATATGCCAGCGGGTGGCGTTTTTGGAAGAAGGAAAGAGGAGTGCTCCGGTTAAACCACTTACCCTAGCCATTTAAGTACTTAAAAAAACATCTTAAATTACGACCAAAGCCTTTCCAACACTCGATCTCATTGGCCAGGGACCGGGTACTCTTTGGTTTTACTGTGATCGGTTCTGTTACTGGGTCCACGTGAACCTGTTGGATTTGATGTGAATAAAGCAAAACAGAGTAAAACAAATTTGATTTCATTTGATTGGTGTGGTTTGTCCTACTAAAGAATGCGACGGTGGCCAGCATTATGATGACAGAAAACCGGGCAGAGCCCAGGGGAAACCCACAACCATCTGCAGATTGCTGACGTACTTTCCCACATACGGCCCTAGAGACAAATGGATTGGTTGTATTAGCCACCAGTAACGTCCTGTCATGTCACAGCTTTTGAATGCGGCGTTGGTTAAGAAAAAAAAAGAATAAGTGGACAAATTACATGACTACGTTGCATTAATGAGTTATAGTTGCTATCGCTATTTCGCTCTGCCGTCTTTAATTCAAATAACACAGCTCATTTCTATAAATTAAATATCGCGAAGTGGCCTTATCACACAGAGAGCGGAAAGGCGGAGAACCATGCCAAGTCAACTTTGAAATGGTGTGTCTCTCCACTTTTGATTGAGCCACAGGAATTTCACACCCTGACAACAGGGTATACTACAACTGTTGGTTTATTGTACAATTTATTTATTTGATTGGCGTTTTAACGCCTTACCCAAGAATATCTGCCTTACACGACGGCTGCCAGCATTGTGGGGTGGGAAGAAACGGGATAGAGTCTCGGGAAAACCTATGACCATCTGCATATTCCTGGCGCCCGGAGAGGAAGCAATTAAGAGGTGGTATTACTCAATCGCTCTATAGAACTCTGTGTGTATGTATGTATGTATGTATGTATGTATGTATGTATGCTTTAGGTTTTACGTCGTGCTCAACAACTTTTCAGTCATATGATGACTAGTTCTTCGAATTCATACATATATAGTGTGTCTTCTTATGGCAGTTCCATGTACATGCAGTGCAAGTCGTGGGATTAACTGTAGGGAGTTGTCAGATCGAGACAAACCACGCCCAACAACTACTGAACAGGAGTTGATCATGACCTGTTGGGGACTAAACAATTCCGGATATTCCATCTTGCGCCGTACAACAGATGTGTTATGATACCGAAAAATTAGGGAAGGAATGAAGAAAAAAGAAATGACCCGCTCTGTTGAATCTTTAAATTGTTGAACGGGCTACATGAATGTCACTAGTTGCATTTTCTTTTGCTCCTCAAGGCTGCTCTTGTTCATTTTTTCATCTTCTCCAATAGTATCATTTTGTAAGACAGGCTTCAAAACTTTATCTCAGGTATAAATTTGTGGGTATTGTATGAAATGGGCGCGGATACACACTAAGCAAAAGTAGTAATAAATCAGGGTACACTGACCTCTGACTGGGTGGTTTTGACCTCTGTCAGCTGTTTGCTAACTTTACGAAAAATTTCATCGGTCATCCCGTATCAGGAATTAGACTGGCGTGTTGTCAGGGGGGCAAGGGCAAAGGGAGATAACTGTATAGAATAAATGATCGTTGGATCGTGAACGTGGGATATTATTCTGTGTACATGCCATTACTTTGCTTGACCAGGTTATCGCTGTATAGCATGTTTTTCTTCTAGGAATCACTGCCTGAGGTAGAATAATAAATGATGTAGTCCTCTGTGTTCGTTTGACAATTAATGAATGAATGACAGATTATGGCTTAGCTGGTGAGGATTGACAATAAAGGGGATATCTTCCGTGAAATGAAGAATTTTCTGCCAAAATATTTCAACCGGAAAATCTGCAACAATATAGCTGTAAAATACTGCGTTTCATTTCTGTTCAAACAGAGGATTAGTTGTGATGGGTGTCCATATAATTAGCTTTATGTGCGGCACATTCGAAATTTGAACCCGATATAACTTTGACTAAGAGTTCTGAATTCAGTAGGCATTTTCATGGCCATTAATACGACGATACACTCTCAGATAAAGGCGTGAGCACGGAAGGTGGGACAAAGAGAGAGGCATGCAGCGAAAAACAAATATATGTGGGCAGTGGTCACAAAAAAGGCTTTTATCGGATTTACTTCTAGAAAATGTCGACTGGACTGCAGGCATTGCGTTACCCACTTGGTACATCGAGTACTCCAAACAATGTCTTTTATTCATTTCTTTTTATGCAGTAAACCAGAGAGAGCCAAGGGGGGACCCACGACCAACCGCAAGTTGACGACAGACTTTCACGAACAACCGAGAGAGGACTAACCATTTCGGAAGTCATGTATCCTTGACTTTTTTTGTGAGTGACTTGATGCTGCTTGGGTGTTGTAGACGAGAGCTTGTGGTAAATAATTTTGTTACACCCTCAACGCCTGTTCCTGTTAATTGTAAAAACACTCACACTTACTACCAAACTAGCCTTTCGTCAGTGTAGCACATTATGTTGGACTTCCTTATTATGGAAGATTACGTGTTAAGAATATGTTTTTTAATTTAAAACACTAACCTCTTTAATCTTATGGGATGACGACACCATTGCCTTTGATGACGTCGTAATTATTTAAATAGAAGTGGCATCTATTCTTTATCTATTTGGAGGAGACCAATCCTTATTTTTCTCCGCGTAGGTTTCCTTTTGTTATGACAATCTTTCAAATGCCCAGATAATTGCTAATTCACTTCTTTCGCCTCACGAGATCAAAACTTGGTCAGTGAAGTAGTCGACTTGAGTCCCGTACCTGCTCAGTCGTCTGAGGCTTTAAGCCAGGAAGACATTTCGGTACCTGGCGAAAGGCGGCGCTGTATGTATTCCGCGGTTTGATTGCAGTGAATCCAGAGCAATTCACAGTGAGTTATGAGTGAAATCCAGCCAACCTAATGGGCTGTATACGAGTGTAGGTGTTTGCAGGTAAGATGTGTGATTTCTAATTTGTTCGTTGTAATGTACTAACATTTAATTAATAATAATAATTAATGACTTGTTATAAAGGGATATTTAATTCACAATAGGAATCAGATTTATTATTATTATTTATATATGAATATGAGATATGAAAATTTCCTTGTATCATCGTGTCGTATATAATATGCGCCCATCACATTGTTCTGTAGAGAACATGTACATGGTGAGTAAAGGAAGTGATGTAAAAGTCATCATGAAAGATTGGCTGACCTTGTAGACAAATCGGTGGATGTATATGTATTATCATACACATGCTCAGAAAACAGAATATGGCGTTAAGCAACAATCAAATAAAACTTTGAAAAGCGTACACCACGCGACGCTCAGGTTTATGTTTGGTTATTTGTTTGATTGTTTTTAAGAGGTTTTCCTTTAAATGATGGCGGTGGCTTTTATTGGAAGAGGAAAATGGAGAACTTGTGTGAACCATTGACCTTTGGCAAGTTACTGATGTACTTTACCACATGTGATTTATAGATTTGCACGATACATGGACGGCAGACAGCTGCTGCTCACTGAATCGCCGACTGTGTACGTGACCACACGAACGTCGCGGAACCCTTATGTTTGAAAGAAGAATTAACTACTAGTACTATAATTATTATTGTTGTTGTCGTTGTTGTTTTTATTATTATTATTATCATCATCATCACCACCACCATCATCATCGTCGTCGTCGTCGTCGTCATCATCATCATTTATTTATTTATTTATTTAATTTTTTTTTCATTGGTGTTTTGAGCCGTACTCAAGAATATTTCGCTTATACGACGGCGGCCAGCATTAAGGTAGGAAAAAACCAGGTAGAGCCCGGAGGAAACCCTTCACCATCCGAAAGTTGCTCTTGTTATTATTATTACTACTAATATCATTGTTGTCCTTGTCGTTGCTGTCGTTCTCGTTGTTGTTGTTGTTGTTGTTATTGTTGTTGTTGTTGTTGTTGTTGTTGTTGTTGTTGTTGTTGTTGTTATTATTATTATTATTATTATTATTATTATTATTATTATTATTATTATTATTATTATTATTATTATTATTATTATTATTATTATTATTATTATTTGTAACAAAAACGAGTGACTTCTGTTAATCAAACCATGCGACGTACTCGCGTCTCGACAAGGGTTCTGAGAAGCATCAGTTAAAGACTGTGATGATCCAAAGACATGCTGTGTCTGATATAAGAAAAAAACGCCTCATAAAATGACGAGCCTATAGTGTATGGCTTACCTGGTACACAAAATGGATCTTGATGGAAAAACACACTGAAGCTTGAGTATTAGTGTTTCCGCTGACTTTCGACACTCGCGCCTCAAAACTGCTCCCCCGTTATATTTATTTTATTTTATTGGACGTTTGTTGCTCTTGTGTTTTACGCCCTAATCAAAAATATAACATTTATACCCCGACGGCCAGCATTTTGGCGGGAGGAAACCAGACAGAGCCCGGGTAAAACCCACGATCGTCGGCAGCAGCGAAGTTCATAATGATATTCCATGTGTAAGCTGACACGACGTTTCTCCTGTGCTTAAGTGGCATGGCATTTTCAAACCGTGACATGACAAGACGTTACCATCGAGTCATAACGTGACATCTTCCCATATAGAGCTGCCCGTCGAAGCTAAACAAACATCTCTGCCTTCATTCATAGTGTGTTTTCACCACCAATCAGCAATCAGCGTGAACGAGCAAAGCTGCACTGACATACTTTGAAAGGGACACAAGCTAGAAAAACCAGTTTTGGAATGCCTGCATGGAAATCTTATATTCGAGATATAAAAGGATGGCTTGGCCCCGGGTGTTGGCTTGGATGTAGGGCGTGTTACGCATTCATGCCCACAACCCCATTAAATTTGTCGTATTTAGTAAAGAAAATATGCCAGGCTTGCGGGGACTGGTTGGCTGCGAGGCGTGGGAGAGGTTTGAATATAGTGGGGTAGCTCACGACGCTTTTCACGAAACGTTTACACGCTCTGATATTTGGAAGAAAAAGGGGTCACATCATACCAGGGCGTGTACACACAGCTATGCTGTGCTTAGAAACATTTCTCTTTCTCTCTTTCAAACGACGACGTCCCTTTGCTTTGTGATTGAATCAGAATGATTTAATCTATTCTTCCGCCCCTTTTTTTAGAAGTCTTTATGAAAAGACATTCACGCTTGTAGCCGAAGAAGCTCAGACCTTTGTTTGCACGTAACCTTTCGGGATACCGCCCATAACTGCATGTATCTCCCACTTGGGCGTGCAGCAATCCCTTTCACTCCCCTGTTTGTACTTCGTGTTTACAAGCTGTTTATTTTTTGTCCACTGTTATTAAGGGTATGTGAGCAAAGCGGCTGTAATTGCACTTCGATAGAGCCTGTGCACAACATGTTATTTTTTGTTTGGTTTTGGCTTTTCTATGCCTTTCCAAAGAATAATAATAGAATGATTGTGAATTGTTAAAAATATTTTATCAAAAGTTCCGCTATTAAATAATAAATATGGGGATATCAAGAAGCGTAAAGAGGACCAAAAAAAATTAAAGAAAAACCATTTGTTTCGATTTTTCCTTTGTAAAGCCTGTACATCTGAAAACTAAAGTTATACACAAATTGGTAAAAAAAAAGTTAGGTTACATTCTTGCTCTTTCTTCTTACATTCTTGTTGTGATATGATTCACAACCATTGGGTTTTCAGGTAATTTCCATCTTATTTTCTGCGGGGTGAAGAAAACGGGAATAAAGAGACACTTGAAGGTCGGGCTTCAGACTGGACGACACCAAGCTCCTAGAACATTTCCTTTCAGGATCCTTTGAAACTTTCCAATCTTGGAAATTATAATATTCATGTGGAAGTACTGTTAGTTTCTCATCCACGTGCAAGTATTGATAGAGCCTTGCATACATATTGGTATTGGTAATTTCTCAATTATGCTGACGTATTTGTAGTTTCGAACTCACGTTAAAGTACATGTGTTGGTAGTTTCCCATACATTTGGAAGTATTGGTAGTTTCACATTTGTGTAGAAGAATTTATATTGTAGGCATAGAGCGGCTGAACTGTGTAACAGATCACATTTTAGAGAATAAAATGAGAGCAACAACGACAGTGTGCTACAGTTGAAAACCGACGTGTTTTACCTCAGGATTTTATTCTGTCTGTTCATATAAGTGTTTAGGAAGTAACACCTTACACACCCCCCAGCAACATCATGGCTTAAGCAGAATTAGGTAATAAAGGCAGTGATGTCAAATGCAATATACTAGACGTCACTCATCTAGAACTGCTCAAAATGACCGTGACCCGTCAGTTCGGGCCTGCTAACCTGAACATGTCAGTGCGCCTTCAGCTTTACGTCTGGAGGTATATCAGGGATATGTTGAGGTGCTTTGATTTCGTTTGAAAGATGAAACCATATTGCCATATTTGGGAAATATTTTACAACAAAGTCTTTTTCCAAAATTCCACCCAAAAGATAAACCAACAGAAAAATTCCAGATAAATGGATGTGGACAAGCTCATTTATTTATTTAGTCCACTGCTGAGTAACGTTGTATTCAAGAGTTTTCCCACGGATAGCACGTGGAGGAAACCTGAATGGTTGGAAGAAACCAGCACCATTACCCTTAACCTACTGACTTTAGGCCGCATTGGACGAGGCAAGGGATGGATTCGAAAACGCATTTCGCATTGGTAGGGGTCGACAAAAATTTAATTTATTTGTTTATATTATACGACGGCCGTAGCGTCAGTGGCAGACCTTCGCACGTACGGCCGTAGAGGAAGTCAGCATGATCTGGGCTTGAGCTCACGGTGACGACTTTGGTAAGAGGCACCTGTGTAATTAATCTGCAATAGCGCGATTACTCGCTCGGTCACGGATACCCCATCTCCAGCAAAAAGTTGACAAGAAGGGGGTGGGGAACGTTTGATATAAGTGTTTGATAAGAAACGAAGTCAAGACGTCTTAAGTGGAATGGAAAGCAAACACTCTTACACATGCAAAAGAGGAAATTATTTTTTGCCTTTTTTCAGTGGTGTATAAAGTTATAATACATATTCGTTTACTTACACGAGGCGCGTCAGTTTGATTAGTGAAGCAAAATATGAGTTACTTGTCCCTTCCGCTCTTTAAAATCCAATTAGTGCAGTTGAATACATGCAATTTTATTGGGTTTTTTATGGTAATCCTTTTTCAACGTTATTGTGTTTTATGTATCATATCAACGTTATTGTGTTTTATGTATCATATCAATATTTATTTCCAAAGGTGTAATGTTCTAAAACAAAATAAAATATTCCTACTGTTTTTATGTGTCCAGTTTTATTTGATTGATTTACTCAAAGATAATAGCTGCCTGCTCGATTTTTTTCAACCTCAATTTTTGAATGACTGACTGGATTTTGACGTCACATTGACGCTATTCCAGCCGTAACAAGGCTATGTTTCACTGTATATTTCAACTGCTCTATTCTACTTCACAAATCCCGTGCCACTGCTGGGTTTGAGCTCCTGCCTAGTGTTTAATTGTGATCTGAAGGCCAGCTTGTTCGCCACTGGGCCATGACACCCTCCATAGCTTTTTTGAACGATAATTGGATTTGAACGTGGTTAAGACTTAGACCTAAAACGCAATGGGCAGGAAAATGATTTTTGAAATTAATATAAAATCCGAGCCGAAATTCCGTGGCCACCGTTACAATGTACAGGAAAATCATTTAAAGCCGAAAAAGAAAATCAATAAATAGTTAAACTTTACTAAAAAGTCCAGTAAAACTATTTATTACATTCTTCTTGAGTGAACAAAATGTTTGGATTTACCAGGATGGACAACATTAAAAATCGTGGATCCACATCGTTGTGAAAACTTGTTGTTCAGAACTTATTTATGTGAAATTCATGTGACGTTTACTAATGTCTAGCCATGCAGAAAAAGAGCCCCTTTGGCAGAAACGGTGATTCTTGCGATGACAAATACATTAATTTTATTATGTTATGGAATTCTCAATTACTTCAAGATACTAAATTTAGGATTTATTCAAAAGGTAAGATTGGTGTATGTCACACATAAACCCCGCTAATTGTAGTCAGGACATAGTTGTAAAGTTTTCTCCACAGAGGAATGCTTATTTTGGGGGGTATCCGTCGCCTGCATACCCTGGCAGCTTACGGTTCGAAGGCAAAGAGGCCTACATGGCTTCAGACGGGTTTGAGGATATACGTCGCATCAGTTAATAAATTCTCAGGTAAACCTTTATAGACTACAAGGAGTCATTCATTTTTTAAAATAGCGCGATTTTGAATAAAATGAAAATAAAAGGCTGTCTCAGCCGGCTGCCCTGGCGAACTCCTGCTGTGGCTTTCATTGTGCAAGATGGGCGTGACTGAAAATACATGGGTTTTGGCATTCAGAAACCGGGGTTAGTAGGGCCTGTGTCTTTTGTCATTTTCCTCGGTCAACAAGTTACTGTTCAATGCACAATGACAGCAGGTATATCACACAAATAGACACAAGGGATTCTTCAAAACCCATGGTACAGTGAACAAGATTTGGGGGATAGGCTCGGTCGTTAAGTGTGGCAGAAGGCCAGGCATATCATTTTAGTATATACACTTATAATTCTACTACGTTAGCTGAAACTAACACGTGTTTCTTCATTTCAACCTTTAATGACACAGATTTACGTTTTCTATTGTGGTTTTGTTTTGATATTTGTTTTTCGAGGAAAACTGATGACCATCTATTTAATGTGATTTCAAACTGTGGAGTATACTGGATTAAACAGAAGATCGAATCGGCACAAATTGCGGAAGCACTCATGTGGAATTAAAATGGTGTGATGGAATATGGACCTGAATAACAAAGACTGGAAATATAGAGCCAGTTAAACGGAAAGGTGAGTTTTCAGGTCTCCGTATTTGATAAAAGTGTAACATAAAATTTTTATGTCCAAGTGGTCAAGTGAATAAAGAAGAGTAAACCAAAACTCCCGAGCTGTATCAGTACCAAATTCAGTACGGGGAAGATGCAAGTAAATAAGCACTCAAAATTATTATCCACCTGATACGACTGATGTATATTTATTTATTAATATTGTATATAATTACACATCCAGTCTGCTATTTGTTTATCATGCTTTCTCTAATGACGAGTGTGGCAAATTTGGGCATCGACAACGACATGTGTATCAGCGGTACCCTCACTGGGTGTCACGGAAACACATGCCATTGTCGATCTGTAACACAAGTTACACAAGTTGTGTACTGCTGGTACACATACAATTACATGGATATGCATATTCCTCACAATTCTGTGCACAAAACAAATGTTGTGGTTTTACAGTAAAAAGTGATGGCAATTTTGTAACCAGTAACTTTTTCTGTATATTTACATTTTCCAGGAAACACAAAGTTAACTGTATGTTTACTGCATATTCACCTATTTGGTAACACCTCTTTAACTTGAGGAATTACCCAGGTTATTGGACGTACGGGAAACGCATTTGTAAATTCAGAGGTGTGAAGAACATTTGCAGCATATCTTATATACAGGAATAGGGTGTAAACTAACACCAAAAATTCCAACATTATTTTGACACTTGAATTCACTTTTCCAGTTGACATCACTTTGTGCTGTAAAATTACAATCGTTTTTTGCAGTGTAGCACGTGTCATATGAGCCATGTCACATCACTGAGCAACAACTGAAATATATCGTGGAATTCTTAGACGGGAAATAAAGAAAATTTATGCACAGTAAAACAAAACCGCCTATGTTTTCTGGTCCATCTTTTTGTTGAAGAAGGAGTAAACACATGTTTTATGCGTATGTTTACAAAAATATTTTGTTTCTCTTCATATCACCGTGGTCATACATGTGGTGTTTTCTTTCTCATACATTACCATGGCTAATATGCTGTCAGAATTAACGTTAATCGGGCACGGTCCAAGAAGCCGTCATTTCCCAGTGTGATAAAACGGAACAAGATAAGCGGTGTCAGACATAGGTAAAAGTGAGTTTTGACCTCGTTGAAAATTTGAAACATCAGAATTTTTTCCACGATCTATGAAGATCAGAGTGTGATATATTTATCTTAATTTTTATCTCCTGGAATCAACACCCAACAGGTTAAATCAAGTTTTACATTTTGAATTATGTCAAAATTGGCTCTGTAAAATGGAACCAAGGTTTGGGAAAAAATGATTAATTAGCGAAGTAATGAAACTGTCAGGTCGCTCGGGCGGAGCCTGTGTGTAGTACGGCTTGAAAGTTTTACCGTTGTTTAAAATCCCTACTTACTAAATTATGCGATATAAATGACACCATAGACAGTACACCAGAGCAGCGAAAACATTTTTATTTTGCAAATGGTCAGGCGTTACCTGTGAAATTTCTTTACCCCAGTTACGACTGCCTCCTTGCTGATGGGCTAGTCATGGAGGCGTCAGTAAATGCGTTTGACTCACGATATATTCACTTTGTTCTTTACGCTATGATACCCCAACTCGTCCAGTGCGGATTATTGGTCCGCTACGTTTCTGCCGAGGGCTCACTCAAGAGTTTACCATGTATTTCACAAACTCCAGACAGGAAAAAGTCTCTCCAGGACAAGTTGTAAGCTTGTGTGATTGATATTGTTTGCCATACTCCAGAACATTACACTTATACTATAGTGGCCAGTATTACTGTGGAAGGAAACAGGGTAGAAAATGGGGGAAACCCACGACAATTCTGCGGAATGTATGTTTTGTATCACCATACAAGGCTTGATTTTAGGTTAGCTGATCACTGCACCGTCGATATATCTAAAGGAGACGCACAGTCGGTCCAGCAACTACCATAAAACCACGTCTTTTGGCAGCGTTACTTTCCCATTCCCTTTCTCCGGTAAAGCTGTGTGGGCTTCATGAAATGTCAAATCCATTCATTAGGACGAAGACATTAGTTTGAAGTTAGTTTGCCCGAACCCCTACTTTGTATTTGCTCAATCACGCGTTAACTCCCCAGAACACAGAAACGCTACTTCCGCTTGTGCTGGGATCTATTCTTACTATACTACGTGCGTATCACTGAACCGCTATATCAAGTTCACTTTATACACGTACAGATGAGCCGACACCTTATTAAACTGAACGTTGTGCTAAGCTACCTTTCATGTACATTCATCAGAGTTTCAGACCGATATTATTGGTATTCTTTGTAGGAGTTCGGCTTACGTGGTGCACCAACTAACCCACAAATGTCTCAGAAGGTTTCCGGGTATGCGATCAATAGTATTTCACGTCTGAAGTGTAAGCTATCTATGCGTTAAGCATAAAATAAATAGAGTTTTTCAGTAGGTATGTATTTATAAATGGAAAAGTTATGCTTAAAGTATTTTATTTGGTTTGTCTAACCATGGAATTTCTTGTCTGAAATCTAATCGGGTAACCATTTCTCGGTACTCAGATAGGCGCACTTGTATATCTTTCTTTCTGCTTACCCATGTTAAATTTATATACACAGCTTCAGCCTAACAACAGTTATATCTGAGTGTTTTTCTTCCTAAAATCTCCTAACGCAATCCATCCCATCATTGAAAGCAACTCGTTTTTCACCAAGGTTTCATAAGTATATCGCAAACTGTGCAAGCGGTCGTGTTTCTTGTACTGTTTGTTCGGTTGAACTGCTACAGCTTTAGTTTGTTCATACTAATTACAACTTTATTTTGATCTATGTGTGTATATCCGTGTCCCGCAGAATTGACAAAGTTTTAATGCAGAATATATTGTGCTCTGTAGCTCTCCACTGATGTACGGTCGGCCAGTACTTGGCCCAATCTCCCTGCATGAAAATTCCACAGTGAAAAAACCATGTAAGAAGGTGTACAAATATGACAAATATTTACATCAAATAACACTGATCAGAACAAGTACTGTGCCACAAGTGATAGAAGACCAGACATTGCCTGTTCAAACATTCCCATCCGACCACAGCCCACCCATTACTAAAAGATTATTACACGCACCACCAATACAGACCCACCCACCAAGTCACAGCACCAACACACATGCGCCGATCCCCCACCAACATCCAAACATCCCGCCTTACTCATCCCTATCCTCCGCCTCGGACTGGGTTGGCCACAGAGCATATTTGTATTGGTTAAACCTAGTCTATATGAAGTAGCTGGCATTTTGTCACGACAAAAACTGGACCACTGTTTCCTGCGTAAAAAATAATGATTTCTCGTACCCTTTCCCTAAGTAAGTAGCTAATATTACAGCGCTGTCTCAGAGGTTAAATCACTGGATAAGATGATTACCGCTCTGACTTAGAGGATTACGGCCAAGCCAGACTGGTTGTCGTATCAGGATATCGCGTCCTTTTCATGAAATAATGCGTGTTTTCTACACCTAAATGGACACTGCTTTATTTCTTCAAATATTGTTGTCAACATGACAGCCCTCGTCAAACGTCAGTGCGCTCAGTAAAGACGGGTTTGTTTGACAAGAGGCCCACTCATTTATACCTTTTTTATTTAGGTCAATAGCTTTTTTCTTCGGCACCGTAGTTATAAATCAATGGAAATTTCGGGCGAGTCTTTTTTATCTGCTGCCACAACATGGCTGAAATATTGCCAATGTTTTAAACCACAATTATTCATTGATTTCATTGATTATCTGAAAGCTGGCGTTTAAGGTGTCCATCAAGGACCTATCACTTGTACGATGACAATTTTGTATCCGCGTGTAGGGCACGTGGGCACCGGAGCAAACCATCGCTCTTCGGAAGATATCTGAGAATTCTCCTGACATAAAGTCAGGACAGATAGTTTCATTTGAACCGTCTGAGCGAGAGATTACAGGTGAACTCTCCCCGTTTTTTGTTGGTTTTTTTTCCGTTTTTTTTTTTGGGGGGGGGGTGTTTTTTATTTTTCACGCCATTTACCTGAATAATAATATACCTGTGACACAAACACAATGAAGCAAACAACAATATGCATCTGGTGAGTATTTTGACTTGTAGAAAAATATATATATGAGACAAAAAAATTACCATAGCCGATTTACTCACTGCTAGGATGTCGTCATATAGTAGGGAGACATCAAGAGCAAAGAAGCGTGTAGAGAACACCAAGCTTCACAAAACTCAGCCTGTCGGTCAATTTTAAAAAAAAAATCTAGCGAGTTTTTTTCTTTAAATAACTTTGGCTCAGTGTTTCAAGTATCCCAACGACATACTTCGCCAATTTTGCAGGAAAACGTTGATCAACCGGGACAGATAACAATGTACAAGCGAGTATGGATTGAAACAACTATGAAAAGAATTAATAAATTATTAAATAAGGAATTAATAAATTAATCAGTCCGTTAGTCAACCAGTCAAACAAAACGTCTGATACGGCGCTGTAAACATCAAAATTAGCTATTTACTGAGCGTTTTAATCATTTCTCGTCAGAGTAGTAAACGTCTGAACCATCCAAGTAAAGTCTGAACCAGCGCTATAAGCCTCGTGACCAGCGCAAAGGTTTGTGTGTTTCCCGCCTGAGCTAAAGAGAGTAGATTTTCAGATCATTGTGATCATAAATTCTTACTAAAAGATCAACTGACATCTGATGTTTACGACGAAGGCAATACATATGTACATTTAGTTGAAGATGAATTTTAAATGTCTTTTTTCAGATGACACTTATACGAGCCGCATTTGGATGTCATATCGCACTACTTTTCATGGCGCTCACACTTCCTGTGATTTGCGGTAAGTTCTGCCATTAAATGTTGATGATTTACTAAAAACATGGACAGTAATGGGAATATCCGAAGGGTGCGAAAAGTGATTCAAACTAAACAGTCTTGTTTTATGGAGGATCGTTGCTTTGAACGAGAGGATAGAGTGTTTTCAGTAGCCTTCCAGTAACTAGGACTTAGGGGGTACGGGTTCCAGCTGTCTTTAGGTTCGTTGTTACTTGTCATTCCACCAATGCATCGTGTACATATGTTTGTGAGACGTTGGAAAGTTTGCCAGAAACACGCCACAGGTCCATGGTTTACACCAGCCGTAAGACTCACATCCATCGTAGGAAAGGAAAATTATTGAGTTAAGAAAACAGTTAACAAAATCAAACAAATAAACTTGTATTTTGCAACTAGTTAAAAACGCAAAGAAATTAGCAACAGTATAAAACAGGAATTAGGATACCAAAGGTAAAAGCGTTGGAATTACATAAGGACGATCTGAAAACAAGAAGAGTTTGAAGACTATATTATTAAGTTATGTATCGGGGAGGAGAATTTTCAAATTCCGTGTCTAAGGCAGGGTTTGATCTCAAACCCTTTGAATATTCACCCAACACTGTGGTTTTAAAGATGATGGATTATCAGTTTATAAAAAAAATGAGTTTCGATGATACCGGTTGAAAGCTGGGCTTGTCGCCTTATATTTTCTGTGTGATGACTGGTATATAACACGTGTGTAGATCCACTGCCCTTTTACACTATTTTCTTAATTCTTTGTTAACACGGCGTATGGTTAATGTGTCCCTGATAACGACTTTAAGGGCAGGTTCAGGTCTTACAACCCAAACACCGTATTCTCTTTCATTTCCTTGCTTTTGACCTGAAAACATTAATATAACACACATGTGCCTCTTTTCTTGAAATAAATGTGTACACTGCTTTTAGTGTTGTTAGTGTGGAAGCCTGATAAGGTCGTTGTTGCATAATCGCTTCGTATGACCCTCGGGCAATGTTAGTGTTGCAGTATGCTAAGATTGTGCAAGGACAGTCTCAACCGGCTTCCATACATGGCAGTCTGTTGTACATGTACGTTAGTTTTCATACCCTGCGTCTGTTTTGCCACAAACGTCCTCGTTTTGGGGTAAATGGCTGAAAAGGCATGATTTACACCTCCACAAGAAGTCGTGCGCTCATGAGGGCGTGAAATCGGTTACGTACTGACTCATTTTTCGGCAAATAGAGCAAGTGACAGTCGCTGATGAAACCTGGTGCCGATGGTTTTTACTTCTTAAAACCTATAAACAGCATGTAAACCACTGTCAGAAAGTAACACATTCAAGGTAAACAAAAGCTTTGATCTCCAAAGTGTTACCTCAACGCCTTCAATTCTAACCCATCCCTACTTGTGCAAAGCGAGCCAACCGTAACAACAGTTCTTTTCATTAAACTGCGACCCCCGTGGCTCAGTTGGTTAGCACGCTAAGCAAAGCGAAGTGTTTTCGTTTCTTCGTGTTTATATATTGTCAGGTACGGCAGTTTTTTGTTTTGTTTTCCTTTTTTTCCTTTTTTTAGCTATTATAAAGAAATGAATCTGTATGTCTGTCTCTCGATTTTCTTACAAGCGTTTCGTTCACTTATTTCACACTTGTCGAGTGTATTGCTTAGCCCCGTTGCCCTCCAAAGAAGTGTATTCTCGTGTATTCAAAAATATTGGAAATTGAAGAATACCTAACTAGACAATGATGATTTCAAAATTACACCATGTGGCAGATGGAAGTTATTTTCAAAGACCACTATAGAGGTGACTCGAAGTGAACCACCCAGGAGAGGAAGCCAGCATAAGCGATCCTGACATCGTGAACGGGATCACATATCCATTACCTTTGTACAATCGCATGTCAAGGAGTGGAACATGTCTTACATTTTAGAACAGTTTATATATATAGCGAGAAGATCTCACCAGAGGAAGTGTTTGTATGAAGGAGTAAAATAAGGATGGCGCCCAGGTCAATGGTCGCACATTCGAATAGTAGGCGTGGAACGCGCAGTATAATTCTGTGGGTTGGACCAAATACTTGACGCGGTTTTTCTTTTTTTTTTTGACAAAGGTTCATTTATGCTCTCACCAGGCCTGGCGGATATATGAGGGCATAAGCATCTCCGTATTGGTTCTGGGGTTTGTAGTTCATCGCCATGAGCGTTTGCTCGTCTTTCATTTGATGAACAGCACTTTTCTTACATTCAGGAATTAACCATAGTCGGGTCGTTTTCTCATGCAGAGCACTCCGTTTAGTTCCAACCTTAAACTTCGGCATCGCGTGAGACCGAATTATGATCCTTAGCTCACTTACCTATTAGCTATACAGTCCTATAGCCTCTTCCTTATGACTTTATCTGTACATATTTATAATTTTTACTATACATGATGAACAGTCTAGGGGGCCTCCGTCGCCCAGGGGGTTAGTGCGCTAGTGCAGTCTAATGACCCTGGTGCACACTCTCACCAATTCGGTTCCTGTGTGTTCACAATTGATGCTGGCTTCCTTTCCGGTCGCACGTGGAAAGGTTTGTGAGCAACCTATGGGTGGTCGTGGGATTCTCTTGGGCTGTTTCCTCCCACCATAATGCTGGTCGGCGTCGTATACATGTAAGTGAAATATTCTTGAGTACGGTGTATAGAACCAAGCAAATATATAGATAAATAAATACATAAATAAACTCTCTACTATCCTTGTCTCCGACGGGATATGAGGTGATTTTGTTAGAGTGCTGGATCATAAAACCGAACTCAGTCAGATTGTTTCTAACTTAACATTTTTTTCACATCGCTGACCACCCTCATGCCACTGTCATACTCGTCAGGTGAACTTAAACACCAAACAGCTGATGACATTTAGACGACAGGGTGAAGAAAGGTGTGATATACGCTTCTCGTCGGTGAAATTCCAATAACTAATTCGCTTTTCTATATGTAAACATATGTTATCTGCGACGAAAAAAATCAGCATCGATCGCTCAAGTGTTACCTACATGAGCAGTATGTACACCGCTGTGTGAGACAGACAGTAAGCGAGACAATCAGACACATTTTGTTGTATGTCACTTTGTGATAACTGAGATTTTACAGGGACTAGATCATAGTTTCAAGATCTATGTTGAACTGGATCCTGCCCTGTCGTCTAAAATATCTAATGTAGCTTTTACATGTTCACAGGATTTTGTAACCCGTTCTGTGCACGTGCACCGATAAAGCACTTCGTGAGCCAACTTTTAATTATATGTTAAAATTTGAGGCCACATTCGGTCGTTAGATCTACAATCCTCTAACACTGCACCCTCACTTCACGACACAGCTCTAGTAAAGATCCTAATATGTCATGACCACAGGAGTTAGAACGGCACCATGTGTGATGGTAATGAGGCCGATAACCCTTGTCGTCGAAGGCTGTGATCTCTGCATTTTCACGACTTTTGCCTTGTCTTCATCCGCCTCTGTTTCTTCACGAACGCTCCACGCCGTGTCTAGAGTTAAAACCAGCCCCTTCCCGAACAACTTGACAAATATATATGTATATACAGAAATAACGAATAACTATAATAACACAAAAGAGTTCGTTTATTGTGGACTTATATTTTGCTAACACGTGTTCCCTGTTTCAGGAGCAACAACAACAACAACGGGTACCCCGCTCTCTGCTGACCTGTTTGCTCCCTGCGCGACGCACTCGCAATGTCCCGAGATGGCTAATTGTCAGCCGAGAGGATGTGACGGACATATATGCCTGTGTGACATTGGCTATGTTCCAGACAACAACGACAGAAGCTGTGTTAACGGTAAGCTCTATTTAGAAACACTAACTAAAAGTATACGACAGACGGTAGAGTATTAAGCACTATCCTAAAATAAAATGCTTCGATTTTCTTTCTCTTCTGTTTTTAGAAGATGTGGAAAGCAGTTAAAACACCGCTACCTGTGAAAGGCTTTCCAAACGTTCTTCCGACCATGTTTGCTAACCGACAGGTTAGCAAAATCCATGTACATAGGCAACTATGAATGCATCAGTCACAGGTAGATGAACTATTTCAAGCAACAATAATGATATGACGTCACTATACTGCCTGGTTTCCCATAGATCACCATTTATTCCTATGCTTTAAAACCATTTTACTCGGTCAGATGTATTCTCCAGAAAATAAACGAAGTTCTTTTTGTGTATTGAACTCTTTCTTCGACACTACTCGTTGACTATACTCGTTGAGTTACTTTTTTGGTTTCTTATTTAATCTAATCACACTTTAAATTAATCAGCAAACCCACAGTGCAAAGTGAGAAGAGGACTTCAGTTTGTACCCCCAATTATTTATAAGTGAAAATTATTTTTTGCGAAAAGAAACATTATTCGAAAATTGTCAAGGAGACTAAGAAGATCCATTTCCTTTGAACTATAATACCATGCACTGTTCCAATCACATCAAATCTTTTCAATTCAGGCATACTTTTCGCCTCGTTAAATCACCCATAACATAGTCGCTTCGCCCTGAAGTTTCACCGTTAGGAGAGGTCTTTTCAAAAATTCTCCATCCCACGCTTTTTTCAACTCTTACTGTATTCATTACAAATATTATTCAGCAATAGTTCTTCTTGAAGCAATTCATTTCACGGCGACGTCTGCTTTCGTGTCACGAATAATAATGTTTGCTTTGTATATTTCACCCAGCTTCTTCATACGGTAAACGTTGTGGGTCTGACACTGGCCAGTGTACCGGTTTGAATGTTGAATGCAACGACACCACAGACGGCTACTGCGCATGTCGACAGAACACGATACTGTCCTCATCAGGAACAGACTGCTATGTGCCGGGTGAAGGTCGCCTTGGAGACACGTGCAGCATGGACTCTGACTGCTTCATAGAACTAGTGTGTAACGGCACAGCATGCAACTGTACAAGTGGTCATCGACCGGTTACTGCAGAAGAGAGACAGGCTTATATCGACTACCCTTTGCAGTGTCGGCCAGACACATTTAATTTGAGTAAGCTTCAGTCCGTTTTAGTGGCTTTCGAACTTAACATATTTTCATAACCATTGGTTATAAATATACCCCATGGCAGCTGTGCTTTTTTCAAAATACATTACACAGTGAGTTAATTTCGTGCAGTTCAAAGGCACCTGGTGAGTTTTCCTCCTACTGACTGCCCGTGTTCATCCACCTGTTTTCTCTTGCACGTTATCTCTTAAGTAATATTCTTGAGTACGACGTGAAACACCGATCAAATAAATGAATAAATAAATCAATCAAATCTCAGTCTAACATGTGCATCGAGATTGTCTGCTGACAGTAGGTGCTGATTTACTTATTTTCTTTTTTTTTCTCTTTTGGTGTAGCTTTCTGTCCAACAACACAAGTACCAACTACTACGACTGCAGCTACAACAACAACACCGACAACAACAACAGCGATACAGACAACCACTACACTATCTCCAGCCAGTTTGTTCACCTCGTGCACCGACCACTCGCAGTGTCCGGAGTCAGCTAGCTGTCGTCAGAGAGAATGTGATGGGAAAATATGCCTGTGTGATATTGAATATGTTCCAAATAACATGGACAATGGCTGTCTCAACGGTACGGTTATTGTCACTACCCTTTGTTGTAAATATAGAGAGCTCCTGTCTTCGATGAATGTATTTCAAAAATTTCACTGAAGCACATATCTGACTAAAGAGAATATTTGTCGTTAAAAATGGCAGTATAACCATTGGATGAGTTCAAGTTGTACCGAGCATTATAAAATAATGAAATATTTAGAGTTTTTAAAGGGAAGAATCATTTTTTCAAGAGTCCAGGGTATACCCCCTATGTGTGCTAACTAATACACGACCTTTCCTAATTGTGAGTTATGAATAAACCCTCTACATTGGCGGAAATCAAGTGGACTTCGACAGACATTCGACTAGGCTCTCCACACGAGTTTCACTGACAGCATTTTATCACATATGTCCTAACGTGCGACAAATCAGCAGTTTTGTCCTTTTTTAAGGTCATCCTATTTTAGGCAATATTGATTCAACGGGTAATTGTGTTATTTTCTACATGTGCTATAGCTTCTTCGTATGGAGAACGTTGTGGGTCTGACACTGGCCAGTGTACCGGTTTGAATGTTGAATGCAACGACACCACAGACGGCTACTGCGCATGTCGACAGAACACGATACTGTCCTCATCAGGAACAGACTGCTATGTGCCGGGTGAAGGTCGCCTTGGAGACACGTGCAGCATGGACTCCGACTGCTTCATAGAACTAGTGTGTAACGGCACAGCATGCAACTGTACAAGTGGTCATCGACCGGTTACTGCAGAAGAGAGACAGGCTTATATCGACTACCCTTTGCAGTGTCGGCCAGACACATTTAATTTGAGTAAGCTTCAGTCCGTTTTAGTTGCTTTCGAACTTAACATATTTTCATAACCATTGGTTATAAATATACCCCATGGCAGCTGTGCTTTTTTCAAAATACATTACACAGTGAGTTAATTTCGTGCTGTTCAAAGGCACCTGGTGAATTTTCCTCCTACTGACTGCCCGTGTTCATAAATCTGTTTTCTCTTGCACGTCATCTCTTGAGTAATATTCTTGAGTAAGGCGTCAAACACCGATCAAATAAATGAATAAATAAATCAATCAAATCCCAGTCTAACATGTGCATCGAGATTGTCTGCTGACAGTAGGTGCTGATTTACTTATTTTCTTTTTTTTCTCTTTTGGTGTAGCTTTCTGTCCAACAACAGAAGTACCAACTACTACGACTGCAGCTACAACAACAACACCGACAACAACAACAGCGATACAGACAACCACTACACTATCTCCAGCCAGTTTGTTCACCTCGTGCACCGACCACTCGCAGTGTCCGGAGTCAGCTAGCTGTCGTCAGAGAGAATGTGATGGGAAAATATGCCTGTGTGATATTGAATATGTTCCAAATAACATGGACAATGGCTGTCTCAACGGTACGGTTATTGTCACTACCCTTTGTTGTAAATATAGAGAGCTCCTGTCTTCGATGAATGTATTTCAAAAATTTCACTGAAGCACATATCTGACTAAAGAGAATATTTGTCGTTAAAAATGGCAGTATAACCATTGGATGAGTTCAAGTTGTACCGAGCAATATAAAATAATGAAATATTTAGATTTTTTAAAGGGAAGAATCATTTTTTCAAGAGTCCAGGGTATACCCCCTATGTGTGCTAACTAATACACGACCTTTCCTAATTGTGAGTTATGAATAAACCCTCTACATTGGCGGAAATCAAGTGGACTTCGACAGACATTCGACTAGGCTCTCCACACGAGTTTCACTGAGAGCATTTTATCACATATGTCCTAACGTGCGACAAATCAGCAGTTTTGTCCTTTTTTAAGGTCATCCTATTTTAGGCAATATTGATTCAACGGGTAATTGTGTTGTTTTCTACATGTGCTATAGCGTCTTCGTATGGAGAACGTTGTGGGTCTGACACTGGCCAGTGTACCGGTTTGAATGTTGAATGCAACGACACCACAGACGGCTACTGCGCATGTCGACAGAACACGATACTGTCCTCATCAGGAACAGACTGCTATGTGCCGGGTGAAGGTCGCCTTGGAGACACGTGCAGCATGGACTCCGACTGCTTCATAGAACTAGTGTGTAACGGCACAGCATGCAACTGTACAAGTGGTCATCGACCGGTTACTGTAGAAGAGAGACAGGCTTATATCGACTACCCTTTGCAGTGTCGGCCAGACACATTTGATTTGAGTAAGCTTCAGTCCGTTTTAGTGGCTTTCGAACTTAACATATTTTCATAACCATTGGTTATAAATATACCCCATGGCAGCTGTGCTTCTTTCAAAATACATTACACAGTGAGTTAATTTCGTGCTGTTCAAAGGCACCTGGTGAATTTTCCTCCTACTGACTGCCCGTGTTCATCCATCTGTTTTCTCTTGCACGTCATCTCTTGAGTAATATTCTTGAGTAAGGCGTCAAACACCGATCAAATAAATGAATAAATAAATCAATCAAATCTCAGTCTAACATGTGCATCGAGATTGTCTGCTGACAGTAGGTGCTGATTTACTTATTTTCTTTTTTTTCTCTTTTGGTGTAGCTTTCTGTCCAACAACACAAGTACCAACTACTACGACTGCAGCTACAACAACAACACCGACAACAACAACAGCGATACAGACAACCACTACACTATCTCCAGCCAGTTTGTTCACCTCGTGCACCGACCACTCGCAGTGTCCGGAGTCAGCTAGCTGTCGTCAGAGAGAATGTGATGGGAAAATATGCCTGTGTGATATTGAATATGTTCCAAATAACATGGACAATGGCTGTCTCAACGGTACGGTTATTGTCACTACCCTTTGTTGTAAATATAGAGAGCTCCTGTCTTCGATGAATGTATTTCAAAAATTTCACTGAAGCACATATCTGACTAAAGAGAATATTTGTCGTTAAAAATGGCAGTATAACCATTGGATGGGTTCAAGTTGTACCGAGCAATATAAAATAATGAAATATTTAGATTTTTTAAAGGGAAGAATCATTTTTTCAAGAGTCCAGGGTATACCCCCTATGTGTGCTAACTAATACACGACCTTTCCTAATTGTGAGTTATGAATAAACCCTCTACATTGGCGGAAATCAAGTGGACTTCGACAGACATTCGACTAGGCTCTCCACACGAGTTTCACTGAGAGCATTTTATCACATATGTCCTAACGTGCGACAAATCAGCAGTTTTGTCCTTTTTTAAGGTCATCCTATTTTAGGCAATATTGATTCAACGGGTAATTGTGTTATTTTCTACATGTGCTATAGCTTCTTCGTATGGAGAACGTTGTGGGTCTGACACTGGCCAGTGTACCGGTTTGAATGTTGAATGCAACGACACCACAGACGGCTACTGCGCATGTCGACAGAACACGATACTGTCCTCATCAGGAACAGACTGCTATGTGCCGGGTGAAGGTCGCCTTGGAGACACGTGCAGCATGGACTCCGACTGCTTCATAGAACTAGTGTGTAACGGCACAGCATGCAACTGTACAAGTGGTCATCGACCGGTTACTGCACAGGAGAGACAGGCTTATATCGACTACCCTTTGCAGTGTCGGCCAGACACATTTGATTTGAGTAAGCCTTATTTTTTATGGTTTCCAGTAAATTCATGTCACATCTACTGATCTCAGCAATGTATTATTAACAGCACTGAACGGTCAGTGATTTTGACTGTTAAATGCGCTGAACGATATGTGATGACTTCCGACCGTTGTTCCCGTTTTTAGTTCTAAGAGGCTATTAGGAATTTGGCTAACGTCCGTCCGTCCGTCCGTCCGTCCATCCGTCCATCTCTCTGTCTATCCAGCGTTCGTTAACCATTCCTTTTCATTTCCTACAGATTTTGTCTCATTTCAGTGAAATTTAGTCCTACAGTAGATATTATTACCAAGCATACCAAGCAAAACAAGTTTTCCATTGTTTTGATTGGTTGTCCGTCTGTGCGTGCGTTCATCCGTCATGTTAAAATTTCCTTTAAAACGCTACACCTATAGTTTTTGTCCCATGTCAAAGAAACTTGGTTGAAGTGTAGACTGTATCAAGGTATAATCTTTGTAAAACACATTGTTAATTTCGAAGATCAGTTATCCGTCCGCCTCTCTGCTTATTCAGTATATTTTAACATACCTTTCAAAACACAAGTCCTCGTACATGTACAGCTTTTGTCTGAAGTGAAAATTGGTTCATGTGTGGGCTACATCAATGTACATGAATTGTAATATTTTACATTGCGATAGTCGGTTTACCGTCTGTCTGTCTGTCCATGCAGCAAATGTTACTAATTTCTTTCAAATTGCCACTGATTATTGTTACAGCTGTTGTCCAGTTTCCTCAAAGCTTGGTACAAGTGACTCGAGTTACATATTTCGTAGTATTTATTTTCAATTTTGATTTATTGTCCGTTGTATTTCTTTGGTTTATTGTCCCTTAGAAATACATATTTTATATTCGACTCTGTGATAATCTTTGTCCCAACCAGTAGAACTGTTTCGAAAATATGTTGATATTTTTTTTCCTTTTAGAACATTTATCACTAAATTTTAAAAGTGCAGTCAAGCGTTCGAATTCTGAAGTTTGTTTTTTACCATACATCCCCATATTCACCTACATGGGACGTTTTTCAGAATCTTACTCAAGGTAACCTCTTATTCAGTGCTGTTTCAGGATGGACAGTTTACTTAAACACCGGGAGTACGGTTCGCTAAGGTCACAAAAGAGTGAACAACTTTTAATGTATTTTAAAAAAAAATTAAGCAGCTAGCTTTGCTCCTTGTCTTCAGCTGTCAACCCGGTGACCCTTTCTTGAATTTTGTAGCTTTATTTTACCGTTTGCTGCCTATCTACACCCTTGTATATTTTCACCAAATTGTGCCAATGTACAATATTTGAAGAAATGTAAATCACGAAATTCTGTTCTGAATCAAGCTATATCTAACAATGGCCCATGGCTTTCTTGGCGAACAGTTTCTCATGGCGCGTGCAACTTACCATATGCCACGATGTATGTACATATATTTATTTTCTTCCGCAGATGTATGTCAAACAACAAGAACATCAACACAAACACCTACACCTACCACTGAATCCCTCACGACTTCCACAGAATCTCAAACAACTACCACAGAAGGACAAACAACTACCACAGAAGGACAAACAACTAAAGCAGAATCTCCCATGACTACAACTGAATCCCCCGCGACTACCACTAAATCCCCCACGACTACCACAATCTCTCCCACGACTACCACAGAATCGCCAACAACTACTACAAAAGCTCCAACCACGACAACAGAGACACCAACCACGACAACAGAGACACCAACCACTACAACAGAGGCACCAACCACTACAACAGAGACACCAACAACAGAGACACCAACCACTACAACAGAGGCACCAACCACTACAACAGAGGCACCAACCAATACAACAGAGGCACCAACCACTACAACAGAGGCACCAACCACTACAACAGAGGCACCAACCACTACAACAGAGACACCAACAACAGAGACACCAACCACTACAACAGAGGCACCAACCACTACAACAGAGGCACCAACCAATACAACAGAGGCACCAACCACTACAACAGAGACACCAACCACTACAACAGAGACGCCAACCACTACGACAGAGGCACCAACCTCTACGACAGAGGCACCAACCACTACAACAGAGGCACCAACCACTACAACAGAGGCACCAACCACTACAACAGAGGCACCAACCACTACAACAGAGGCATCAACCACTACAACAGAGGCGCCAACCACTACAACAGAGGCACCAACCCCTACGACAGAGGCACCAACCACTACAACACAGACACCAACCACTACAACACAGGCACCAACCACTACAACAGAGACACCAACCACGACAACAGAGGCACCAACCACTACAACAGAGGCACCAACCACTACAACAGAAACACCAACAACAGAGACACCAACCACTACAACAGAGGCACCAACCACTACAACAGAGGCACCAACCAATACAACAGAGGCACCAACCACTACAACAAAGACACCAACCACTACAACAGAGACGCCAACCACTACGACAGAGGCACCAACCTCTACGACAGAGGCATCAACCACTACAACAGAGGCACCAACCACTACAACAGAGGCACCAACCACTACAACAGAGGCACCAACCACTACAACAGAGGCACCAACCACTACAACAGAGGCATCAACCACTACAACAGAGGCGCCAACCACTACAACAGAGGCACCAACCCCTACGACAGAGGCACCAACCACTACAACACAGACACCAACCACTACAACACAGGCACCAACCACTACAACAGAGACACCAACCACGACAACAGAGGCACCAACCACTACAACAGAGGCATCAACCACTACAACAGAGGCGCCAACCACTACAACAGAGGCACCAACCCCTACGACAGAGGCACCAACCACTACTACAGAGGCACCAACCACTACAACAGAGGCACCAACCACTACAACAGAGGCACCAACCACTACAACAGAGGCACCAACCACTGCAACAGAGGCACCAACCACTACAACAGAGACACCAACCACTACAACAGAGGCACCAACCTCTATTACAGAGACAACAACCACTACTACAGAGGCACAAACCACTACAACTGAGACACCAACCACTACAACAGAGGCACCAACCACTACAACACAGGCACCAACCACTACAACAGAGGCACCAACCACTACAACAGAGGCATCAACCACTACAACAGAGGCACCAACCACTACAACACAGGCACCAACTACTACAACACAGGCACCAACCACTACAACAGAGGCACCAACCACTACTACAGAGACACCAACCACTACAACAGAGGCACCAACCACTACAACAGAGGCACCAACCACTACAACACAGGCACCAACTACTACAACACAGGCACCAACCACTACAACAGAGGCACCAACCACTACTACAGAGGCACCAACCACTACTACAGAGGCACCAACCACTACAACACAGGCACCAACCACTACAACAAGGGCAGCAACCACTATAACAGAGGCACCAACCACTACAACAGAGACATCAACCATAACAACGGAGGCGCCAAGCACTACAACAGAGGCACCAGCAACTAGCACAGAATCTACAACAACTACCACAGAACCTCCAACAACTACCACAAAATCTCCAACATCTACAACAAAAACACGAGCTACTAGGACAGAATCTCCTACTACTACAACAGACGCTCTCGCGACCACGACAACATTGCGAGGAGGCACTGTCAACCTGACAGACTCATGTATCTCCAGCCTTGAATGTCCATCAGGGGCTGTTTGTAAGCGCCGAGCGTGTGACGGATTAATTTGTCTGTGCGAAGGAAATTTTGTCCCATCGGAAACCGACAAGGCAAAGTGTGTTCCAGGTAAAATGTCGAGCTTTTTCTGATAGCATCTCTGTAGTGTAGTAAGATAACGTGCTTGGACGATTCATTGACCCAGGAGACTATCACTCATAGGGTGATATTCAAGTCTACCTCTGGCTGGCTTCCCTCGGTCGTACGCTGGGAACGTCTGCTAGCATCCTGCGGCTGGTCCTGGGATATGTCGGGTTTCCTTCCGCCATAATGCAGACAGCGCTCATATAAGTGGAATGCTATTGATATATAAACAACTTTTTGCTTTCCAGTAAAAGGAAGGCATATGCAGTAAAGCAAAAACAATACATCTGTTGTATGCTGATTGGTTGGCTCGATGCTCATGATATGGCGTTTTGATATATGAGCTTTCCTAGTGTTCCCCAAGGGCGGAGGTTTATTCAAAGTACCCCGGTTTACTTTACCCAATATCCTTCCATAACATGCTTTACACAAATCACTGAAACCAATCCAATCGCTTTCTATGAATAGATTGGCTTAATGTCTTTCTTCAAGAATCCGCTGCATGGTTGAGCACTCTCCATGCCAACAGCCAATGCTTAGTAGCTTTATTTTTGTCCATCACGTGCCATAGCTTTGATGTTTAGTGTGCGGATAATGGGTCGGCGGTGGGATCGTGGGAAAAGTGTCTGCCTAGGAAACCACAAATCGGGAGTTCAAGCCCGAAACCGGTCATACCTATCAGTTTAACATTGCAATCTTACTATTATCTCGCTTCGGGAGAGGAATATGCCAAGTACTGGTCGGCTGGGTATCAGTATCATTTGACCCGCTGACTCACCGTGTCTGGTGTCTTGCCTGTAACAATACAGTGAAGCAGTGCTATATACATTTCTCGGAAATAGATCCTGTCTGCATGCTGAAAACGACCTGTAAGTCAAGACAAACCAGCATCAAAGGAAAGGAAGAAAGTGGAGTTGAGACCAGAGAATGCAACGTTTGTTTCTACATTCTACATTGTAAATCAAATATACCGCAACCATCAGTATATATATCTGTACAGAATTAATTGGCGTATCCCTGCACATATATACTATGTAAAATACGCTGAAGCTTGTTTCCTGGTATTAAGGTGAAGACTAACATCAGTTCTTGAATATTACTTTACGAAATATGTTCTTCTTTATTTTTTCGATTGTTTTGGTGAAAAAAAATCTTTTTATTGTGGAGTCTGAGTAAAGTCTTGGCATAAATACTTTCCGAGGTATATTTTGTCAAAATTTGCATTCAATCAGAATCTTGAGCATGTCTGATGATTGTATTTGAACGTATGCTTGTTGTTTAAAATAAGGCGCGTATTTAATACATTACAACGCTGAATTATTCCAGTATTTATACCAAAGCTGTCTGCAAATTCCATTTCTCCCTGAAGGAAAACAGAACACAAAAGACCACGTTTGCGAAAGAATACTGACACTTTTTCGTTTGAAGTTTGCGTTATTCTTCCCACTTAACAAAAAACCGTGCTTAACATATCTGTAAAGGTCGTATTTATCGTGATATTTAAAGCGCTAATTTGCTACCACTTCCACGAACTTGATCAAAGAGGTCGCGCGTTCGAATCCAGGACTGGCTGTTTTATCTCCGGTTTAAAAGAAAAAGCGACAGAAAATATGCCCAAAGTTATTTCACAAGAGGGGTCCATACTGACCTAAAGGAGAATATGCATTTTTATGACGAGCTTGGAAACTCAAAAAATCATCTTTTAATCTGGAATTCTTTCAAGGCCATAAGATGTGTCATTTTAGAGAAACCGGAAACACGATATCGCGTCATACGGACCTTACAGTTTTCAATATTACGGTCAAGACACCCCATTGTGTGCCAAGTACGGTCCCCTTTATTATTACAATCGAAGGCCACGCAATGTGGTGTCCTGGCCGAGACTTTGAGGCATAACCCCAGACGTATCCCACTACCACTTTCTTCTCGAAAATGACTTCAGGGTATGTCAAAATTGTCTCGTAATCACAACGAAGAAAGCTGATTTTGCACTACTTCTATATGGCTAAGTGGTAAACTGGATAAGGTTGACGTCACAGCGGAAACAGATGTCTTCTCGGATGGTAGAAATTCCCCACGTGGGCGTTTTTCCTCATTTTGAACTGTGATATCTCGGTCATCATACATCACAAAAAGTGACGTTTTTTGAACCATTGATATATACATTTGGTCTAGTGTTGTCTTTTCTTTTGAATTTAGGAAGTTTGTCATGTGCCTTTGAAAGCCGATGCCTTATGTATTTTGTCATATAAGTGAAAGTTGATTGAGCAGCGTGCCAATCACACACCAATCGACTGATCAATCCAAAACTTTATATTACAGCCGTGTACTACAACAACCCCTGTGGGGAAGATGTCGGACGATGTGTCGGAATGTACACCAAATGTAACACTTCAGGAATTTGTGGCTGTTCCGAAGCTTCCTTTACTGTGGACTCTGCCGGAAAAAACTGTGCCTCGAACGGCTTCTCTCTGTTGGGAGACATGTGTGGTGCACGAAAGTGTCAACATGGTTTCGAGCAAACGTGTCAAAACGCCCTCTGTACATGCAAAGATGGCAGGCGTCCTGCCACTGTCGAAGAGCTGTTGGCGACCGTCGACTCGCTGGAGCAGTGTCGGAACATCGCATACTCACTGGGTAAGACAAATGTGTGCTGATTTATGGAGTTATTTCTCTATTGTTTCCTTATTGCATCATTTATTTACTGATTAATATTTAGTTTTATTTGTTTATTGACTGATTGACTTAAGGATTCATTTATTGGTGTATTTCCTGGGTTGTTGCTTTATTGATTTGCTTGTCTTCCAATTACATGACGAGGAAAATTGATTGGATGTAATCAGATTTAATTTGACATGTATTCTAGATCGTGGTGTTGAACACCGGTGAAATCAGTACTCCATCGCTTGGTGCGTCGTCAACACTTTGTTTTGCGCTAGTAGCTACAGACTAGACACATTACAAGTCGCCGAAAGTTCATCAAGTTTTTGTTTGATCGTTGTTTAATATTACGCTCAAAAAATGCGACATGTGCTTAGAGATTTCACGTGATGATCCAGTTAAGAGCAACTTGTGACTGTGTGGAACTAATTGTAGTATTTTGCCACAGTCGATGAGTGGAAAGAGGGAGGGCTGGAATAGTGAAAGTGCATTCTGAAATGTAGCCATAATTTTACCCATGCAAGACATAATTTTAGACAATTAAATTTTTTCATACATGTAGTTCACGTGTGATAGTGAACACAAAATGTAGCATATCTCCACGCCATGGAAAGGTTCGTTAGTAACTTGTCAAAAGTTGATGGTTTAACCCGGGCACATCTTTTCCTCTACCCAAGAAACTGGGCGCCATCGTTTAACTAAAAAAAGTCTGAAAGTAGGACGTTACACAACAAACAAATAAATAAGTAAGTAAACAAATAAATCAATAAAAGTCGAGCACATATTGGAGTTATACATACATGTATTAACACATTTCATGGAGCCTCCTATTTTATATTGTTTTCCCGTATAAACCAAGATTTTGCTGGTGGAGTAAGCATCCCTGAGGCCTGGTCTTTTTGCATTGTTTTCATACGATTGTGTGTTAAATTCCATGACAACACACATGATTCTTGACCAGTAAAATCTAAAAGATTGTAGTTAACATCGCCTCATAAGTTACGGTGTGAAGTCTATTATTTAAGCATAGACAAATATAAAGTGGTGGACAGCTAAAAGGTTTACGACAGAGTGAAATAAATGCCCGAAGGTGGCCTGCTGAATTTGACATTTTCTTCCTTCTAGACAGTTGTAATGAGACAACTACTACAAATACCGTAACAACAACAACGGTGCAGTCAATTGTTACGACAGAGCCGTTAACAACTGCGTCAGTGTCAACAACGACAGAGGCCACAACAGAAACAACTGGAAGTACAAGGCAGGCGCCAACCAGGTCAACAGATCCACCGACATCCACAGCAGAAACGACAACAGGCACAACGCATGCACCCACGACAACAACACCCTCTATGACAACGACGACGCCTCTCCGGACGGGTAGTGTCAAACTGTACGCCACCTGTAACTCCTCCACCGAGTGCCCTCGGCGCGGCGTGTGCCGACAGCGGGACTGTGATGGACTGGTATGTCTGTGCGAGCCTGGCTTTGTGGCCGCAGAGGACGATTTGACCAAGTGTGTGCGAGGTAAGAGAGCAGGAATTTTTCGTAAAACGAAATTCAGCCTTTCAGCGAGGTTTTACGTGTTGTGAGAAATATGTCCACTGGTACTGACGAGGTCTGCTTAAGTATTTGGGGGAAAATTAACTGTGACACGCAAGATTTCTTCTTGCATGAATGGTCTCCGAGAAAAAAACAAAACAAAACAAAACAATATGCTACGTTTTCCAGCGACATTGCACCCCGTGCCCGAGGGCGTTTGGCCGTTGTTTTCGTGTAATACTTTAGTGGTACTGTAACAGACAGACTACAAATCGCCATTGCAAAGTCAGGAATGAATCCCAAACCACCCGGCTTTAGGCGCGAAAAGCATTCAATGGTTTTCGGAATTTATTGACACGTAAAAGAAGCCAAGACAAAAATTGTTTGACTCATTGGCAATTATTTGTCTTATTGTTTCTTAAAGTTTTTAATTGTAGTTATTTATCCTAGTTAAAAGACAAACAAATCTAACATCAGACTTCGTAGCAGAGAGTAAAGATTTCCCACTTCATGAACCGTAACCTGAGGACATTGGATGTTTTAATGCTATGGCCTTTTTATACAAGACTTCTCTTCCACTTACCTTGCATGCAAATCTTTTGTTTACACCTGGGAAACTTGCCAAGGATTCCTGGATTTCTCCAGTCCAGTTTTCCTTCCTCATCAGATTGGTAAATTTAAAAGTTCTTAGAACGAAGGTAAACAGTCAGTGCGGGATAAAACTCAAGCATCGCATTTCTGCCAACAGCCTCGTACGTGAACGATACGTGTGGTCCTAGCGCAGGCAGGTGTGTGGGATTGTTCACATTTTGTGCCCGGACAGGAAGGTGTTTGTGTCTGGGGGGTTTTAGCAAAGCCCCAGGAGGGAAACACTGCTCTGTCAACGGCGCTGGGGTTTTGGGGAGCAGTTGCACCAGTAAAACAAATTGCTTTAATCCCGATGACAAGGTGTGCGAGAATGGCGTCTGTTCATGCCAGACCGGAGGTCGCTTAGCAACAAGTGAAGAGTATTTGGCCTACGTTGACGAGGAGCAGCAGTGCCGACTGAATGGATACTCCCTAGGTAAGGTTGTTCTTATTGGTACATAACAACCGCATTAAGAAAAGCAAAGGGATACGCTTGCAACGCGGAGAAAACGTTTATCTTTTTTACCGGAAAGAGAGTTTTACACCGCAAAGAAATTGTCTGAACCGAATGTTTGAGAAAACTGCGACATTAGTGTTTAAAGTTTGTCAGGTTTATGTAAATTGTCTGCTTCTTCATTGTATCCCTATTGGGTGTACATTTACTTAATTGTTCTTAACGATGTTTTTATACCTAGTCCAAGAACCAATGTTTTTCAGTGGAAAGTTTTTAACGACAATAATTGCAGAAGGCTTTGTCGAACAAATAAAATAATGATTAAATACCGACTTTTCCCAAGTAGAGGTAGAGTATCGTGTTTATAAAAAGACTTAAGATCTCACAGAGACTTTCAAAATTTGCCGTGGAAGTCATACTGAAATTTATAAACATGTCAAATAATGGCTGGACTCAAATGCTCAAACTTCCTCTTGTTAGAATTTTTCTTCTTTGGGATGTGTAAATTTGGACAACATTGGATAGTTTGTCAAACAGCGCTATGCCTTTGTGTTTCATATTTCTCATAGGATATCCAATGTAACCCTTCTTTTAGCATTAGATCATGTACCCCTCATTGTACCGATTTCCATATTTGAATGTCAATGTATTTTTGTTTGTTCATCCCTCAGACATTTGCAATGTTTCAACCAACGCGATGACTACAACAGAGGCACAAACCACTAGTACCCAGGCACCAACAGGCGCACCGACCACTTCAACACCAATCGCTACAACACAGGCATCATCCACCACAACAGAGACACCAAACACTACAACACAGGAACCAACTACTACTACGGAGACACCAACCACTACTACAGAGACACCAACCTATATAACGAAAGCACAAACCACTACGACAGAGGAACCAACCACATCAACGGAGGTACCCACTTCTACCACAGAGGCACCAACCACTACAGAGACATCAAGCAATACAACACAGGCATCAACCACTACAGCACAGGCATCAACCACTACAGCACAGGTACCAGCCACCACCACACTGGCATCAACAACGGGGGCGTCATCCACTACTACAGAGACACCAACCACTACAACACAGGCACCAAGAATTACTACAACACAGGCTCTAACCACTACAACACAGGCACCAGCCATTACTACAACGGCACCAACCACTACCATACTGGCAAAAATCACTACAACACAGGCACCAACCTCTACAACACAGGCATCAACCATTACTACAACACAGGCACCAACCACTACAACAGAGGCACAAACCACTACAACACAGGCACCAAGAATTACTACAACACAGGCTCTAACCACTACAACACAGGCACCAGCCATTACTACAACGGCACCAACCACTACCATACTGGCAAAAATCACTACAACACAGGCACCAACCTCTACAACACAGGCATCAACCATTACTACAACACAGGCACCAACCACTACAACAGAGGCACAAACCACTACAACGCAGGCACCAACCTTTCCAACAACAAAGGCACCAACCACTACAACACAGGCACCAACCACTACAACAGAGACACCAACTACTACCACAGAGGAACCAATCACTACTACAGAGACGCCAACCAGTGCTACAGAGGCACCAACCACTACTACACAGGCACCTACCACTACTACACAGGCACCAACTATTACAACACAGGAACGAACCACTACTACAGAGGCGCCAACCAGTACTACAGAGATACCAACCACTACTACAGAGACGCCAATCAGTGCTACAGAGGCACGAACCACTACTACACAGGCATCAATCACTACTACACAGGCACCAACTACTACAATACAGGAAAGAACCACTACTACACTGGCACCAACCACTACAACACTGGCACCAACCACTACAACAGAAGCTACAACCACTACAACAGAGGCTCCAACCACTACAACACAGGCACTAACCACTACAACACTGGCGCCAACCACTACAACACAGGCACCAACCACTACAACACTGGCACCAACCACGACAACACTGGCACCAACCACAACAACACAGGAACCAACCACTACTACAGAGACGCCAATCAGTATTACAGAGGCACTAACCACCACTTCACAGGCATTAACAACTACTACACAGGCACCAACTACTACAACACGGGAACGAACCACTACTACACTGGAACCAACCACTACAACAGAGGCACCAACCACTACTACAGAGGCACCAACCATTACAACAGAGGCACCAACCAATACTACACAGGTATCAACCACTACAACAGAGGCACCAACCACTACTTCACATTCACCAACCACTACAACAGAGGCACCAACCACTACAACAGAGGCACCAACCATTACAACAGAGGCACTAACCACTACTATACAGGCACCAACCATTACAACAGAGGCACCAGCAACTACTACACAGGCACCAACCACTACAACAGAGGCACTAACCACTACTACACAGGCATCAACCACTACAACAGAGGCAGCAACCACTACTACACAGGCACCAACCATTACAACAGAGGCACTAACCACTACTACACAGGCACCAAGCATTACAACAGAGCCACTAACCACTACTACACAGGCACCAAGCATTACAACAGAGCCACTAACCACTACTACACAGGCACCAACCACTACAACAGAGGCACCAACCACTACTACACAGGCATCAACCACTACAACAGAAGCACCAACCACTACTACACAGGCACCAACCATTACAACAGAGGCACCAACCACTACTACACAGGCACCAACCACTACAACAGAGGCACTAACCACTACTACACAGGCACCAACCACTACAACAGAGGCACCAACCACTACTACACAGGCATCAACCACTACAACAAAGGCACCAACCACTACTACACAGGCACCACCCATTACAACAGAGGTACCAACCACTACTACACAGGCACCAACCACTACAACAGAGGCACCAACCACTAAAACACTGGCACCAAGCACAACGACAGAAGCACCAACCACTATAACACAGGCACCAACTACCAAAATAGAGACACCAACCACAACAACAGGGGCAGCAACCACTACAGCACAGGTACCAGCCACCACAACACTGGCATCAACAACGGAGGCGCCATCCACTACATCACAGGCACCAACAATTATTAAAACACAGGCACCAACCATTACTACAACACAGGCACCAACCACTACTACAAAGGCACCGACGACTACAACAGACTCACCAACCACTACAACACACTCACCAACCACTACAACACAGGTACCAACCACTACAACAGAGGCACCAACCACTACAACACAGGAACCAACCAGTATTACAGAGACGCCAACCAGTACTACAGAGACGACTACAGAGACGCCAACCAGTACTACAGAGACGCCAACCACTACTACAGAGACACCAACTACTACAACACTGGCACCAACCACTACAACTGAAGCTCCACAGGAACCAACCATTACTACAACACTGGCAACAACCACTGCCACACAGGCAACAACCATTTCTACAACACAGGCACCAACCAGTACTAAAACGGCACCGACCACTAGAACAGAGGCAGCAACCACTACAACAAAGGCACCAACCACTACAACACAGGCACCAACCACTATATCAGAGACACCAACTACTACAACACAGGAACCAACCACTATTACAGAGGCGCCAACCAGTACTACACAGGCATCAAACACTACTACACAGGCACTAACTATTACAACACAGGAACGAACCAGTACTACAGAGACGCCAACCAGTACTCCCGAGACGCCAACCAGTACTACAGAAACACCAACCATTACTACAGAGACGCCAACCAGTACTACAGAGGCACCAACCACTACTACACGGGCATCAACCACTACTACAGAGGCACCAACCACTACAACACTGGCACCAACCACGACAACACTGGCACCAACCACTGCAACACAGGAACCAACCACTACTACAGAGACGCCAATCAGTACTACAGAGGCCCCAACCACTACTACCCTAGAACCAACCACTACTACACAGGCACCAACCACTACAACAGAGGCACCAACCACTAAAACACTGGCACCAAGCACAACGACAGAAGCACCAACCACTATAACACAGGCACCAACTACCAAAATAGAGACACCAACCACAACAACAGGGGCACCAACCACTACAGCACAGGTACCAGCCACCACAACACTGGCATCAACAACGGAGGCGCCATCCACTACATCACAGGCACCAACAATTATTAAAACACAGGCACCAACCATTACTACAACACAGGCACCAACCACTACTACAAAGGCACCGACCACTACAATAGACTCACCAACCACTACAACACACTCACCAACCACTACAACACAGGCACCAACCACTACAACACAGGAACCAACCAGTATTACAGAGACGCCAACCAGTACTACAGAGACGACTACAGAGACGCCAACCAGTACTACAGAGACGCCAACCAGTACTACAGAGGCACCAACCACTAATATACGGGCATCAACCACTACTACAGAGACACCAACTACTACAACACTGGCACCAACCACTACAACTGAAGCTCCACAGGAACCAACCATTACTACAACACTGGCACCAACCACTGCAACACAGGCACCAACCATTTCTACAACACAGGCACCAACCACTACTACAACGGCACCGACCACTACAACAGAGGCACCAACCACTACAACAAAGGCACCAACCACTACAACACAGGCACCAACCACTATATCAGAGACACCAACTACTACAACACAGGAACCAACCACTATTACAGAGGCGCCAACCAGTACTACACAGGCATCAAACACTACTACACAGGCACTAACTATTACAACACAGGAACGAACCAGTACTACAGAGACGCCAACCAGTACTACCGAGACGCCAACCAGTACTACAGAAACACCAACCATTACTACAGAGACGCCAACCAGTACTACAGAGGCACCAACCACTACTACACGGGCATCAACCACTACTACAGAGGCACCAACCACTACAACACTGGCACCAACCACGACAACACTGGCACCAACCACTGCAACACAGGAACCAACCACTACTACAGAGACGCCAATCAGTACTACAGAGGCCCCAACCACTACTACCCTAGAACCAAGCACTACAACACAGGCACCAACCACTACAACAGAGGCACCAATTACTACACCACAGACACCAACCACTAAAACACTAGCACCAACCACTACTACAGAGACGCCAGCCAGTACTACAGAAACACCAACCATTACTACAGAGACGCCAACCAGTACTACACTGGCACCAACCACTACTACACGGGCATCAACCACTACTACAGAGGCACCAACCACTACAACACAGGAACGAACCACTACAACACTGGCACCAACCACTACAACACAAGCACCAACCACTACACCACAGACACCAACCACTAAAACACTAGCACCAAGCACTACAACACAAGCACCAAGCACTACTACAAAGACGCCAACCACTACAACAGGGGCACCAACCAGTACAACACAGACACCAACCACTAAAACACAAGCACCAACCACTACTACAGAGACGCCAACCACTAAAACAGAGACGCCAACCACTACAACAGAGGCACCAACCAGTACAACACAGGCGTCAACCACTACAACACTAGCACCAAGCACTACAACACAGGCACCAGCCACTACAACAGAAGTACAAACTACTACTAAACCGGCACCTACAACAGAGGCACCAACCACTACAACAGAGGCACAAACCACTATTGCACAGGCACCTACCACGAGTACAGAGGCTCCAACCACTACAACACAGGTATCAACTACTACAGCAGAGGCACAAACCACAACAACAGAGGCACCAACCACTACTACACACGCACCAAAAACTATAACAAAAGCACCATCCACGAGAACAGAGGCACCAACTACAACAACAGAGATACCTACTTCCACCACAGAGGCACCAACCACGACAACAGAGGTAAAAACCACTACAACACACCCACCAACCTCTACAACACAGGCATCCTCTTTTACTACAACACAGGCACCAACCACTACAACACAGGCACCAACCATCATTACAACACAGGCACCAACCATCATTACAACACAGGCACCAACCACTGCAGCACAGGCAGCAACCACTATAACACAGGCACAAACCTCTACGACAGAGGGACCAACTGCAACAAGAGAGGTACCTACCTCTATCACTCAGGCACCAACCACTACTACAGAGACGCCAACCAGTACTACAGAGGCACAAACCATTACAACACAGGCATCAACCACTACAACAGATGCACCAACCACTACAACGGAGGGACCAACTACTACAACACAGGCACCAACCACTAAAACACAACCACCTACTACTGCAACACAGGCACAAACCACTACAGCACAGGCACCTACTACTAATACACATTCACGGACAACTACTACAGAGACAACATCCACCACTACAGAAACAACATCCACTCCTACAGAGGCACCAACCAATACAACAGAGGCACCAACCAATGCAACAGAGGCACCAACCAATACAACAGACTCACCAACCAATACAACAGACTCACCAACCAATACAACAGAGGCACCAACCAATACAACAGAGGCACTAACGACCGTAGCAATAACTACCACAAGACGAGCACCGACGACTACAACAGAGCCGACAACTACTTCCGCTCAGCAACCAAATGGCACGACCGAAGAAGTGGCTTCTACAACAGGCGTATCGCCACGTAAGTGTATTCTGTACCTTGTGGAGTTTGTGGGGGCAGACCACTCTTGATGGAAGCAGTAGGTGTCGTGAACATCACCCTTGTTTTAGGCAATTCTGCGAAGTTTTCTGATTATAATGGAATTTGTGAAAGCATCGTTTTACATCCCTGCGCGCTGTGCTCCACTTTCTGCCAATGAGAGGAAAAGTACGCATTGATTATGTTTTGCGTGGCAGTAAAGGACTAGAGCATAGAAAATTAAGGCTCCAACAAGAGATTAGAACGAAAAAAGCATAGCCATCTAAATTTTAAAATTCCCTTTCGAAATTACTGCAATGTTATGAATTGGGTCCAAATCGCAGGGAAATACGTCATCGTTTTCTCCTGTGTTGCCTTGTGTATACTACCTGAGTGTTTTATGAAATGTGTAACGTACTCCAGGAAAGAACAAAGGAGCACATAGCTTTGGACGTTTTTTTTCTGTTTTTTAACCGACGGGAGAGCGTATTATGAGTTCTCTAGGCCTTTTCACCTGACAAAGGCTGTGGGTTTGCTCAGGGCGAACCCCAAAATCTGTTCCCCCGTCATGTACATGAAAACTTTTGGACGAGAGGCTAAACACCAATCAATCAGTTTACACATATTTGCATGAAAAAATTGCTGTGGACTTGTAATCTACGCTCATGTAGAGAACTAGTGAAAGGCTTTCATTTTGTAGAAATAAATATAAAAAATACTTGAATGTACTTCTACGGATGGTCGTGGGCTTCCTCCGGTCTCTACCTGGTTTCCGCCCACCACAATGTTGGGCGCCTTCGTATGAAAGAAATATTCTTACGTACGGCGTAAAATACCAATTAAATAAATAAATAGACCTACACATACTTTGACATTGCAGGCATACAAGTCTTTCTTAAACTGGTTACTTTAATTCCGATGGCTCTGAAAATACTGTTAACGTAAAAGGACGCGGGTGCCATAGGTACCCATACGTCTATCATTGCATGCAAGTTATTTCCACTGACTTCCGTTTGCAGAAGTTGCTGTTCCTGCTGCGATAGGGGCCGCTGTGGTATTGGCAGGGGCGATTACTCTGGCCGTGATGTATGCCAAAAGGTAATCTGAGGTTTATAAAAAAAAAAACAATAAAAACGTGCTACATGTCAGTAAGCAACCTTGATAGATGAGCAACTTAACCAACAAGGATGTCAACTGCACATAAGACACATGTTATTTGGTGTGGTGATATTAGCAAAAAGAACTTTACTTGCGGTACCAGTGATTATTATTTTTGTAGCACTGAGATCTACATGTGCGATGGCTGTGAGTTCAAGTCCAGCTTATGCAGGCTTCCTCTCCGACTGTAGGTGGGAAGGTCCGCAAGAAACCTACGGATGGTCGTGGCTTTCCTCGCGCATTCACTGGATTCCGCCCCCCATAATGCTGACCGCCTTCGTATAAGTGAAATACTCTTGATTACGGCATAAAACACGAACCAAATAAATAATATTTAATAGAATAAACATTGTATGTGACCTCCTTTCAATGGTCGAGGGTCTTGATGGTTGCGTTGTGGACGACTTCGGAAGTTTTCTCCTGTACCTGGAAAAAATATAGTTTTGGGTTTCCTTTACACATTAATCTCATCTCTGATACACGGCCGAATTCTTGTCATCACAAAGGTAGAGATCTATCTTTATGCAGCATAACTCCGTTGGAGTTATCAGTACTAATCATCGAACACAACAGAACTCAGATGAAACTGTTAGTGAATCTACTCTGTCAGACACACTGAACAATTTGAACTGAAATCTGAGAAATTCAACCTTATAACAACTGAGTTAAAGAGAAATTATCGATTATCAATTGGCAGCATAAAAGCAGAACGCACGCCCCCATTGCTACACATCATTACTAAGTTAAGGAAAAATTGACAGTATACCCACTGAAAAGGTTCTCCCGATGTTACGCGTTATATATATACTCACGTGTAAATGGTGCAGAAAAATACTATCACTACAGAGTGTGTGGGGCTAAAAAAACACACGAGATGCAGATTCAAGCCCGGTCTTGGACCAGGCAATTTGTACAGTTCACGATCTTTGCTTTTTGAGAGGCTATGATGACATTTGGTGGTGGACAACGCTTGTGTGTCTGTTGGCGACCTCTTTCCGATCACCAAATTGACATGCATGTATCTGTATGGTTTGCTCCAGTCTTAAAACTTACCGCATTCTTACAAGTGACAAACTTTCGGGCATGACGTTGAGCAGTATTCCAATAAATAAATAAATGAATAAATAAATACATGAATAAATAAATAAGTGAATGAATGAATAGATCATTCGTTGTGAATGTTACTAATGTTTTGTCTGACGACCGTTTATTTTTCAGACGACGTGAAGACGTATCTGACGAGAGAACCATGTATGAAGAGAGTTTGTTCAGCATTCCCCGACCGGATGTCTGGCTCTTTGACAACTTCAAGACGGACAGGAGTTGGGCTAGCTTTAGCGAAAACATGTATTCCAGCACTTACAGGCCAAATCCACTAACTGACGAGGTTATATCATTCAGTGATACATAGATTTATGACTTTATTTGAATATGAATTTAAAAAACAATGCAATCGCCACCAGGATCCCTGTCGCACGCCTACTCTACTGTTCATATCAACGGGATTTTCAAATGGGACTAAAATTAGTAATTAGTAAAAGACAAAGGATTGAAAACCGGATGTCCTCTGCTATCCAGCTAGGCAGATTTTACATAGTTTGACCATGCTCTGTGCCTAGTGATGAAACCATGAGATCAAGTACTGATGTGCCATCACCGAATACTTCAGAGACCTTCGGACACATAGAACATTTCAATTTGATCACCAAAATGAGAAATGACAGAGGATTAATCCAATCTTCATGTATCATTCGTGAACTTTCTGCGACAGTTTTTTGTTGTTATTTCTGTTTGGTTGTCAATTTCAGACTTTTTGCAGGAACTGTCAGTGTCTTTTTTTTTTTTTTGGTTTTTTTTTTCTTCAGTTTTTTTTTCTTTCTGCTATTCGTGACCAGTTTAAGAGTTTAAGTTTGATATTCACTCGGAGACGCGGCTCACATCTGTCACGATCGGTCTTACCTAAAACCATGTATGCAAATAGCATGGACCTATACATGTACCAGTGTTCGGTAGCACATATACATCAACACGTGACGGATTTTTAATTTATCGCCGATACCTTCATTTCCATGAACAAAAACGATTCATGATACATGTATCTGACTTTTGTGCCAAATTAAGAACATGAAGTGACTGACTTGGGGGGATGAATATATATGTCCCATGGTCAGGAGCCTGTATACGCGGTGTTCTTCAAGTTAGTAACGGCTCTACTCAGGTGTGACTGGTCGAGATTTCAACCGGGATGCCCGGAGGCTTCTTGCCTTCCTAAGAACAAAGGATAACTGTTTCCGTTATGTAGGTCTTTCGTGTCCATTTTTGTGATTTCACATCATACAATCACGGTCTGTTGTTTTGTGTTCAATGAAATCATTTGCTACTGTTCTTGCCGAGTTCGTTTTCCAACCAAAATATGGAAAAAACTTTGTTCTTTTGTAAACTTTTTGACGTTTCTTTTGTCAAATTTATTGTACTGAAGCAGGCAAACTTTTCCATGTACTGTTATTACTATTGCGTGCTATTATTCACATTTACCCGCATTATTTGGCATCTAACTGAAGTCCGGCTGTTGCTGGCTTCCCGGTGGGAAAGTGCGTCAGCAACTCGTAGATGGCAGTTAGTTTCCCCCGGGCTCTGCCTGGTTTTCTCGGATCAAAAGGCTGACAGCCGTCATATTAGTAAAATATTCTTGAATACGGCGTAAAAGACAAATCAACCAATAAATCAATAAATGAATAAATATGCAGCACACGGTTATACTGCCAGATCATATCCTGCACACTTTTATACTTCCAAGTTATGTCTTGCACATTTGTATACTGCCAAATCATATCCTCCACAGCTTCATACTGCACCAATGAAATAAATAAATAAATAAATATTTTGCATGTATATTCAATAGAGAAAACGTAGAGGGTACATGCTTTTTGGATGGTGTTTGGATGCTTAATCTTTGTACTACCATATTTGTCTCTGAAGCTCGTTTGGAGGCATTTGCTCAGTCTAACGGTGGTCCAAAAGCACTTGTCTTTCATCAGTATGCATGGCCAACAGATCTGTAAGTAAACGTTGGAATTTGTTGTTATTATTATTGTTGTTGTTGTTCTTGTTGTTGTTACTATTGATTACCGCCATACTCAAAAATTTTACGCCATGTATACGTTGACAGTCTATTTTATGTGTAAGAGAGACCAGAGTGCCTGGGTTAACGCCGATATTTAGAAAGCAAATGACAAACTTTCCCACGGGTTAGTTATACACGTTCGCCCAACACTGATCGAGAAAAAGGGCTGCTCAAAAAACTTAAGACCACGACCCACGAGGGACGTCAAGTGCTAACAGTCATTGGGAGGGGAAATCCATGAATGGCTGGGACACCAGAGTGACTTGCCAAAGGTCCGAGGTTTTGCCCGGCAATCCGGCTGATATCAAAGCGGTGGTCGTCACGATGGGAATATTATGCACCGGTATGAGTGCTTATGTCCCAGTTGTCGTTGGAATAGCTTCTTAACCAGGTACATATTAAGCGCCATACTATATGGCTTATATGACAGCGGGTGTCGTTTTTGGAAGAAGGAAAGAGGAGTGCTCGGGTTAAACCACTTACCCTAGCCATTTAAGTACCTAAAAAAACATCTTAAATTACGACCAGAGCCTTTCCAACACTCGATCTCATTGGCCAGGGACCAGGTACTCTTTGGTTTTACTGTGATCAGTTCTGTTACTGGGTCCACGTGAACCTGTTGCATTTGATGTGGGTAAAGTAAAACAGAGTAAAACAAATTTGATTTCATTTGATTGGTGTGTTGTACCCTACTAAAGAATGTGACGGTGGCCAGCATTATGATGAGACAAAACCGGGCAGAGCCGGGGGGAAACCCACGACCATCCGCAGATTGCTGACGTACCTTCCCACATACGGCCGTAGAGGAAGCCGGCACGAGACGGACTTGAACTCACGGCGGCTGACAGCAGAAGACTGCGTTGTGAAATGTATGTATATATACCCAAGACAATCCTGAAGGCGAACGACATCATGCTCTAACAAAGGAAACAAAGCATATCACAGCACATTCTCCCAAAACGATGAATAAAGCACTGAACCAGCTTACATGTAAATCGGGTCCTTTTTATTGCCAATCTATCACACAGGTTAGCAAACCTAATCTTGACAATCAGAGTGATGAGATGATTAACGTCCTTATTAACATCCATTCTTTAAACATTTATTAGACGTGTATTTTGGAGACGTGACAACAAAACAAATCCACTTTGTACATAGGTTATCTGCCTGAATAATAATATATTAGTCATATCCACTATTTAATATTATGTCACATTTATTTTAATTTGTGGTAAAATTGCATGCCTTATATTAAGATTAGCAAATCGATGCACAAAGCTTATTCACAAGATATAAAACAGCGGTGGTGAAAAATATTGTGCTGGGCTTCACAAATGATGAATTATATCCCGCGGACAGGTATGCTCGACTGCACTTTCTAAGATTTGTAAGAATATAGCGTGCTTGGCGGATAGCCCTGAGAAAAAAAAATCAACGGCTAAAAAGACACAGTGTTTAAAGAAAGGCGTTTTGTCGAGAATGAAATAAAAAAAAAACAGAAAGAAAAACACAGATTACACTGAATACGAAATCACACACAGTCAAGCAGCATATGCTAATAGTCGTATATAAAGTTTTGCCACTCTTCAAATAAACCTAATTCGTTAGTTACAAAGGAAAATCTTCCAGTGAACACTTTGCTGAACCTCGGAATGGGGATTGGGGACAAGGTTGCTAAGTCACAAATACACACATACGCTGTTCTGGTGTACAACACAAGCACAGACTAAGTATACACACACACCCTTGTTATGGTTAGTGTAAAAAGAAAGCAAACATTGTGATATGAAACTCTAGAGAGGGAATGTACGAGTGTATTAAACTACAAAGCCAGGATATAGTATGGATGCCCAATAAATTGCAGGATTAAAAGCAATTATTACAGGAATCTGTAGATTTAAATCATTCCCTTAAAGAAAGAAAATATGTTTATGTATTGTTGTTAACGCCAGAGTTTGTTGTCACATAGAAAACAAATGTAGCGACGCTTAAAAATGGCTTCAAACAAACCGAGACATCAAATCACAATGCTTTGTCTAATGTCTGTCATCAACCGAGACATCAGATCACAATGCATTGTCTAATGTCTGTCATCAACCGAGACATCAAATCACAATGCATTGTCTAATGTCTGTCATCAACCGAGACACCAAATCACAATGCATTGTTTAATGTCTGTCATCAACCGAGACATCAAATCACAATGCATTGTCTAATGTCTGTCATCTTTCTTTCAACAATACCTTTCTACGCCAAGAACAGGGTCCATGGCACGCTGTTGTTTCACTGAATTTACTTGCTTAGTTAAAAATCTTACCAAAACAGCAAATCTCCTTAAGACCTGGAATTCTGTAAATCTAGTATCACTTTTTTAGCTTTACAATGGTAGACCATACCTGAGTTCGCTGTGCTAATATGGTGTTATTCCTCGTTCGGAAACACTCTAAGGACTCCTCGCCGCTATACGACTGAATCATTGTTCAATACGACGCAAATCTCGAACATACATACAGGCACTCCTAATCTGAAACTATTCTAAGAAAAACACTTCACGCGGAATTTTTTTTTGGGTGCCCTTATAATTATGCTACGAAAACAGTGGGAAAAAAGCCAATCAAGACAACTATATACAGTTTACAATAAAACGACTGCAAACCAACTTTCCGTCCAATGCATATTCATATAAGGTCCCTGCTATGAATAAATCTGGGAACACAGATAGTTGCTATGAGTGAAAGATGGTCAATGGACAGATAGTACACATTTTGTTTGAGCAAGACGAGTATAGAAGGAATTATCACTCATTGGGTTTATAAATACCGAAAGCCGTTATCCCAAGCTCGTAATATACACAAACATACATAAATACAAATCTTTTAATTTATGTGTGCATATATATAAATATACATCTGTGGCACTTTCCAATCTCACATTGCAATCAATATCTTCTACAGATAAAAGTATAAATTATCTATACACATTGCGTCAGAATGTTTTGTAGCATGACTCAATATGCGCTAATCCTTGTTGACACTTACACTTATACCAACTACTGAAATAAAGACAAAATAACTGTGCACTGTGTGACAGTTAGGTTAGAAAAGATTTTTGTGCAAATGTGCCTTTTCCTTGCAGTTGTAATAGATGTTCGGGAAAGATGCTACGTCACATTTCTTTTGCGTTAATTCCACACTCTTGTTAGCTGATTCATTACTAACTTTGTCACGGTAAAATCTTCTTCTAGACACATTACAACACGTCTTCTAGGTATTGGTTAAAAACACAACAGCATGTTTTTCACTTAACTATGTATACATGTATACAGTGAAAAACATGCTGTTCATATATAATATGCTACATGTATGTATATCATACTATAGAATAATCAAGCTATTAGTTCATTACCACTCATACTGTATAAGCCTCCCACCAATACGGTCGCTGTGAGTTCAAGTCCGGCTCATGCTGGCTTCCTCTCCGGCCGTACGTGGGAAGGTCTGCCAGCAACCTGCAGATTATCGTGGATTTCCACCGGGCTCTTTCCGCTTTCCTCCCATCATAATGCTGGCCGCCGTCGTATAAGTGAAATATTTTTAGTACGGCGTAAAACACCAATCAAATAAATAAATAAACGAAAACCACAGCTTACATATAGGTTCCAGGCTAGTATAGTTTTACTGTTCTAAGTCTACTGTTCAAAGCCCACTGCATACATAGTAGAAATCCTTTTTGTTGCCATTTAAAAGTTTTAATAATTATCACAAGTAGGTACACTCAAAGCAGATTGATTTTGTAATAAACATTATAAACTGTTTTCACCGCAAGCTGCATTGTAAGACAAAGGTATTCTGGGAGTAGTTTGCTCTCTTAATACTTATAACAAATTGTTTTTACCGTAAACTACATTGTATCACAACACTCTTAGATAATACATATAGCAGACTGTGAAACACAAACAATCTAAATGCTAGCTAATCCTATGATATAGTTCTCCTGTATACATGATGTTAACATTGGACGGCTGGGGCTATGGACATTGGGTTATAATAGGCGATTTTGGACGGGTCGCACTGGAGGGACTGGGAGGGACACGGCCACCAACCACAACGATCAATTAGGTAACGCGTAAAGGTCAAGGTCACCGGAAATAATATGACTCAGTAGGTGAATGGTTATCGTTTAAGGCCACATTGATTGCAACTAGATCGTCAAAAGTAATAAGACAGTCAGGAAAAATACATCACCAAAAATATCTTTACTTTGTCTTCCTTTCCGCAAACTAAATAAAGTCAAATGTATTAGTGTCGTGGTCAGATCTGTGCACCACTGTACTGAGAGTCATAATAACTTTACTGTGTGTTTCGCTGAATCATAAAATGGGCTTGTCATTAGTGACCCGGAACGCCCATTCTCGTTTTCGACCGGTATGCGAATGTCGGTTTCAATGCCTCGATTCATAAAAACCCTAGCTTTTTATGAATCCTATTTTAATATAAAAAACAAGAATAAAGTTCAGAGGTATGTTGTTTGAATACAAAAGCCGGAAAATGAGTATGAGGTTTCCTTTGCTTAACATTGTTAAAAGTTGTGTTCAAAATAACCTAAAGCATCCATATATTTAACTATAACTATTTCATTAAAGCAGTCTTCGATGTTGTGTTTAGTCTGGTGGTAATGGCTTAATATTTGTTGCCTTTTCTTTTAAACGCGAATTAGTAGAGCGTGAGAAGTGCAGACGCCATACCCAATTGACGCTGGGTTGCTGAGAGTGTGCCCTCTCCCAATAGGTAACTGAACACTCGGGTAATATGGAAAAATACTCTGGACGGTTAGCACTGGAGGGAATGGGGAATGTGGGGTTTTCCGATCACAGGCATGCCTTCAGTCAAAGACAATGGAGCCCGATTGGGTTGTAAATATCGGAATCCCCCATAATTACCCCTTACGACAAAAAGTGAACACTTAGGGCAAAACGATACTACATAAGTAGCAATTGGATAAAAAGTTCAAAAACGATGATGGATTTCCATAAAAATGGAATAAACCTATGGCAGTGTCAATGGCAGAAAAAACTGGAATGTTACATTCAAAACAAATCACTTATAATTGGCAATAGCACCGTACACAAATAACGGAAAATAAAGTCCTTCGCTTTCAATAAGCCGACAAAAACAGCTTAACATGACATCCTCATGTCACAACTGTTTACTCCGCGTGCCATAATCCGTTGTGCATTTCCCCTAATCTAAGTCCTAGGTATACCCACAATGTCTTGGAAAACAATGAGATCCCAGGTCCCATTCTAGTGAAGACTAAAATTTCTGAAAATGCAAGAACAAGAAAAAAATGAAAATAATTCAAGAATACAAATTCTCATATGAATGACAGCTGTCAAATGAGAAGTGTAAGCGGAGATATATTATATTCTACAATGTGTGAACAGTGCAAAGATGGTCAAAATCTGTTAGGCTTGCGCATTTCAAAAATGTATCCCATTGTTGAGAATAAGAATTACACCATATCCAACAACAACAACAGCAGCAACAATAACAACACCACTATCCCCCAGGAGTGTTCTTGGCAAATGCAAAATCAACAAAGAGGTGTTTTAAACTTACAGCTCTTGGAAAGCTTTCCTGTTTGGCGACAGTGATATGTGGGGTTCTCCGAGGACGAGCAGTTCAGCCGGGGTTTGTTCCCTGACGACGTTCACGGTGGGTGGAGGTTTAGACGAAGTCGACGCCTGTGACCGTGGAACTCTGGCCTGGAACGTGGACAAGTTTGTGGCTGGGCGAGAAACAGGGCTGCATAGATCCCAGTCCTCCAGGGCGACGCGAATCGGGGACATGGGGAAAGGCGATGGCAAAGCAGCGCTTGGGTAGTCGCGGTGTCCGTTGTGGTGTCTGAGATCCTGAAGTGTATAGCACTCGTCGGTGGTATGCCGACTCTTCTTTGGTGTCAGGTGTCCAGGTTTGGGTGAATTTTCATTGTTCAGTTCTGATGCAACCTAAATTGAGGACAACAAATTATTCAGGACGGTGAAAAAAATACACTGAATGCTTGTGAAGGCTTCATGTAATATCTTTTCTAATCCATATATTAGTACTTGCAGATCATTTTAAAAACAATAGTTTAATGGCGCAAGTTTGGATTATCCTTTTATCTTATTGTCGAAGAAGCACGTCAAAAGCGTACCAAATGCCTTGCACATGTTTGCTGCCAGGTTCCCAAAGAACCTTTGTAAAATTTTTTGCGCTTAGCCGGAATCTTGGGATTAATTTCTAGTTTAATGTAACATTGCTCAGTCGGTTAGCGCGCTAGTTGCAGCGTAATGACCCCGAAGCCGCCCACCAATGCGGCAACCCAACTCACGTATAAGTGAAACATTCTTGAGTAGGGCGTAAAACACCATGAAATAAATAAATAAATAATGTAATATTAAATCTGATGAGAGTTTACAGAAAGGAAGTAGTGCTTTCGGTAACAGAAGAAGATAGTGACGTCATATAGGTATCTCTGCCATAGCTACCTTTAACAAGGATTAGAGGTCATTGTATCACTTATGACCGTATTCACATTATCAGGATCGGAAAACTGTTGAGCTATCAGGCCTACCAATGCATGCGATTTGGGACTCACAGGACTTACATTATAGCGATGTGGGTTCACGTATTCAGCACTTTCTGAAAATACAAAATTTCAAAAATGAGTTTTTAAGTGAACTAACTGGAAGTCGAAAAGAATTTTTGAAAGGAAGACAATTTTCCACAAGAACAATACACGTTAAAACCAATTTCCAAATTCAGAAAAGCTGCGAAATTTCGCAAGTAGTTAGTCGTCATCCACCAAAATCGTTTGTCAGATAAAAATGTAAGATGTCACAACTGCTCGTTTATCTTATTTCTGTTCCAATAAAGAGGACATACGAATCCGTAGAGTCGTCCCAAGTGGTAAGACAGGGTCACAATTTTACAGTTTTGATACCAGATATCGGAAGGTTTGAGAAAAAATTCAACGTACCCAGTTCCTCTAAGCAATTCTTGAAATCAGAGTCCTCGATGGTCACTTTTAACCGAATTTCCTCCGAATTGAAGGCCAACAGAAGACTATCGGTGACTAGACCTTGTTGTAAGAGATCAAGCAGTTCACCAGTGTGGTACCATCTCCACAGTTCCACTAAGGCACCCTTTGATGGACAGTTGATTCTAAACACTATACTCCCGGGGTAAATTTGTTCAATGGTCCGTCCGTGACCACACAGTTGTTTTAATGCCCTAAGAATACACAGGGCATCCGTGATGTTAATGTTCGTTTGCTGCACCTCGTTTTCGAACCGCTCAAAAGCTTCCGGTGTGTCGTCATGGCGACGGATGTTTGTGTAGGCTTCACGTGTCATCTGCAGAATGTGATCTTCCACTTCTGCGCAAAAGCAGGACGTCCTTCCGCTTGGCTGGTCAAGGCCAGCAAGCTCCTCGGTCAGCTGACGTTTTTGGTGCGTGACTTCTTCGCATTCTACCCGGATATCAATATTTCCTGTAAAGTCAAAAGATAAAGTAAAAGATAGTTGAATAACGAGGAAGGAGTTTCTTATTATTTGAGTGTCTCAGACGGACGAAATGTAAAAAATTAAAACTTTTGGAAAAAAAGCTTAGGCTGCAGAACGGAAGCAGTTGTGTATAAGAACATTTATTGTGCGAAAACACTACACCTGAATACAACGGATCTTAGCTGACGTTGACATAAGGTAATGAAGACTGGTAATTATTATGTAATGAGAACATCCCTAACATCATGAATGAAATTAATATTGTCTGACAGAGAATCTAAGTATCCAGGTACTCTTATCTTTAAAGTCATTAACATTATGCCGAACTGTTCCAAAGTTTTGGAATCTTGCATTCAAAACTACATCTGAGATAATGTTTCTGAGACATTACACCTATACTTTGCAAACATGTAACAGGGATTGGACATTTTAACCTCGTTGCACCCTCACCTCTTCGGCGCTTTCTGTACCCCTCTCTGCCCGAGCATAATCCTGTTTTTGGTGAGGATGGCACCGGCAAGCTGTGACTGCGTTGAAAACAAGGCGACTGCAAAAGATCAACTGATCTTGCCAGTAAGTTGTCCTCGATGTCTCCCATTGAATGGCCTCTTTGTCGCAGGATTCGAATTTGTTCGTCCTCAAATGCCTTCTGAGACAATGTGTTCTGTTCAGGCGACACAGGGTCATTTCCACTTCTGTACTGGTTTTGGCCGTATTTCGTAGGCAAGGTCCACATGCGACCTACTTCCGGAAATGTCTGGTCACCTGACCTTGCCGTTTGACGCAGGCGCTCTGAATCTTCCGGCGTGAGGATATTCTTCTTGACCAGATAATTCAGAATGGTGTTCGTCAGAGCAGCGTCAACGTCAGACTCTAAGTGATAACAGAAAGACAAACGCTGTAACTTGATTCACAAGTTGTCCTGTTTTACTACAGAGGATCTGGTTGTCTCGTGAAAACAATAATGTAACCTTGCCACAGAGATGACAGACTCGCGACCAGATCTGGCTATAGCTCGGTTGTGGTTTTAAGTCAGTTTTAAGGAGTCTGACAGGCACCTTGGGAAGGACGGTGGTTTGTTTCCAGGCAGTCTGGTTTCTCTCACTTACAGACAAATCTTACTGACGACGTATAGGTGAAAGTAAATTTCACAAATTATAGTATTAATTATCTTATTTCTATTTGTATGCAAAACTCTCTTGTATTTTAATTCACTTTTATAAATACCTGATTGAGAGGATGACCCGGGGGCCACAGGAAACAGGCGCCTTCTGGCATCCCCAGGACTAGAGTTGGTATTAATTAAAGTTGTCTCCCTTGTTTCGAATGTCGTCTGCCGTGGCTGAAGTAGAAAATAGCAACTGTTTTAAACGGAATTTTAATATCACACATTTTTCAGACTGGAAAAGAGTATGTACCCCTACATATGAAATAAGCCAATGCACACATTGATTTAACAGGCGATAAATTGTCAGAGAACGTGAATGGTTAGCATCACATGAAAAAATTGTACAAAGGTCTATCTATTTCAGTATTTGACTGGTACTTTACTCAAGAATATTACATACGACGGCGCTTAATATCATGGTTCCAGGAAACCTGGCAGAGCCCGAGGAAAATCTATAGCCACCCACCAGTTGTTGGCAGGCCTAGATATGCCAATACTGTGATAGGCAGATTCCCATGTAACGCTAGAGAAGGTCCATAAAATGATCAATTCAAAATGTCAATGTAGCTTATTGCAAACGCAAAACGCTGTGATTACTTAACCCCACAGCTCCAATTTTTTTCAAGTAAGACTTTAAGGTAAGCTTACTTTCTGTGCAGTTGGAAATGTCCAGGGATTCTCCGTTGGTGGCAGCTTGCTTCTTGGGAATTTGGAATTCTCCCTAGTCCAAGGGTGGAGATAATCCCAGGGAGACTTCATTGGGGATTCTTGTGGCGTATCGTATCTTCGGTCGTTGTGAGCAATTGATCTGTGAGAGAACGAAGTGTTCTCCGTGTGAGATGGTGAAGTGGAGGGGAAGCGAAACGGTAAGGGAGACGATTTGTGCTTTCCGTCAGCCTGTGAGCTAGGTGGAAAACGAAAACCGGACGGTGATTGTCTCGATGAGGGCGATGTTGTTGGAAATAAAAACGGAGACTTCCGTGAAGGAGATGGTGGTGGGAATTGAAAGAATGGAACCTGAGAATCGCCTGACGCGTGCGACTTCATTGATGGCGATGGATTTGTGGCGCTTGGTTTACGATGTGAAGGGGATGAAGGTGGTGCATCTCTAAAGACGTTGCTGGCAAAAGCAGGGGTTGGAATGGGACGATTATGGTGATTTTGCTGAATCAAAGACATCATTGCATTAGTGTAAAGGGTTTGGGCGCCGTTCATGGTGGGCGATATAGCTGTAGTTCGTTCCACATAGCTTGTGAAAGGAAAACAGCCGTCGTTCGTCCATGGTAAGGGTTGGAATTCTTCACCTGACAACGATGATTTGCTTTCTGTGGGATTAAGGCGTTGTTGCGGAATTTCATGATCAATGTCACTGGACGATTTCTTACCGGTGTAAGCCGTAAAATGATCGAATTTCGTCGTTTCTGCATATTTCTCTGTACGGCGCCCTTCGATATAATCTTCGTGGCCTAATCCCGGATGTGATAGATCTGATTCCTGGTTATCACTTGCAATCAAAGGCATACGTAGAGACACGCTTCCAGCGTGTCTGAGCTGTAAGTCCTCTTTATTATATGAAGTTGGTCCTTCATCGTTAGATTCATCAGAATGGTCCTGATGCTCTTCCATAAAGGTGACATGGGTTACCTCCCCTTGTCCGTCAGTTTCAGCTGGATCGTCACGCCATCGAACTTGCTTCTTCTTATGCTTGGATTTCGGGGGATCCTGGAGAGTGATGGGTTTTATTTCATCCGCTTCCTTTGCCACATCTGAAAAAAAAACACATTAAATATTATTCATTTTTCTTTCTCACGTGTTTTCGTGAAAATGTACGTATTGTTTGCTTTTTGGGGTTTTCTTTTTTTGCTTTGCTTTTTTGCTTTGCTTTTTTTGCTTTGCTTTTTTTGGTTTGTTTTTTTATTTGCTTTTTTTTCCTCTTGAGACGCACACAAAATTTATTGTGACTGACAACTGCCAAAAATGAACGATACATAAACAAGCCAGAACCGTTTAAGCTTTAAAATTCTCCCAGTAATATAGGTTATTACTGATCGGGTGTTCTCTAATCTGTGTCTGTGTCTGTGTCTAAATATGTGAAAACAATCGATTACTTATAATATTTCATTAACTGATAGCAGTAGTACCATAACATCACTGCCCTTCTGTTTTGACAGTCTTCCGGCTACAAAATATTTCATTGCACCCTTTATTTGCTGTAAGCGACGTCTTCCCAGATCCCAGATTATAACGTTATGACATATTCCATATTATATATTACGTACAAGATGGCAGGTTATCGCGGGATTGCCTTAGCTTTGTGCGGGTGCAGTTTCAGAACAGGATGTGCCTCAGTACTGACATAGGCATGGTGCACCTGGCTTCACGCCCAACCTGGGCTAACCAGTACCTCACCCATTCCTTCATGGGCCCGCCAAACAGGCTGCGGATGGTCGTGGATTTTCCCAGGGCTCCGGGTTTCCTCTCACCATAATGCTGGCTCCCGTAGTATCAGTGAAATATTCTTTAGCACGGCGTAAAAGGTACCAATGAAATAAATAAATAGCTATTCGTTCATGAAAACGCTCTACAAGAAATTGTAGGTTTAAATGTATGATTGTGAACCCATGTCTCCTGTATACACGCCCAGTGTCCTAATCCCCATGCCAAGACATGAAAGATTTTTTTACGAATGCTATCAGGACAATTTATGAGTACAGTGTGTTTGTCTATCGATTTGAGCGACGTTAAGGCATGGCCATGCATACTCCCGCAAATCTGGACGACCATTCAGTCTTTTGTGCAAACCCTGCAGCTTGGTACACATTGCATGCATATCACACCTACCTGCCTTGTTGGCATTCGCCAAGCACTAGCCTTGTAATACAGCCATAGCCGTACGAAACAGACAAACATACAAAGGTATATACATGTATATATGAATTATCCCACGCTACGTTTTACAGGATAATAACGGTTCTACCTGTCTCTGCAGAACGATATCACATACCTGTACAGGTAAGTTCGTGGTCGGATCGATACAGCATACCGACGCACTGCTGTTTCCATGGCTACATCAGACAAATCGATCAGGAATTGTTTTAGCACCACACGTTAAAACGCCTCAGCCATTTTGTACTTTGATCGCCAAACGCCCGTCAATAATGAATCGTCCATGATATTACTTATAATAGATGGCGAGACGAGAGTAACATTCATCTCTTTAGTCAGTCTCTTTAGTTACATCCGCTTTGCTCATGTGCAAAGGAAAGAAATCTATGGCCAAGTGCGTGGAGTCTAACGTCGTCTTTAAACAATACTTCAGTATATCATATATTCTCATGCCGATTATGGGTTGCATATCTGTGCGTCACGGGTGGGAAAGAACGCCCGTAAGTTGCCGAAAGGTAGGTGGTTTACCCCGGGTACTCGGGTTTCTAACCACGAACGTAAAAGTGAAATATTATTGAGTATGATCATAAATTCCCACACAATACTTTATTTAAAAAACAAAATTGATTAAGTGATGGGTGTAGGCCTACCCCTGCAGCTATCTACGCCGACATATGTACGGTGCTGACTAACTCTACCTCCTTGCGTGGGTCTAATGCTGTATGTAGAGCTCTTAAATTTAAGAATTCCAAAGATATATTACCTTTGTTAAATTTCTTGATGACTCTCTTGAGGATTGTTTCGTCCACATCGCTGTCAAACTGGAACAAAACAACCGGGGCCTTCGGTGGGTAGCCTCCCCCTCCCGGAGAAGGGGAAATAATCTTGACGTTGTCCCCCCGTTGACCCGTAACTGTGTGCTCAGCGACGGGACAGGGCGAGCTGATAGTCCGCAACGATGGTGAGCAGGGCCATTTCTGTACGGAAAAGACGCTCTCCTGCAAGAGAGAGACGGGCCTGTATGTAGTAATTCACACAGTCGTTGGTTAAACAATGGTTCTTTCTACAGCACATGTCAACGTCACGTAAAAGGTAATGCCATACCGATTCTGAATGACCCAGCCAAATCAAGGGGTAAATGTCTATGTAGGTAATTAAGAAGCAACAACTTACAATCCCCCTAGCACCAATGGGGTACAAAGATGTCTCACGGACCAGTACAACGACGCAATTCACACTCTAGGAGAGATCAAACGGGATCCAACGTGGTTAAAATTGTTTCATAATGAAACCGACATTCGCATACAACACATCAGCCAAAATGGGCGTTCCGGATAAATAATCGCAAGAGCAGTTTCCAAAAACCACAAATAACACAACCCCCATAGAACTAAGAAAATGTATAACTATAAACATTAGGACAGATTTATGCAAAGAGAAGCAATCCAAAGTTTCCACTGATGACGCAAAGGCGCAAGGAGTGTTCTAGGCTAATCAACTAAATACTTTTTTATTTGCTCTAACAAATGTAACTCTCATTTATCAATGCAATTCCAAACTTCTAAACAGTGCAGGGTATGCAGGCCGTGGCTTACAGATATGTGTCTGTCCATATGGTGCATGTCTATGTACTTGATTGGGGCGTTACACCGTTTTAACTGCATTCATAAGACTGGTGCCCGGATGTATGAGTAGAGAAGACCAGGTAGCGATGGAGTAAAACCACCCCACCGCCCCCGGTACATAACAAACCTCCTAACTCAAAGCCGCAGTCCAACCAACGGGAAGTGAATTCCAATCTGAGATGACAACGGTCTAAGTCTAGCTGACGTCGGATCCGTAAGGATCTTTTCTGCACCGATAGGTTAACGATGATTCAGTTGTTAGAAATTACAAAGACTTTGACGATAATTCCGATGATAATTCCTCCCACAAGTCACCTGAATTCTTTACAAAACTCTAGAGCTGTGGGGCGACAGTAATTATTTGTGCCAACATACATATACCACCTCACCGTGTCAGGTTTATTGCTGCAAGGTTTATATTCATAGTAAGCAAGAGTATTAAGGCATTCATTTATATCACAGCTAAACTATAAACTCGCCACAATATATGATTAGTGCACGGTGAAAAAAAAGATCCACGTGTAGTACAATTTTACCAAATGTTGCACGACACAACAGGTTCTCGATACGGCACGGTAACTGTAACCTGAGTCTGTTGAGTTCATTGATTGATTGATTGATCGATGGTTTACTCCGTACTCAGGAATAGAGAGGTTAAGCAACTCGCAAACGAGCTGCGAGTACAAACCATCGGCGTGAGGCTCGAGAACTCGGGTCGGTGCGACGGAAAACGGTTCAGCCACAGGAGTGACATGAGAAGGACCCAAGAAGTAAATAAGACTATTTTTTATTTTCGTGGGGTCATGAGGGATGTAAATCAAGAATGACGTACACCAACACCCTATTTGTACGTTTATAGCACGGAGGTTAAGTTGCATAGGGCTATAAAAACGGCAGCCCCGTACAGCAGACCTACGCCGCTGATCGTAGTCATGAAACACACATGCAGATGACTAATAACGTTTTCTTGACTTAATTTCTACTTTTTCCAAACAAAAATCTGTATTTATGATAGAATAATGCTCCAAGAATAGATCGTCTCCATTTTTATTTGACGTTTAGACATATAAAACGAATAATGACTTGGAAATTCATAACGAGTAAACTCGTACAAAAAACGAGCAGACGACATCAGGACGACATCCATGTCGCCCAGCAAAGATAGAACTGGTTCTGTTTCCTCGGCGACCGTTTTCGTGTCGCTGGCAGTGGCAGTCATGTAGTTGCGGCTATAGTTGGTGTTGTGGTTGTCGCCCGCACTGGGGACGAGGCTTTAATCTGCCTAATATTTCACATATACGACGGCAGCATTATGGTAGGAGAAAATCGGATCGGGGTGGCAGAGTTGCCTTTCCACGTACTGCCGGAGAGGAAGCCAACATGAGCTGGACTTGAACTCACACCGACCGCATTGACTGCATACGTTAATTTAGCAGTTGGGGCAGCTTCATGAATGCACGCCATCCTAACGTGTTCTCCCTGGTTATGCGATACCAACATGGACCTGTTACACAGTACTCAGAAATCATCGCCTATGGCAGTCTAGTGTTTTGACATTCTTGTACCGGTATAACACGCCGATCTGAATAACTGAGTGAATGAGGCCATACGTAAATGAAATAAACGACCTTGGTTGTTAGCGTTACCTGTGACTGAAAGTGCGCAACACAGCTTTAGTTTATAATAACTGAAAGCAACGGGGACGGGTGTCTTTCTGGCAATGAGTGAATGTTTGAACCTGTACACATGGCTGCAAAGGTGGTCTTGCTGGACGATCACCGGAGATTATTGGCAGGTCACTTATGTGCTGATCTCTAAGGTGAAATATCTGGGGAAAGTTCGTCATTCACTTACACGTTCGTCATTCACACACCAATAATGACCCGTATTTCATTCCGGTACTCAACAAGCCTTCAATTACCCACAAAACTGCCCTACGTGATCTTAAGCGAAAGATCTTTTGGGTGCGGTGTTAAACTCAAGGAAATTCATTTAAAAAAAATTGTGAAAGATCTACAGATTGGATAGGAGCCCCAGAGCAGGATAAACATATCCGAGCAATCAGGTTCTTCTTTCATTTTCTACAATGTGTACTTATTCACCAGGCTCTAATGCCCACCTATTCTAAACAGTATATTTTTTCAGTCATTGTCACAGTTCAACAAGTATTTGCACACGTCAAACTTAATGTGATTTTTTTTATCTCAACGGACTTTATTTTTATTCATTGTGAACTATTCGTAGTTATAAATTTATGACGTTCCAGAAGGACAGAAGAATCAAAACATTTAAGAGAATTGTCGGGGATTCTCCTATTCCTAGCCGACGCTACCTACTTCCCACAGCATTTTGTCAAAATACGTTATTTCTAAAAGGGTCGATGGAAAAGTCGATGATACATCTATCACGTGATTTATGATCAATCATCGGCTTGGACTATTCTGAATGACCGTGTGAAAGTTCGCGCTCCAAACCTCTTTCTAAGTAGCCTGTCTATTCACACGGGTTGATCTCTCGGGTTGAAGGCCGCGGACTACTCCTGCCCCCTCGATTGAGTGGGCTCGACATCCAGGTACGCTCCACTAAAGAAGGGGAAAGCGGGGCAGGGCACCTGATATAAAGGCCACTTTTGTCTGTATAATCGGCGTTGATGGGCAGCGGACCTATTGCCATGACCACTCGATTAACACATGAATGGTAAAGCAGGGGAGAAATTGAGGCAATTATGTAGTGATTTGAGGCAATCTGACTGAAGACGTCCACATGAGGTCGGGATAACTCGATCCTCAATACATTTCTTCTTTAGATCTGCCCAGATTCCAAGGCCAACGTGTGGAGCACAGCTGGACCGCACAAAAGTCAATGGTGAAACGTATAACGGTATTTGTGAATGTGCACCCCTTGTAAGTACGCTCAGTTCCGTCTCAAAAGAAGCTAAGAGAACGAGTACTAATGAACAGCTGGATAGAGTTTTGTTGAAGTCGCTACGCGGTCGTTAGCACCGAATTACCTGACGTCGTCCCATAATGCCATTACAGCAAAGTTTGTTGTAACTGTCACCTCTTCTAACGTGTTGAACCCAACTTTTGTACAACAGGTCGGTCCGTGATGTATAAATAATGTAAAGTTTTTTTTAAATAAGGCTTACATGTGGCAACAGATTTTTAGACAAATTTTCAAGAGTCTATAAGTGTCGTTTTCTTAAGTGGAAAAACCAGCCTGCAACAGTCTGCTGACTTCGTTTGTTACAAGTCACGTGCCATACTGATTTATCCGTTGTCTTTTTGGTTCACATCTATACATTTGGGCCTTGACTTTATTCCAAATTTGTTAAAACTACCACGTCGACATTCCTTATATATTCCCTTTATTCCCTTTATGGCATTGTAAAGCGTTCGTTTGGACATGGCTCATCTGATAATGACTGAATATTCGTTTGGCTGAAAAAGGATTTCAAAAACTTGACAGTAATAACGGGGTTGTATGTATATGTGTTAGGAGGGGGAGGGGGAGGGCGCATGGAGACAAGGGACAGTTGTGGTTTTGAATGCTCGATGTTTTAGCACTTACTGGCCTACACACGATCCCCCAGCACGTAGGCCTCTGGACAAACCAGGGGACAAAAAGATACCGTAATGATTTATCACATGCCCGATAGCGCTTGATGACAGTCTCATGCTGGTAGACTGAAAACACAGAATAATCGAATAACGGTGTATGGCAAGGAGATACTCTTAACCCCGGGGTTGTTTGCCAAATTAAGGTATTAAGTTACGTCTGAGGCGTCTTTCGGATCAGTGGTATACGCATTCTGTGCTCTGTGATATACCAGAGCAGTCCCGTTAACTTCTTTGTCAGAGGAGACAAAAAATGTTCGAAAAATATGATTCGATTTTTTTTCCACTGTCCTGTTAACGCCCAGGACACCTCGCTTCGGAACGAATTGACCCGAATTTTAAATTCTCATTAGAATTCCTCCTGGGACATCCAACTGAACCATGGCCAACCTCTGTCGACCGCAAAACAATGGTTCTTTTTCTTTCTCTTTCTGTGTCAATGGAATAAATTTTCAGCAGCTGACTATCATCTATAAGGACAGCTCCATTGTGCTTTGAAGACACGGGTGAAGTATCTCAACGAATGCGGGTGGATTTCTGCGCCTTACACGAAAGGCTTGCCTGCCGCAAACGGCTCACATCAAAGAATGGCTGATAATTCTTAAACAGAGATCAGCGCCCGGGATAATGGCGCCGGGGGAACATAACAGTTGACGGCCAATTGGTTTTCAGTGCGCCTTTGTTCGAGCTCTCGTATTAGTAACTAGTGCCTGGTAACAGTGCCTCAGTTTCAAGGGTATATTGGGTAATCAACAAACATTGCCCGCATAAAACCTGGATACAGAAAACGCCCAGGGGCCTACTTGACAAATTGATTTGTCGTAACTTAGCATTGTTGTCTAATTTAAGCTCTATTAATATATGCATCAAATTTCTATATGTTTAGCCATTGATTCCATGCCGCCTGTGGTTGTGCTAATACAGCCATATTTTTTCTCTCAGCTAATACAGCCATATTTGATAATCTAGTTTCAAATATCTTAGATTCCAGGGCTCAAAATTCGGTGTCCATTACGTGAAATCTTTCATAAGAATTTATTTCAGCGGTTTTGGTGCCAGTCTTGTACCAAATAACTGTACGGATTTCATAAAAGTTCTGCTGAATATAGCCTATAGTTCGTTTATATCTTTGAACATGAATCGTAATTTGTTGATTTTTAATGCCGTTTGTAATTAATGTAAAGGTTGTCAAAGTCGTATTTTCAGATTTTGCCGATTAGATTGATATGGATTCCATTTGTGCCTCCTAGAAATCAGAAGATCATAATCTGGCCAGGCCCGTTTTTCAGTCTGTATATCGACATTTTTCTTTACGAAATCGAACATTTTATGTCGACCTTTGGCTATTTCATGCTCTTTCCCATTTATCTGTTTTTCTTTTATTTTATTCCGGTTTCAATAACTGTATTTTTTGGCAAAATATCCCTGATAAATCCTGATGGTATATCTTCTCCTGTCTAAGTTTCAAGAACTTAAAGTTTTAGCCACACGATAGGCGGCGTAGACTCGTTCATTTTGTCGCCACGATCCCTAAAAGCTGTGACAGCATACGTGAATGTACAAATTATCAAAGGTCGGGTTTGAAACCTCACCTTGTGCATGTTAGCAATTGATGGGTATGCATCTTAGCCATTCGGCTACGGCTCGTGTTCACATGTGACCGCTCAGTTACGATCCGTGTTCACGTGTGACTGCATATATTAGACATTCACCGCCTGTAGAGCTCCCGGCAGGATCTCACTTGTTTGACGTACCGTGTTTTACCTGATGTTTTTGTTTTTTTTTTGTTTTGTTTTTTTGTTGTTTTTTTTTCTGTTTTGACAGTTGACAACGTTTATTGATCTCATAGCCTTGATTTGTAGCTACGTGTTGACTTAGCTCACGTCTGTCACAGGTTCAAGAGCGTGAAATCACGTTACCGGACGAGAGAACAAAAGGACTCAGGGATCGCTTTCACTTCAATTGGCTTAGTGCCATCCGATGTATACCGGAAGCACACGAATCAGCCGCGGAGACAAAGGCATCGACCCACGGTATTCACCGTAATTATCCGATGATTGACGGTGTCATTTTCTCCCAATATGAGACGGGCTCAGCCTGGTACGGTTATGAAGTGGCTCTCGAATGCAGTGTTATTTAAAGACGATATGAAGAGGCGATGGTATAGGCACGTGTGATCCAATTTCCTGAACAGTCAAACACGAGTGGAACACCCACTGGTATGGAAGGCCTGAAAACTTGATACCATGCGGTGATTTTGTTGCAATGTCGTCTACATTTATTTATTTATATATTTATTTATTTACTGATTTTGTTTCTTTGTGAGTTTCTTTATTTGTTTATTTATTTAGTTGGTTGGGGTTTTACGCCGTACTCAAGAATATATCACTTACACGACGGCGGTCAGCATTATGATGGAAGAAAACCGTCCGTCTATAAACCAGGCTATAATATCAAGTGAAATTGCTTTTCCATCTACACTGTAAACTGACTAACACCCAACGCGTTTAATGGGTGAGTAAACTTCAAACAAGTGTGTTTAATAAATGTACACATATATTTAAGCATTCAACAAAAAGTCTCTAAAAGATGTATATAGGCCTATACTATAATGCCATAATGATGCATAAAAGTGTTTATAAGTTAAACATCGAAATTTAACAGGGATAAAATGGAAAGCCACAACGGCGGCCTCGACCAAAAAATGACTGACCATCGTTTTCTTTAACTATGCATGTCCTACACGAGGAGTTTTGCCATCAACCTAAACTGCGTATGACCAAATTGCTTTAGGCAGGAAAGCTGGGCCATTATAATATAACGGGTAGAAAACAATAATTTGGGGGGGGGGGATAATATAATATTTAGATATAATTATACTTTTGCGGGCATAGTATTTATTTATTAATTTGATTGGTGTTTTACGGCGTACTCAAGAATATTTCATTCATACGACGGCGCCCAGCATTATGGTAGGAGAAAAGCCGAGCAGAGACTGGCGGAAACTCACGACCATCGCCAGTTTTCTGGCAGACCCACCCACGTGTGGTCGGAGAGAAAGCCAGCATGAGCTGGTCTTGAACTCACAGAGGCACTGGACAATAACAACGAGCTGGCGCGCTAAACCCCTCGACCACGGAGTCTCTCTTGGGCCAAGTAAACCAGAGAATCGACTAAACTGCATACCAATGGAAAATTACTGACAAGCTTTACCATCTGTGACGGGTAGAGTCGAATATAATGGTGAAAGATAAATGATCGCTGACCCCTTGATGTCACCAAGGAACAAAGGGCAGAAACAGCAAGGTAGTAGACAAAGGCCCTGCCGCAGGCCGGGTTTGATCGAGCACATCGCGGATTGAAAGGCAAACACCTTAACCACTAAACCACGATCTACTCCGGGACTATCTAACCTGATGTACATGGCATGGTAGACAGAGTATAAAAGAAGTCCATCGAACAGAGAAGCTACCAATGATTTAATACAATCCACTTCAAACACCCAATGATGGCCTCCCCAGACCGTGAAATATACATGCTTAAGCTCAGAATCGCCAGACATCCAACGAATCAAGAATCAAATCAATCATTTTATACATTAATTAATCAACATTATAATGGGACCTCATTCCGAGCTTGCCAACTCATTAAGCTGACAGCCCTAGTAGAAGTGAAAAATTCTTTGGCACGACCAATAAGAAGTAAATGATTAAATGAAAGACGTATTTACTTTCATTAAAATATACAACAAATTAACAACCAACATACCGGAAATGAAAATTCAGATCCATCCCTGGGCGTTTGAGGTTTGTGGTAAGAATGACCTTGAACTTGAACAGCACCTTGACCTTCACCTTGGCACAGAACTCTGTGACTTTTCTTTGGAGTCGCCGGTGGAGTCAAAGGAGAGTATTGCGGAGGGAAACATCCGGCTGTATCCGACATGCGCTCTGAATTCGCACAAATCTATGGTTGCGGTAAATAAATAAATAAATAAATGAAGAAAGAAGGAAAGAAATAAAAATAATAATTTATCAAACCAATTCAAAGTCCTTGGGTGTGTTGAATTTATGATATTGTGAATAAATCCGCTTCATTCGGCCCAGCAACAAAGCCGACCCCAATTAGTACCGTCTGGACTTTCGCTGAATTAACTGATAGCAATACTTAATGAGTGAGTGTCTGTAATAAAAGATGTTTACTGAGGTAAACTGGGTTACATCAAAGCCCAGCTGTATATTGTGGAAGTGAAGTTGAAGCGGAAGATAATAAATAATGTGGAAAGGAGAGTACATTTTGTGATGTTGTATAAGTTTTATACGTGTCTGTTATAGAGCAAAAAACCCAACCACATGTTATTTCACTGTAATGTTAATCCAGTGACACGGTAGGCTGCAATTATACAATCTCCTCTGTGTTTTTCTATTTTCCTGATAAGGCTGTTTCCCCTTGAGTATACATTTAAGGAAAAATCCACAGGCATACATTTTTAAATCCTTGATTGTGATAACAGAAAGAAAGAAATACGACACGAACTATAACCCTAAAATGTTTTCGTTTGTTTTGTAAGGTTATTGATTTTAACATCCGGTCCTTGTGAATGAATCACGTCAGGCGAATGTCACAGCGGCTATTTACCTTCACTTCAGGGTCGCTAAGGGGTGAAGCCGAACTTCCTGTCGCTGCGGATGGCGGGAATTCTCCTGTCGTCTCACGCCCTGGCAGTACCGGCTGATTTGTTTCCAAACTTCCTGTCATCGGAGGGTGATTTTGAAACTGGCACAAATTTCCGGTCCCCGGGTAGAAAGTCGGTGATTTAACACACCGTTTTCCGCTGTCATTCTGGTCAGTTGCAACTGACGCTTGTCTCGTGAGCACGTTCCCGGCATCGCCATCAGGTTCGTCGAAGTCAACTGTCGTCTGCTTCGCTGGAACTGGCGCTTGAAAGAAGTCCCATTGTATTACTCCGCGCTCATCTCGTCTGTAAGTGAGGATGTTACTGGACGACAACCGGACTTTTTTGGTTTCTTCAGAAGATTCCATACGACGTTATATCAAAGATTCCTGAAAAAGGAGACAAGATTTCAAGGTAACATAAGTCGCTAAGATCTGCTTCTAAAAACTAAGTAAGACTACACACAGCAATATATTTTTCACTTTTTTATTCCTTTATTTGCATCATTTTGCAATGCCTTCATTTGAACAAGTTCTCATTTAAACTGTTTAGTAAAATTTTATGAAACAGCTTTACATTTTCATGTGAGTACAGGTATTTCCAGTATTTTGCACTAATATAACAGTGCTTGAATAAAACATGGCGCGTAATGTTATACCCCATACGATTAAAATGTGTTCACTTTCTTCGTCTAAACAGAAAAGATAAAGATCCTTTCAGATTCTGTTCTTTTTAAGCTAAATGGCTCGGGATATTGTTATAGAATCGCCCTCTGCTATTAAATGAGCATAATTGTTAAGTGTAGCCCACCCCCTTCAGTCTTTCTTTCTTACATGTATTAATTAGGGAGCACTTAAAATTCCTGTCATCAGATGGGTCGTTTTGACGTTATTCTAATATTCGATTTCTCCTAATTTTAAATTTTAGTGACTTTTACTTCAAAGTTTAAGACCTGTCCGATTACAATCCCGTAAAACCAGAAACACCTTGAGTTTCCTTCGTAGGCTTGTGGAAGGGACTGTGCGTCAGACCGGTAGCTTTACAACAATTACGGCGCCTGTTCGGATCCAGCCTTTGCTGAATGACGATTCTTTCCGACAGCCATCATGTTTTTTTTCTAAACTGGCATTTAACGGATTTCTTGTGTCGCCCTACCTTTAATACGGCTCGACTTAGAATAAATGTATTTCCTATGAAACATGTACAAACATACTAAATAAAATAAATAAATGAATAATTAATTAAATAAGGGAAAGATTCATTAATAAATAACTCAATATAAAATAACAGTTTTGCTGTGGGTTGGTTCTTGGAAATAAACGGACGTGGCGGACAAATAAACCACATTCAACATATCCACGCTGCTAGAGACAGTCATGTTCACTGTAGGTAGCTATAATTGGAGAATTACATCCAGTAGCCGTTTGAAGATGTCGTGCGAGTAATATCGGACAACATATAGGTTATCTGGGAACTATCACAGGGTACATCGGGATGAAAAGTGTTAGTCTTTTATTTCTGCTCCTCCCTGCTCCAGTTAAATCAGACTGCATTTCCTGTCTATCTCCTCACGTGAGGCAAGATGAATAAAAACAGACGACATATCGTTTTACAGACGCCATCTTGATTCAATAGGAGACAGGAAACACGGTCTTGTGCCTCCATTGTATCATAAGACATTAGAGTATGGCGTGATGACAAAAATAAAAACCAAACATTCAAAAAGTCTTGTCCCTTTAGCAACCGATACCTGTGGGAAACATACAATAATGTTCACAGCTTACAAGTAAATAGGTACAGCTTCGAAGCCACAACAGAGAGTTTCTGGCGTAATGTGAGAGGCTGTTTTCCGTAATCTCCAGCCAAGAGCAACACGCTTCAAAATAGTACATTTGAATTGTACATTTGCGGTAAATTCGACATTTATTTGGACGGGTTATTGAGAGTATGACATCGTAGGTAAGTTGCATTTTGTTATGCGCAGCTAAAGTTTCTTCATTTCATATTTCACCTCAGCAATGTTTAATGACATGTTTCCGCATTTAAGCGGATGTTGAATGTGGATTTCACGCTCTTCGCCTGTTGATGATAATTCGATAACTCTTCCAATAAATATTTACAAATCATTATACACTCATACAACATATAAGTACATATACAAGTGTGTGGAGCGTAGCACAATTCGGCGAAATGGTAGCTTCAGGTTGTGGATATATTAATATATTTCTTATTATATCTACGCAGCGTAATGACCCAGAAGCCTCCCACCAATGCGTTCGCTGTGAGTTCAAGTAAAGCTCATGCTGGCTTCCTCTCCGGCCGTACGTTGGAAGGTCTGCCAGCAACCTGCGGATGGTCGTGGGTTTCTAAAGGGCTCTGCCCGGATTCCTTCCGCCATAATTCTGGCCGCCGTCGTAAAAGTAAAATATTCTTGAGCACGACGTAAAACACCAATCGAATAAATAAATATTATCTATTTTCGCAATTGCTTTTTCTGGCCGGACAAAGACAAATATTGTGAGCGGGATTCGAATACATGTATATATGTACACGCTCTCGGTGTGTTCATGAAGATAGGACTTTTGCAATGAAACATGTTTTAATGCCATAGGCATAAGATGCAGCTGAAATCAAGCTTATTTACATAAGACCATACACATGTTGACGTTAGGCTTTATACACTCGTTTTATCAAATGTGTGTCCGTCTTACTCCGTCCAATATAAATGAACAAAACGTCGACCAGCTGCTATTTTTTGTGCACACTGCAAAACAATTACACCTCAAAACATACATTTAATAGATCTTCAGATATGGCTGCTGGTTGCCTCAACCGACATACTGAAAAGGACTTCATGTCCTTCCGCCTTTCTTTCAGGCGGGGATTTATTACAATGCCTATAAACGGCTTTCCCGAGAACTGATTTGCCAGTCTGATTATACACCCCTCTCAAATGTGCCCTGGCCTGAACTAGAGGCTTCATTTGTAATTCCTCCGTAATGAGGTTTCAATTTAGCATGAAATTAGCCCTATTTATTTATGCATGTCCATCAGTTCTTTCACGGAGGTCATTTCCAAATTGAGCACCAATTTGCCGGCAGGGTGAGTTCGTTTTAGATCATTGCAGGTTGTTTGAAAAACAGCACGCATGCAAATTATCATAACAATGCAAAGTGATGAATAAAACTGCTACATTTGATGTATGGACAGTCGCAATCAAAGCGCAAATGAAATTTATATTTTGATCAAAAGCAACATGTAAACTAGCATGGTACACGATTTGGACACTGATTTAATTCATCCGCCTTAAACATTGCTGGCGTCATTCCTTCAGCACTGAAAACTGTTAACTGCTTCTCTTACCGCTAGTAATTTCTCACTTACGCATAACTTAAGTTTTTTCGTGGTTTGTGTTGAACATTGTTTTTGGATATTGGTCGTGTGATTACTGACCCTGACCGTCCATTATAGTTGAATAACTGTTTCGACGATTAGATAATTACTTATTTATTTATTTGACTGGTGTTTCACGCCGTACTCAAGAATATTTCTCTTATACGACGGCGGCCAGCACTATGGTGGGGGGAAACCGGGTAGAGCCTGGGGCAAACCCACGACCATCGGCGGACCTTTCCACGTACGGTCGGAGAAGAAACCAACATGAGCTGGACTTGAACTCACGGCGACCGCATTTGTGGGAGGTTTCTGGGTCATTGCGCTGTGCTAGCGCGCTAACAAACGATTAGGAAATTACACGGGGCAATTGTTTGTCACTTAATGTGACACATATGAGTATCGTGACATGTTATGTCATAACCGACGCTAAACCTTGAGGGAAGAGATCAGTTAATAAAATGCCGTTCACACAAATTCAAATAAATTCCTGGTGAAGGAAATACACACGAGTCAAATCTGCAGGCTTTCGACTTATTGAAGGTAATACGTTAACTGCGCAAAAATTATGAGAAGCATTTGACGAATACAACTGGAGTAAAAGAGCGCCTTAACAAATAGGTAAATTGGACAACGACGGAAATTCCTCGTTAATGGAACAAAATTTAGAATGCAACACTCGTTGGATGTTTTACATTGATGTTTTACACAAACTTTTTTGGAGACAAAGACTTGGCTAATACATCAGAGTACATTTGAATCAATAACAAAAAGCTTACCCAGACAAACAGACAAAGCGGAAGTCTAGGCTGATTATCGAAAATCTTATCAAATACTTTTATAAACAAACTGGTCTATAAGTTTCTCTGTCTATCTGTGTCTAGTCATCTGTTTCTCTGTCGGATAATTCTTTCAGCTTGATTATTGTAGAGACTGAACGACATATATTCTCCACTCATTATGCTGATCCTTCGGCCAGACACCTCCCCAGTCCATTAGCCGTGAAAAGCATTCCACTTTCTATACATCTGAAAAATGATTAGTCACTAATACGGTGTTGTTAGTGAGCGCGTTGGTGAGTTGGTTATGTAGGCCTATCGTACACATACAGGGAATATCGGGTGCGCATTCATTGTCCGTGTTTGTTTATTCCGGTAAGTACCCTGTATGTTCCAGTGAAAGTAAATGAACGATAATCCACAAACAGGGCTCTGGCCACGCACGATGTGCAGTTGAAGTCCCGCAACGGGTGTCAAATGTTAAAATAATTCGCATCGAGTGTAAATGGATTTTGAGCAAACCAGTCCCTTGAGATAAGAAAATGTGTTTATCTGTTCAAATATCGAGCTACAGGTGAGAGAGGTCGCCCAACCCATGTTATGGTGTTGACACTAGGTTGGGATGGAAGTGGCGAGATGTGTTAAAGTATACTCGAGTAAACGATGCACTTAGCGAACAAGGGCCGAATACATACATGGGCCTACAACGGCAATACTGTTGGTGTACTTTCCATACATAAGCCCTCTGCACTCCGCTTTTTTTTTTTTTTTTTTTTTTTTTTTTTTTTTTTTTTTTTTTGTCTTTTCGTCAGCGCATTGACAGGAGATGGGACAAGTCGACTGGTTTTTTAACCACGTAGTGCTCTGAGGAGTGTACAACGTCGTCTCTGGCACTCACCAGACGCTTGTCCATTTTTCCCACAGTCATTTTACAATCTGTAAACAATATTAAATCATTGCTGAAGTCTACCTCCATTGACTTCAGTGTTTGTACAAAGCTGATAGCGAGCACTAGTACATACGGTCCGCAGCAAAAAGCCCTTCACATCAAACTGTTCTAAAAAGGTAGGCCGCTATTATAGGCTGGAGCTAAACCCTCTGACGATCACACCCGGTTGTTCGATTACTTTTCAATAATACAGGGTGGACATAAGTAAACTTTTAACCTATCCTGACCTTGGATGAAAAGACCAACTTGTTGACTCAAGGTTTTATCGCAAGTGCGAACGGTCATAACATTTCTCTGGATATTGAAGTAGGCACGCAGGCATATTTACATCGATTAGCCACGTGCAATATTATCCAATAAAATCAAGGTTAGACCTGTTTGTGCGGTCCAGCGATAATAAACATCTCGACCATTAGCGCATTAACGCGTCTTTGTATGCGGATTGGACTTTGTTTGGGCTGACGTTCATGTCACTTGCTAACCCACCCCTCGGGCGCACAGGTTAGCAAATTAAAACTTCCTAAGTGCTAGAGTAAAAATCTGTGGAGCCCCCCCCCCACTTCCTTTCGTCATCTTGCCCCGCCATACTCTCGCCCACGAGAAAATGTTAAACGCTGAGTTTAAAAAAACAAACATTGTGTCTCACTAAAGATACTCAGTATAAATCGTTGATTAGACAAAGTCAATAACTTGTTAGTGTGATATCAATGCAAGTGAGAAAGTCAGCGGTTGATTAGACTGGCCTTTGAAGTAATGCAATGGAAGTTATTCACCCTGTGCCGGTTAACGCCTTTGACACATTTTGCCTACGACTGTCTAAGTTACAAGTTGATCAGTGTTGAATATTCACACATAACAGTTTTTGCTTTATACAGCTTTTTCCTAAATGAGATGTTTCTTGGAATTTATGGGATACGGAAGTCATAATTATTCCAAGGTAGACATTTACCTTTCCTTGTGCCTCAGTTTGGATGCCATCAATTACCCCATCGTTATTCTGACCTAGCTACTCAATGAAGATAAGATTAAAGAGCTCCCAATACCACAATTCAGTATATCACTAGACAGATTGTATATCGCACTGTATAAACCATATTCAGGATCCGCAGAAATCTCGCTGTAGCAGCGAGATTTCACGCGATAGAATTAAAATATTGCGAAAAGGCAAGTCACCTAGCACTGTCAGTCGCCAGGTGACATATATCGGAGGACATATCCTCCGCTAACATTCCGAATCTGTTCACCGACTATACCCAGTCATTTTTGTTGGGGTGATTTGGCAAGCTTATAGGTGAATTTCAATGAAGAATTACAACTGTTCTCCACTCAAAAACAAGGTAACCAGGAACGCCGTCCTGTGGTGTGCTCCAAAGTTTTGGCAAAATCCGGTGACTCTCGCGAGATTTCCGCAAAACACGAATAGGACATGTAATGCAGAAATCTGAGAAGTGTTAGAAAATCTGTATAGACTTGTTGCACAAATAGCTAAGCTCTGTGAGCGAAAGGTGTATTCACTAAGCCTTACATCTGTTAAGTTCTTATATCTGTTAAGTTCAGATAAATTAAATTTTTAATTATATAATGTTACGAATGCGAAGTTTGACAGGGTGCATTTGCACGACTTGTAGAACGTTACTTGATATACCCGGGTTACATACTTTAGTGTGGTGGAGGACTGATACCGATTGCCCTTGGGTGTTCTCGGCGTGTAGAGGAGAATGATGACATATATATATATACAGAAATTGCGCATCATCCTGGTTTCCAAAAAAAATACCACCTTTATTGATTTCAAAAACACCAATTTACCAATTATTGATAATAATCATAACAAATGCTCAATTTGTTATTATGAATAAAGATGTTTTTGAAATCAATGAAGGTGCTTTTGAAATAAAAAGGTGGGGTTTTTTTGGGGGGGGGGGACCAGGATGGTGCGCGACTTCTGGGACACCCTGTGTATATACTCACTCAAAAAACTAATGTGTTTGATTTAGCACGATGTGATGTTTAATGGGTAATGTTACATCGTAATACATGCTCCCGTAACATATTATTACAACCGTGTATAGGTAGATATATATGATGTGTAATTTTCGTCGAAAAACATTCGACTTGACCTACTAGAAACTGTAATACACTTAGTAGTTCCAATTATTGTTCACACTACAATTTGTATGCACGTATAAAATGGGTGAATGGAAGCTTCGCAGAAATCATTGGAGAAATTTATGAAGTCGTTACATGTGCATGTCCTGCAGCGGTTCGTTTTGACGATTGACCGTTTGGACACTTCGCCAACATTCCGGTTTGTGCTGTCACGTTTTAGAGACGTACTTACATGGGCTGGAGCCTCCTGCTCATTCTTCGTTAGAATTTAATTTATTGGGGAAACACGTGAACGCGAACTTTGGCTTGTTTGTATTTTCCTTGATCTATTACAAAGTTTTAATAGTTTCAGACTTTGGCACAGAATGGGTTCGATACTGTATTGACACCACAGTTAAGGACCTCAGCCCAAGGTACATTCAAGATGGGACAGAGGCGCACCACGTTATGTCGCCTAACGCGGCTGAGGCAGACAGTGTCACGTCCTCATTTAAGGGTGCTTGTTGTCCCCGAGGCTCTCCGAAACTTTGCCCCGCCCGAAGGGACGAGAAAATGATCCCCCTACGCCCCCTCTACCTTCATTACCCCCACCCCCACAATGGGAAGCAGTTATTACAATCAATCTCCTCTCCCTTTTGTAGCGGCGGATTTGCTGGACCCAGCTTGCGCACTTCTATCGCACTTAAAGGGGCCGTCGTCGTGGAAAATGTGCTGAGGACCTAGAGATTGAAACTTGACCCGCTCGCGTGAGCTGGCGCTAACCTGTTTGGCCGATTTTAGCGATCTGAGCTGATATACACAGTTATAAGTAACGGTTGTGATTGTTAAAAGCCTTCCAAGTGACATACCAAGCTCTGCACGCGACTTTAGGTATACAACGGTAACGAATACTACATCGATAACTTCAGCGTGGCATGATTTACTAGCGCCACGGCGCCTATGTCTGATTTCACGCTAATGCTTCGTCACTGAAAAGTACGATTTTCATTCGCGACATCGTAAGACAATATCGAAATAACGCGATCCCGTGTTAGAGAGACAGCAACAGAAACTCCCACTGATAGCAGTTGCGATAACCTGTCGTACGCGCCCATCTTTAAAATCTCGCCTTTTTAGTCAAAAGTAACTGCCTCGCTACATTGTACTTTGCCCAGGTTGTCTTTTTTTAAGAGAACTTTTTACTTGTTTGAACAAGCGCAGTGATTTTGCTGCAAATTTATCGGTCATGATGATGCGTTTACAACCAACTTGATGACAATTAAGAGATATATTTTTAAGAGATAAGTTCATTTTTGCGCTATTGTACCTTTTATTACGTATTATTATTATTATTATTATTTTTTATTTGATTGGTGCATGCTATTTTTGGCGCTCAGTCATGTTTCGCTCAGGCGTATGAAAGGAGGAAACCTCAGTGCTCAGCTTAAACCACCTACATTCGTCAATTACATAACACACTTCCTTTACTGTATTTAATATTATATATTATAATACTTCAGATGGTGTATTTATTTTACTTATTTCATTGGTGGTTTACGCCGCACTCAAGAATAATAATAAGAATTCACTTATACAACGGCGACCACATTATGGTGGGAGGAAACCGAGCAAAGCCCCTGGGAAAACCCACGACCATCCAAAGGTTTGCTTCACATTACTGCTTCATATCGTAACGCTTCGCTTTATCACGCGTCATATTAGTCGGCCTCGTGTCATATCTCTAGCACGGCGCCTTATCACCTTCTTTAATAACCAAATGATAATCAATGTTAATTAGCGGGTCGGGATTATTTCTGTGCTATACACTCTCCCCATATTTAGGTTCGCATGCACCGGGATCAGCTTCGAGATCACGGAAAAATAATCGTTTCGTTATTAATACAACAGGTTCAAATAGGTTTAAGAACGGAAATATTAATTTCCCATTACCCACTTGGCTGCAGCTACGGTGGATGACATTGCTTAGAAATGGCAGAGCTTTGAACTTACGTGGAAAATTTCATTCGTTTCATAGAACAGTGGAAACCAATAGTACGAAAACCTACATTTATACCCGATAGCGTATTTAAGTCATTCAACAAACGGGACATATTATCATGATATCCAAATGCCAATACCCGAAAACACGCTTTTATATACGTCTTTAGAAATTCGCTCAATTCGGCGTCCCGTGAACGGGAAACTTTTTTTATCCTGCCAAACGCCCCGCTCAGTACTTTCATACCTTTTAACTTGTATTCAGTCTGCCCACAAAATAACGCCCCGCTCCCCCCAAACCCCTCCCAGCCCACCCTCTCCTCCTCGTCACTCATGCTCTCATTTTAATGGGTTCAGAGAATTAATATAACCCTGTTGCTGAGGCATAGAATTCAAAGAAATCCCAATCACCTAGAGCCCCTATAGTATATACACTGCCACAATAAAGCTCATTTCAGCTAACGGTTCGCATACCGTTAGCCCTGCAAAAAGAGTACCCTTTATTCAAATTCCTGCGAACTAGCTAACCCTGGACGCGACGCGGTTTCTTGTCAAGCCTCAGAGCTCAGCGCATACGATCGGGTATGGAAAATCACCTGTCCTCTCAGGGTTGCCTCAACCTTGTGCCGTTATAAACAATTGATAGGTACTCAATCGGTCGATGTGGTTTCGCGTTGTCAGTAGAAAACGCCCAGCCCGACATAGCCTTTGACTGATACAGACCTGTCACTGGATGTGTTTCTGTAGGCTTTGAACCCTTGCGGAACAATTTAACCTCATCTTAGGAAGGATTGTAATTACGATCGACACAATCTTGCATTACATACTCCCGTAGCGTATATTTATACATTTTTGCACACAACTTTCTTCAAACTCGAGATCAAGTCGGCGCATTCAAACTGTACCTTACGGAAAGGTTTAATCACTCGCTTCTGTTCAAATGGTATTAAATCTGTGAATTTAGGAATACCCTGGGTGTACTCTTCGTTCAGCTTTAACCTTAATATAGACGGATATAGGAAACCATCACCACTCGATGGAAATGCCGACCAGAGAAGTTTCACTAACTAAATCCGCAGCTAAATGACCAGCTACATAAATGACCCACGTCTTTCCAAAGGGAGTTATATCCGTTCAAGAACAACTGCTGAGGTTTCTTCCAAATATCCATGGTTAGGCAGCTCCTTTGTAGTTCGATTTGTTTTCAAAGTTCATGTTTGGTTCTTAAAACTGGGCACGGATGTGCATTCCCTAAACTCAGTTTGTCGTGCTCTATACTACTCACCAAAAACAACTGTGTACCACAGATACACAAGTGGTAACAAAATTGCACATCTATATGTTCTGTGTACTTGATGACTTCTTAACAGTGTTCTTTAGAAAAAAAAACATGTGCATTGGTGCTAGACACAGTGTACCCCTACTACACAGAAGTGTAGATGTTCAACTTTACCTCTCTATATGTACCTGTGATACACAGTCGTTTTTAAAGAGTACAATTGGGAGTTTTTCAGGGGTTATCTGCAGAGACTCGGTGGAATAAATTGCCTGTTCCTTCTCAGATAAGGAATGCAATGCAGTCATGACTGTGTAAGATAATACTCGCTTGTGTGCAGTGCATGGGCTTAGTAAATTTTGTAGACTTGTTTTACTATATATACCAAGATGTCAACATGAAATTTATGTATAGTTGCTTATAGTTTATAGGTGTTTTTTTTCATTTATACCTGACGGTTATTATCAGGTTTATGGATACACATGTGAATCATGAGTGTCGTGAGGAAATCAGGTACATGCCTTTCGCCAGGCGTACCTTGCAAAACCTCCTGACTTAATGCCGCAGCAGATCCGGCGAGAGTTGAACTAGAGCCAGTCACCTCGATGATCAGAGGTTGATCGACTTGTACGAGAACAATATTTCAGACCAGTGAGTCAGCAACGGCCCGGCAACCCTCGCAAGCTACAGTGTAAGAGTCTGACGCTCGTCATGTAGACAACCAATCCAAATGTAGCTAGTTTACAAAAAGTCACATTTTAAAAAAAATTTTAAAGTTGAAGTTGCTCTAACTTGGGAAGAGCATTGCTCACGTAATACACGATGTTGTCATTTCACTTCAGAAACTACTTTTCACGGTGAATATCTAAAGAGCGGATCAGCGACCAACAGAGGCAGCAAACTTGTCATTGCAACAGTGCCATTTTGTACAAATTGCCGTCGGCAGCAAACCGTCTAGGTGCCTGAAGAACATTGAAGGTGTATACTTTATTTATGTATACAGGAATGCGCTGTGCTAAGAACAAAGAAAAGGCCGAAATGCGCACTGCTCTGATATTTGCGAAGTACCGGATCTGAAGGCAATAAACAAGGATAGGGTGTTGCTCTGGTAAAACAGAGTCAGGTACGTTTTTTTGTTCAAGTGCAGAATTTCATGAATCCATCATGTCGTTTACGCTTCGATGAGTGCACTTTGGGGTCTTTGCTCTGCCAGGTGTTCTGTGATTTGAACTGACAGGTATAGCGTACAAGCAACCGCCTTTCCATGACATGCGTCTCGGTGTTACAAAATAGCCTCTGCGGGCAATAGCAAGGGATCGTGTTCCAAATCCAATGCATCAAATTTAACATCGGCGTATATACAGTTATCGGAATGAAAATCTGGTAACAATGTACGAGTGTGCCGTATCACTCGTGACACAACATCGATGAATTACAGTACCATTCCCATTGCCTTGGTGACAATACATGGGTGCCGACGATCGTATATAGCCGTTTGCACAGTTTTATAGTCGTTGAAAACCATTCGACCATTAGGCAAAACCTACAGCCAAAAAGCAACTCCTTCAGCGGAAACAGGACCTGAATGACTTGGTCACTGCAAGCTCAGTTCCATGTATATAACGAGTTCTCATGTGTTTTGGTCGGGTAATATCAGAGAACTTTCTGTAGTATACGTATTATGACACATGAATAATGTTAAAAACTTGACTACAAGTGGGTTTTCCTCCACAATCTGTACTCACGTGTTGACGCTGAAACCTGTTGATAAACCCTTTGTTTACTCATTCCACGGCGTAGAGCTTTCTGTCATGCAAAATTGGGGAAAGTGTCGCCGTCCAACGGGAGGTAAGACTTTATTGCTGTAATGTCAAAGTTAAGTTTCCTTCGTCAAAGCTGTGTTTGGTATCTCTCTAGGTATTACACCTGTATCCCGCTTATTCTCAGTGTATTCTTTGTCTTTTTCTGGCACTTGTTGGCTATCACAACCCAGTGGTTCAGCGTTTAGAAAACTGGACAGTGGACAATGACGCCTTTCAAAAAGCAGGTAGGGGGAGGAGCATTAAACTTCGTGCGACCAAAGCTCCTGCATTCCTGTTGGCCTCAGATTCCTTTTCCTGAACACACTGGCAGCATTTTCATAAAATCCCGAAAACTGGGTTTAGTTCGTGAACTTCTTCACTAGATGTCGTATCAAAGGGACATAAGAATATCGAAACTGCCTCAAAGATTTTCTACTTCGTACGTCCGAAAACAACAAAGATAAATATCCCGGAGAAAAAAATTGATCAAAGGCGGCCACACAAAAATTCATTGACATTGCGTCACATTAAAATGAGCCTGCCCATGCAGGACCCATGCTCCTGTCATGTGCCATGCAAATTCCAGGGCAACTGCTCACTACATAAGTGAGGTGGGCAGTTGCTTCATGATTCCCAAAGGGGTTTTTTTAGGTTTGTAGGCGGAGTGAGGACCAAAATGGAATACCAAGGGAGCCCACTACATTTCAGCACACGTCGTAGTGCAGTCAACCGTGACGGACTGGTCTGTGGCTTTGTATGCACTACTGACAGTCTTGGAGAAGTGTGTGCATACGTATGTGGATAGTGCGAGAAGTGAGGGGCTCGGGTGCTTGGCGGGTGGGGTGGGGTACAACGGTTGTGTTGGTGGTAACTGAAGAAAACCTGTTAGAAGCTTTTGTGAAGGAAAACACAGGTTAGTTCCCCCCCCAAGCGTCTCACAAGACTGCTTTTCAGGGATTGAGCACTTTAAATTATATTTATTTATCTTCTGAAGTTTTACCTGTTTAGAAATTCTGCAAGTTTCGTTTCTGCGCTGTGAAGTTTTGGGGAACGAGCATTTTTAAATGTAGCAGCAGGGCACTGTGAAAATAAATGCCATTTTCTGGTTTTATAAATATTTCCTAACTGATGCGGTCGTGCAAAAGTCGTATTTCACCACGAGAAAATCTCACCTGAAGCGATAAATTGTGGTATTAATGCACTATAGGCACTATACTGAAATTCATTCGCTTTAGACCAATTCGACTGCTTTGAAATGTGAGCCCTGGTCATGCGTTGACTACACTAAAATTGAATACCTTGCTGACTGACGTGTGAAACGCTGTAGGACATAGGAGTACACTGACATTTTAATCCAATCAGTCCGGGACAAGAAAAAAGGACTCGCGACAAAGTACTACCCAGCGTAATTTACAACATATATATCACACACGACTTGTCCTCTGCACGTTCCTGCGACCGAAGTCACACAAGTGCCTTAGGCAGTGCTTAAAATGCCAAGATTAACTACACAAGCCTTAAACTGATTTTATTCATCCACCTGGAACTTTCTTTGCGTCATTTTCGTCATCACTGAAATTTTTTTATATATATTCTATATGGTTTGTGTTTGTTGTCGTTTGTGGAAACTGCTCTTGCGATTATTGACCCAAGACGCCCATTTTGGTAGACGGCTGGTATGCGAATGTCGGTTCAACGCCTAGGTTAAGAACGACATTTTAAATGGTCATAAACACAACGGAAGATTTCCAGTGTACAATTTAATCCATTCGTAAAGTTGTGACATGTGACAGTAACAACGATGGAGGGTGAAACCTTGTAAAGTCGCATATAAACATGAACAATTAAAAACAAAACATTGGGTCAAACTGTATTACTTTCAGTTTAACAGCATCGCCTATTGTATGCCGTTTTCAACTGTGTATGTATGTAGATGACATTTGGAACTACACGTGCAGTGCTTTTTGCACTTAACACAGCCTTGAGACAGTAAGATGTGTTTCAAGAATTCAGACTGTTCTAATCTGCCATCCTACATAAATAATTCCCCACAACTTTGACAACTAGATTTGCATTTTTCGGTTGACAAAGCACGGCTCTCAAAGTTGGGTTAACGATTCTGGGGTCTACAAAGTCAGAAAACAATATTCGTCTTTGCAAAGTGTATTGGGGACACACGAATAAAACATGATGGATGGTCTCCTCGGCGTAGCAAACATTACACAGGTCTGAATCGCTTATCTTGAATCTTTTTAAGTAGCTATTAACTGGAACATGTCCTGACCAAAATCGATAACACAAAATTTCTGCCTTCCTTCCTGTGCCTTTGCACAGGAAAATACCTGAATATACAAATCCTGTCAGTGTACTCCCAACAGAAACTCGCCTTGTTTCTTGATGCGTATTCAAAAGGGGGCATAAAATAGCGCGAGATCACACGACACGTTGTGAAGATAAATAACGCCTGGAGGATGATCCCAAACGTATAGCCAAATATTAATCTTCATTTGTTGACCTCAAGTTTATTCCAAGATCCATTAAGAAACGTACAGCGCGCAATTGGTGGTGGGTGGGGGTGGTGGTTTTGGGCATTTGAGAAAGAGATCTGTCCCGGAAGACCCAAAGCCAAGGTAAAAATGAGTTAGGAGTTGAAATTCGTGTGGACTAAATTACACCATTAACTGAGCATGTTATTTTCTGGCTTGACATTGTGGCCCGTGGATGTATTTGTAAAACGTGGAAGACGGGAAGAAGGGTGGGAGCGGGACTCCGTGTCAGCTGCGACTGAAAGAGAGTTAAATCGAAGTCTAACCGCCCCACCCTGAGCTGAGGCATGCGTCTCACTTTTGTATGAGTAACGCCGCAAAGTGGTTGTAGACTTACTGTCAAAACTTTGATTGATTGACAAGCCCTTTTTGTATGCACTGTATAAGTGAGTTATCACTCCGCGATCAATTTCGCCTGTGTGGCCAGACTTCCACACTTATTATTCAACATTGCGTGGTATGTGGAAGTTTTAGCTGCGACGCCATGCACAGGGCGGTTCCGTTGTTGTTGGTGTTGTTGGGGAAAGTTGTCTTCATTCTATAGTGTAAGTTTGGTACTTAAAGTGCATGCGGCCTAGGCTGTTACACGTGTCACACATCGGTTATTTTCCTTCTGCCTTTTTCTCCATCTAGACCGAAAAAAACTTTTGGTCGTATCCAATTCGCTGCCCTAAATCAAAACCAGACAATATACATGTAGCAAAACCATTTAGCATTGTAAGTAATCGCTGGCACAGTATTAAGTAAGGATGAAGCAACTTGAAAAAAAATCCGTCCTCAGTGGCGTGTTTTAAATACCGCTGTCTGAGCTTCGGCTCGTTATGTGGTGTAGCTTGTCGGACCTATAGCACACACAGCGCTACGCCGACATCTCACCAATACTCTCATCCAAAGAGAGTGGGTGTGATGCGTTTTTGTTTTCTCCGTGAGATAGATCCATGTTACTTGTATGATACAAGTGGGTGACTTCCTTTCAAAATTTTATGCTCCGTGGCTCTACATGTATTTACAAGATAATACGTGGAAGTAAACCGTTATATGGATGGAAACCTGAAAGGCAACACGCACGCATGGACCGTATGCAGGTGGTAACTGTTTTGCGTGACACAGAGACATTTTATGTGTCTTTAAGATGAGCATACTTGCAGTGGCCCATTACTGTGCGTGCAGTTAACTCCTGTGGCATATACGTTGCCTATACAGACCACGATGGTCATGGACGAAGTCTGTTTTTGTTTCTTCGCTGTTAAAATTAGACCACAGAGGGAATGTTTATCGCTATTAAAGCTGATTCACTCTCCAGCTTTTGAAGCTAATAAACTTTGTGCAATACTTGGCGGCTGCCGTACACGAATATTTAGTGGGTGCTAAAATTTTGTGTTACACTATATTTATGGCCGACCTGCTGAGAATGATAATGTGTGCTAGAAAACCAGTAATAAATATTTTTTAATTCCCTTAAGTCACTGTATGTTTTTATCGTCGTTTACTGAGATTCCATCCAGAGGACTGCAGGTTCGAATCATGGTGTGGAAGTTGGAATGACAGTGCAGTATACCTTTGCATTCCCCAGTTAATCTTTTCTGTTCTTGGGAGATGGACTTGTTTAAATATCGTTTAAAGTAGGGAAGATAATAGACACAGTTGCACGGACAACAACTCCATTTCTTCTTCACTAAAGAATCAAACAAAAGTTGTGATCCACATAGGTTTGTCATGTTATCTGGGACTGTGTCTGGCTTTTAACTGAGGTCGACAGTTTCTGACAGTGTATTAACGGAGACGAGGTTCTATGCTCGACATATATATTGTAATGCCTCATTATAACACAGTGCCAAACCATAGAAAAGGCCATGAAAAAAAAACAACATTATCTACCGGTATTAACACACGAGCGACTAGCAGGCCTCATGTTGTCCCGGCAGACAGACAAAGAGAGAAAGACATCTATTACTAATCTTTCATCCTCTAAGAAGAATTCATTGGAGTGTTGATCCTGGATCTGTGTAAAAGTATTTACCACTCTCCCCACAGCCACACACACCCGCGCGCACTCACAGCCACCACTCCCGCCACAAGCTCATCACACTCACAGCCACCACTCCCGCCACAAGCTCATCACACACACAGCCACCACCCCCGCCACAAGCTCCGCACTTCCGTCGCAAGCTCCGCACACACACAACCACCACTCCCGTCACAAGCGCCGCACACACACAACCACCACTCCCGTCACAAGATCAACACACACAATCACCACTCCCGCCACAAGCTCATCACACACACAGCCACCACCCCCGCCACAAGCTCCGCACACACACAACCACCACTCCCGTCACAAGATCAACACACACAATCACCACTCCCGCCACAAGCTCATCACACACACAGCCACCACCCCCGCCACAAGCTCCGCACACACACAACCACCACTCCCGTCACAAGATCCACACACACAACCACTACTCCCGTCACAAGCCCCGCACACACACGACCACCACTCCCGTCACAAGATCCACACACACAACCACCACTCCCGCCACAAGCCCCGCACACACACAACCACCACTCCCGTCACAAGATCAACACACACAATCACCACTCCCGCCACAAGCTCATCACACACACAGCCACCACCCCCGCCACAAGCTCCGCACACACACAACCACCACTCCCGTCACAAGATCAACACACACAATCACCACTCCCGCCACAAGCTCATCACACACACAGCCACCACCCCCGCCACAAGCTCCGCACACACACAACCACCACTCCCGTCACAAGATCCACACACACAACCACTACTCCCGTCACAAGCCCCGCACACACACGACCACCACTCCCGTCACAAGATCCACACACACAACCACCACTCCCGCCACAAGCCCCGCACACACACAACCACCACTCCCGTCACAAGATCAACACACACAACCACTACTCCCGTCACAAGCCCCGCACACACACAACCACCACTCCCGTCACAAGATCCACACACACAACCACTACTCCCGTCACAAGCCCCGCACACACACACAGCCACCACTCCCGTCACAAGCCCCCCACACACAACCACCACTCCCGTCACAAGCCCCGCACACACACAACCACCACTCCCGTCACAAGCGCCGCACACACACAACCACCACTCCCGTCACAAGATCAACACACACAACCACCACTGCCGTCACAAGCTCCACACACACACAACCACCACTCCGGTCACAAGTCCCGCACACACACAACCACCACTCCCGTCACAAGCTCCACACACACACAACCACCACTCCCGTCACAAGATCCACACACACACAACCACCACTCCCGTCACAAGTCCCGCACACACACAACCACTACTCCCGTCACAAGCCCCGCACACACACAGCCACCACTCCCCTCACAAGCCCCACACACGCAACCACTACTCCCGTCACAAGCCCCGCACACACACAACCACCACTCCCGTCACAAGCCCCGCACACACACACACACACAACCACCACTGCCGTCACAAGCCCCGCACACACACAACCACCACTCCCCTCACAAGCGCCGCACACACACAACCACTACTCCCGTCACAAGCCCCGCACACACACAACCACCACTCCCCTCACAAGCCCCGCACACACACACACACACAACCACCACTGCCGTCACAAGCGCCGCACACACACAACCACCACTCCCCTCACAAGCGCCGCACACACACAACCACCACTCCCGTCACAAGATCAACACACATAACCACCACTGCCGTCACAAGCTACACACACACACAACCACCACTGCCGTCACAAGATCCACACACACACAACCACCACTCCCGTCACAAGCCCCGCACACACACAACCACTACTCCCGTCACAAGCCCCGCACACACACAACCACCACTCCCGTCACAAGCCCCGCACACACACACACACACAACCACCACTGCCGTCACAAGCCCCGCACACACACAACCACCACTCCCCTCACAAGCCCCGCACACACACACACACACGACCACCACTGCCGTCACAAGCCCCGCACACACACAACCACCACTCCCCTCACAAGCGCCGCACACACACAACCACCACTCCCGTCACAAGATCAACACACATAACCACCACTGCCGTCACAAGCTACACACACACACAACCACCACTGCCGTCACAAGATCCACACACACACAACCACCACTCCCGTCACAAGATCAACACACATAACCACCACTGCCGTCACAAGCTACACACACACACAACCACCACTGCCGTCACAAGATCCACACACACACAACCACCACTCCCGCCACAAGCCCCGCACACACACAACCACCACTCCCGTCACAAGCCCCGCACACACACAACCACCACTCCCGTCACAAGCTCCACACACACACACACACATATACATCCTTGACATGGCGGAATTTTTGTTCGGCCTTAATGGGGTTACCGCTATATTAAAACAAGTTTCATGTACTTTCAGAATAAAACTTCATAGAAGAAAGAATGATGTAAAAACAGCATTTTTTTTTCTCCCGTTGGTAATTTATGATTCATTCTTAGACAATTAATCCTAGAAATGAAAAGAAATCTATTGCCTCTCGTAAGAGCGATCTTGATGAATATACCGTTCGAAGGTAAAATAAACACAGTGAATTTCTTAGAAATACACAAGAAATCAGCGCTGAAAATTTAGGGGCTCAGAAAATTTGGACCACAGGGCTAAGTAGGGCAGTATGGCACGTTCATCAAGCACGTGTGCTTAAAAATGGAGGAATAAATAGAGTAGACATTTGCGCTTCCACCTCGAAATCTCGCCGGTGTGATTTCACGCTAGATAACGGTCTTTCACAGCTCGTCCACTCCGAACAGTTGGTATGCAGTCGTAAAAGTGGATGTACTTTATTTCATCTTGTGCATGGGTAAGTGGGAGATAAGTTATTGTCATGCCTTGGCGATCCCGATCTCTACCTACACACCGGCATACTGTTACGCAGGGTCACATTCTCAAGTGGTAACCTCCCGCTTCCCTCTCACACTCCCCCCCCCCCCGTACACGCATTCCTGTTGGTGTCAGTGTTTCAAAAGGCCTCTCGATAAAACTAGATGTCACATGTAGTAGACGTGGACACGCCTCAGTGATGATATTACAAAGGCTGTTGCTAATTATTACCTCGTGTGAGGAGAATTAAACAGCGCCAATTAGCCGAACAAGGTACGAGCCGTGCATGACATGCTCTTCTATCACAAATGTCCGAAAAAAGGGACAGACGCGTTGCACTTTGACAGGAAATTGGCTGCTAACTCGTCATCGGGAATTAATCAAACTATAACAAGCTAACAGGCATTAGTGAGGCCACCTACACAAAAAGAGGCAAGTAAGGAGCTGTCATTTGACCTCCTTCGAAACAAGCGATAAAACGGCTGTTTCTGGTTTGTCAGCTAATCAGTCAATCGATCATTCTATTACTTAGTCCCTTGCGTTTGTACCAGACATGTAAAGTTGAACATTGCCTGTATAACCCGTAGGCCTATATAGATATAACTCCTCATATAGAGCACCAAGGAAATGGTTCGTTTGGTGTGAGGATCAGTGGGTACTGTTGCGTACAGAGATGTCCACGTTTTTATGGTTATGTGTTTGAGAAGTAAATGAATACACGGAGCTAAAATGTTGTACCTCCCGGATGTGAACAGAATTAAATTAACAGAGGGCAGAACTGAACAGAACGGAACAGAATAGAACTGAATAGTTCAGAAGAGAATATGAAGAACAGAACAGAACAGAATAGAACAGGATATTCATTGCATAATCATATCTAGGATTTACATTTTCATAAAATTGTCCTTTAGCTCAGATGGCTAGCTATAACAGCAACTAATCAAGAACAAGAGAAAAGGAAACTGCAAGAAAAGTGCTGGTAAAAAGAGATGTAAATTTATATAAACACAGGCCTTTAAGAATGTATATATTCACGTTTCCTGACTTTTTATTGCTTAGCATTGTTTGTACAGAACAGGCAGTGTATCCTATGATTTGTGGAATAGATCATCAGGTGTTGGCATTAGCAAGGCACAAGTCCCCGGCACAGAGGGAGGCGGATCAATTCTAGGGCAGAGATTTCGCCGTAAGCATCCAGACCTCAAAGATATATTCTCTTGGCTGATGAACAAATCCTGCTGGCATAAGTTTTCGACGTATGTTTATGTGTGCAGACCAGAGAGTTTAATATTTACATAATCGACTGACGTAGTAAACTAACTTCTGCCACGCTGAACATAGCGTCACCTCCTACAGGGCTGCACCTGGAGAACTTTCTGAGTGATTTTTCCATGCATTATTCAAACGCCGCAGCCTGACTGGCTAACGGGAAGGTGTCAAGTCGCGCATGCGCTTTCGTCAACTATCCCAGATAATAATCCATAAAACATATCTTTGCGCCTAGTCTTGTAACTGTAAATAAATATATTTGTGACTTTTGCCCTCCTACAAGGACGTTTTGGATAAATCTCGTGTCAAAGTTCAATGCCTGGCAGATTGTTAATCGTATATGTGTTTTACTGGCACACACGCGGTTGTCGTGTTGCTTAGCGTGCCATCAAATTAGGCACCAGCGTTCGGGGGCTGGGATATTCTCACTCACGCCTCACACTGGAGACGTCCGCGCCGCCGAGTCCAGAGTCTTAAAGTCCGCTACTGATAAACAACACACAAAACATAAATTATATTTTCAACTTGACACCCAAATACAAGAGGGTGTCGTGTAGAATTTCACTCCCGTAAACACCACCAACTGAGCCGGCACATGGGCTATGAATATAGTCCAATCCAAACACAGGCACATATTTCACTTCTAGATGTAGTCGATGTAAATACATAGCTTTATTTTCATTGCATGAAATTTTGAACAAACCTGTGGAATTTTCAAGTGTCAGTATAGATCACAAGATTGACCGCGCTACTGGCAATGCGTGGAAGTAGTGCTCTGTATCATTAATAAAAAATAGGCAAGGTTTTTATGTACCAAAACTGAGAGTGTTTATACATAATGCTAAACCGATCTCATAATGAGTACATAATTAGTTTCAATCTGACTCAGGTCTTTATGAATCATATGACACCACCAGGTGATTAAGAAAAATTGAATTCCCCTCCATGTATCGGATTCATGCGATGAGAAATAATAATTCAACCATTGTCATCAATGCCTTGAATTTCATGACTTCCATACGCTTTGTTAGTTATAAAACACTTTAAGAATTGGTATGTGTACATTTTGAAACCAGACTTTCAATAAGTCAATATGTTTAGCGATAAAAACCACTCGACGATCTCACTCAGGTCTGGGTTTTTGTATGTCATCTACAATACTCTTTAGTTAAGTCATTCTCTCATTTGCTAACTTCAGATGATTTTAGTTGTGACTGCATATGCATCGATATATGCAACGCAGTAACGAAGTAAGAAAACACCGATGAATAAAAAATAGAGATAAGTATTTAAAGAAAAAAAGTTCACCGAACGTGAATGCTCTTTGTAATGATAAGCCACGACTGGTGTTCACCAGTTCGAAAAGAAATTGCATAATTGATTGCATACAAACAAATGTACTTACCTAAGCCAGTCTACCTTAGCCAGCCACTCCACCCTCCTGCCCCCCGGGCCCTCGAGATACCTGCTTCGTTTTTACCCACACAAGGCTGTCTACACCTGCGCGCATGTCAAATGCCGTTATATTCCTGTCGCACACAAGCTTTATACTTACTTACCTGGATATGCTCAGGTAAGTATAAACGAGCACGTGGTGAGTTATTCCCGAATCTTACTTCGCCACGCGCCACGGCAGAAAACCAGGTCGCCTGGATACAGTGTGTGGAATTCTGAGCACTAACGTCTTAGTATTTAGTCTGGCCCCGATACCAAATATCTCGTGACCTCAATAACTATAAGCATGTTGTACCCACCAGAGGTCACCAGTTAATGGTAACAGTACATAAAGTGAAATGGCGACAGAAGATCAAACAAACGGTTCAACGTTGTTTTGGGCCTCAATTTATGTTTTAACGCCTAGCCGGTCATTTCATTCAGCCTGTGTCGGTTTTCCATGTGGTACTATTTCTGTTACCATATATATACACCGCTTCAAAATAAAATCCTCTCAGACACAGGTTCAACACCGAAAAACGTGCATTTCAAGTCAACTCTTGGTAAGAAATGTGTATATGTGAGCCGGTCACTCAGTTGAATAATGCGGGCTCTAAGAGGGAGCAATGCATACCCAAACGCAAAGCCCTTCAGGAGCCTACCACATTGTTCAAATCGCTCAAAATTTAGAAAAGTTATACTTACTCTACAGTAACCAGTGTTGGCTGAATACGCAGACACTCTAAACTCCGATGCTTAACTTATAAACACTTCCATGCCTCAGACACTAAACACTTGGAAACTATAGCATTATAGTATAGCCTGATATACATGTTTTAGGCACTTAAGTTTAATACGTAAATATCTGTGAATATTCATTAAATGCCTTTGTGTGAAGTTTATTCACCCATTAAAAACGTTAGGCTTTGGTGATTTTAGAGTGTTTAACTTGAACACTTTTTGTGGCTGACACAAATTAAAGGCGTTTATTCATGTTTAAGGGATTTTGCTAATATATTAATATCGACTTTATTCGTTAGTAAAGGAACATTGTGACTCGGAATGGCCACGTACATGATGACTTGACACCATCAGCACCTTTAACTTCCTTTGAGCAGCATTCGATTTGACATAACTCGGAACTGAACCCGAGTCCACCTTATTACCAGTTGGACGCTCTAACTTCTCAGCCTGTGAAGTTTTCTTCGAACCCTCGAAAAAAAATCGATCGTCTGGGCCATTGTCTCCTTACATGACAAGCTGCACAAGTCAAAACATACATTAAGACTTTAATACCTTTGTTCGTTACAATACCAAAGGAGTTCACGTTTTATGCATGAACATTTGAAAACATTTCGATTGCCTTGCTCTGATTGTCGGACTGTGTTGTAATCTGAATGTGATGCAGTGGTCACAAAACCCAACGAGAACAACTGAGAACGATTATTGGAAGTTTGGATGAATTAAGAGGCAAAAGTCGGCACGAAAAGCCACAGACAGACAGTGCGGTCTGGACGCCATAAATAAAGAGAACGGACCCCCTGGTGTTAAATTGTTCACGACCAGGGATCTGTTTGAATTGTTCTTTGTGCTGCCGCTTTCCAGCCACTTGAAAATGACAGTTGGAATTTAGTAACACCCGTGAGAAAAAAAGACAGAACTCGAGCGATTGGACCTCTATATGCAAGACCCTGACCTGTGCCCATTCCGGAGCGGACTTTAAGGGTATTAGCGTAACAATGCATAGCGCGGTAAAATACCTCTAAATTGGGTTGACCGGCACCCGTTGCCCTGAATAGCGGGTGCATTTATAGGGTTGGGCTATCGGGTATCCAATAATACTCTTAGGCCCTGCTCTGAGGCTAATCGCCCTAGAATACCACAACCGCATTGAATCGCATTCACACTTAATAGTTAAATCCTGTAACTGAATTGCGAAATAGAGCAACTTCTATTGCCTCTGCGTTGATCGACGTGGTCAGTTTAACTTTTGTTGTGATATAAAAAGACCCTGTCGACATTTTTTCAGTGGGAGGGAAATGGATTTAATGAAATCGATCAAAAACCAAATTCCCTCAAATCTCAAGGTTGTGTGCTTCATCTTTCGAAATACGTTTAAGTATATTTAATTTGGGGAATTAAATGGGATGGGTGTAAAGCTGTTCTTACGATTCTTCGTGAATACAATTTCTCTTAACTTTTTAGCGTAGGTAATCTAGGCTGAAAGATAAAATATAAGGCTGTTAAAAACATAAGAGTGGAGGTACATCAACCCAAGCTAAAAGTGGCCAAGGCTAAAAGTGGTCAAGATAGCGAAATTGCTGCGACATCCAAAAAAATCTCTACCATTTTGCATTTTAAAGCGTCGTAAAGTGAATGGCGTATGTTGACGATAGGATGTCAGCTATTTGATCAAGTTGCTTTATACACGTATTGGTAAATCCCTGTTTATTTTTCTTGGTATATACGTATAACTTTTTTTAATTTGTGATATATCGCGAAGATTTTTTGAAAATGGGTGGTACCTTGATGGTTTGTCTATTAGGTACACACAAATACACTGTAATAGTAAAGACTTCATCACTAGTTTCGGTGTATACAGATATTGATGACGTTTTAATCATTTGTCTACACCTATACACGCATTCATGAAAGACTGACCCTTGTGTTTGTGCAAATATTGGCGAAACTTTAATCATTTGTCTTCCTATATGAAGACAAAGTTTGAATTTTTTTTCTGAATATAATAAACATTTGTCGGTAAGGGCTCGATCATTTGTCTTGATGTATGCAAATGCCGGCACATTTAGATGAAAATCACTGGAATCTAACTCTGACCGAATCGCTTCATGCATAGCGACACGATGATGTGGGGGAGGCGCAAAACTCAGTAGGATTTTCCCAGCATTGCACTAGCTTTCAAAAAAAATATGCGCAAATGTGTAAACTGTGTAATCTGTTTTACAACATTCCGCTAAACTAAGTTCTGTTGTTGATGAATGTTTTCATAAGTTGAAGAAATCCTAACCCCGGTGAAATGACCACGCCCAGTTTTGTCCCAACGTCTCTAGCAGCGCAGTGTTAAACTGAAAGAACTGGTGCGCTTGAAGAAATGACACCGGGATTGCGTGCACGAGGTGTGCTTAGCTTATACAACCCAGTTAACATTGTGTAGCATTATGAACCGCTACTCCCCCCCCCCCCTCTTATAGACCTACTGATATGTCAATTTCAGCCAAATGGTCTTTTCGTCCGTGCGATTAGCACAATTCCTATATTAGTATGAAGAAAAGAGGGATTCCAGGCAGAGTGCCTTGGGGCGGAGTGGTGTTCCGGGGGAAATTTATGCTTTTTTATTATGATTATTTTTGTTTTTGTTTTTATTTTTGTAAAACGCCATATCCAAGAATTTCTCACTTATTCCATTACGGCCAGTTTCGTTGGAGAGGTCGGAAGGTTTGTAAATTGTGGGCAAGTTACCGGGGAATTCCCACATGACGAAGAGTTCGGAAGACAACGTGTCCTCAAGAAGCGCCAGGCTGTGAAAAGGGCTCTACAGTTAAGGGCCATCGACCGCTCATCACTACCAATGCTAAAGGAGAGAGCGAGACAGAGCGGGCGGATTTACAAATTCCCTGCCCAGCAGAGACCGCACTTCCTGATCCTCGGCGATCGAAAAGCGTGCACCATTAGCCACTCGACCACAGCCCCGTCCCGAGAGCAACCAGAGCTCTGTCTCACTAACGACCATCTTCAGTCCCTCCTCCGAAACCCCTTCCCCGACACTAAATTTCTGCGAACACAATAATATTATGACAAAGTTCCTTGCACATTGTTTCTATACAGATTATTTATTTATTTATTCATCTATTTATTCATTTATTTGCTTCATTTGGTGGTTAACGTTGTATTCATAGCTTTTTGGTATTTTGTTTTTTGACATGATTAAGGTGTATGGGAAATTGAAGCCAGATTACCTCCCACATGTATTTTTCTTTCTTTTATAACAGATACCCTTGCACAAAGACCGAAAGACCTCACGAATGCTGGAGTCACGTGTTAGTACGCTGTCCGCATTGTTACGTTGGCGCGTTGGAAACAGGCGCTGAAACTCGTGTGCACACACATGGTATTCAGCGAGGAACTTAACTTTAATTCTTGTCCATAACAGACGGATAAGATTTGAATTCTTTCATTGAATGCAATGTCTTAGGTTACGGAAGAGCCTGACCTGCAGACTGACAGGCGTTAGGCCTACCCTGGCCCAAACCGCGTGTATGTTGTACTGTGTGTTGGTGCAGACTGACAGGCGTTAGGCCTACCCTGGCCCAAACCGCGTGTATGTTGTACTGTGTGTTGGTGCAGACTGACAGGCGTTAGGCCTACCCTGGCCCAAACCGCGTGTATGTTGTACTGTGTGTTGATGCAGACTGACAGGCGTTAGGCCTACCCTGGCCCAAACCGCGTGTATGTTGTACTGTGTGTTGATGCAGACTGACAGGCGTTAGGCCTACCCTGGCCCAAACCGCGTGTATGTTGTACTGTGTGTTGGTGCAGACTGACAGGCGTTAGGCCTACCCTGGCCCAAACCGCGTGTATGTTGTACTGTGTGTTGACCTCCAATGTCTATAACACACATGAGGGCAGATAACGTTCCTATTCACGGAAAGACACCGTTTTTCAGAACAACTCAGCGTGCGATATGTCTTTCAACATTTATATCCTTAGCTATGAGCGTTGCCATTTATTTGTTTCAAACAAAAAACACACCGATGTACCTTCACGGTAACACTGCTGTTGTACAAACACTATGTGCAACATACACTATTTTTGTATAAACACTACATTGCAACATTATCTTTCAGATCTGGATTGATTACTGAAATGTGATAAATACCACAGTTACATGTACATGCATAATCTATAGGCCTATGATAGAAATATTTTCTTTGATTTCACATGTAAGACATTTGTGCATAGTTTTACAGGTGATGGAATTCAAAGTGCCCGAGGTAAACTACCGACCTTGGGCAGGTTTCTGACGAGCTTCGTCTTTAACTGAATGCTTATTTTAAAATTTCACCAACTGCCTTGACTAGCTGACAGGCAGGCGGGAGTCGAGCTGCTTGTCTCAACCAGAAAGAAAATTCAGTTCACACCGTGGTTTGCAGAATGTTATACAATTCAGTGTCAGGATAAAGAAAATCTCCAGAAATTGGCTTATGTGAACCGGTTTGGTTATCTTCTGTGTGCGTGTTTGTATCACAAAACGCATGCACCTTAAGATGGCTGAAGTGGAAAAAAATGAAACCACTAAATTCTGAGATAAAGATAAAGAAACCGATTTAGTAAACATATACAATGAATGCAGTGAGAAAGAAAAGCAGCAGATCTTCCAGCGGTATTGTCATGTTGAATTAGCATACAGCCATAGATTAATAACTATGTTATTTATTTATTTATTTGATTCGTGTTTTAGGCCGTACTCAAGAATATTTCACTTATACGACGGCGTCCAGCATTATGGTGGGAGAAAACCGGGCTGAGCCCGGGGAAAACCCACGACCATCCGCAAGATGCTGGCAGACCTGCCCACGTACGACCGGAGAGGAAGCCAGCATGAGCTGATCTTGAGCTCACAGCGACCGCATTGGTGGGAGGCTTCGGGTCATTGTGCCGCGATAGCGTGCTAACCGACTGAGCCACGGAGGCCCCCTTTAATAACTATGACTTACAGCCTCAACCACGCACCACTGGTCAATGGAACGCTTCGGGAAATATAGTACCTGACATGTTTTACTCCGTACATATAAGAACATCGTGAACAGAGAGGATGTCAGATGCATTCGAGGATAAAACCCGTTGGTAAACAATAATTAAAACTTGCCGAAACTTGAACTCGTTACAGACAGGCCATGTGGAATTTCATGCAGTTATTCACTCTTACAACAGCTGAAAGCATAAAAGTGATGCAAATTCAGATGAAAGAGTTTGGAAACTTATGTGTCCATACTTTTTCTACTTTGGTTTCGGGGAAGGTGAGAAAAGGACATTGGGAAATAATTTTGTTTGGCGGAAATTTGGGACCTCTCCTTGATATAATTAGTCTTTTAATAATTATAATGTTGTAAATAAGAATGTAAGCTATATCTCACGCTTGTACTCATAAATCGTGTAAGTAGCAAAATACTGACTAAGGCTCAGTTAGAAATCCACGGAATTGAGGCATTAGCGAGTATGGCTTTGTCAGAGGGCCATGGAATTGAAACAATTTCCAGTACGGCGTTTTGAGAAATCTATGGAATTGAAAAATTATCGATAATGGCGTTGTCTGAAGTTCATGGGAGTTAAAGTATTATTTATTTATTTATTTATTTATTGATTGATTGATTGATTGATTGATCGACTCATTCATTCATTTCTTTATTTATTTCTTTATTTATTTATTTATTTATTTATTTGGAGTTTTACGCGGTACTCAAGAATATTTCACTTACACGACGACCGCAAGCATTACGATGGGAGGAAACCGAGCAGAGCCCGGAGAAAACCCACGCCCATCCGCAGGTTGCTGCCAGACCTTCCCACGTTCGACCGGAGAGGAAGCCAACATGAGCTGCACTTGAACTCACAGCGACAATACTGTTGAGAGACACCTGGGTCATTTCACCGCGCTGGTGCACTAACCCCCTCAGCCACGGAGGCCTCCGTGGAGTATTGAAAATGGCGTTAAGGAATTAAACAAGTAAATATATTGTCGGAAAAGAAAAACAGAAGACAAAGTCTCATAACACCTTATTAATCAGCTATCTGAGAACATTGTCCAACAAAAATTGTTTATGAGACAAACTTCCAGGGAATTGGGATCGACCTTATACATGTCAATCATTCATTCATTCGTTCGTTCTATTAACTGTCCGCTCTTGTAAATGGGAGAGGAATTAGAGTTTGGCAATAACGTTAGGTGGCGAAGGTAATGCAAATACATGTATACATGAATTCCAATCAATATTCTTGTTTGGTGGTGTGTGCGCAGAGAACAACGCAAGAATATAGTATACACGAAAGCCGCTTTCTTCAGGGGCTTGCTGTCATGAGATCATGACTTTGTGTACTTAACATTCGCTTTTGGTAAAGGCAGTCTGATAAGGTGGTCAGGTATAAAGGACCTGAATTAGTAATAGCATGTCGATATCCACTGGAAAAGAATGTCACACAAGCTTGTGTCGTCCTACCCATTTAGAAATGTAACTATGTGGTAAACTGGTTACTGTGAAGGCGAGTTTTTGGACGGAGAAAACCGCCGCCCTCTTATACGTACATGACAGACCTCTTACTTAAGGCTGCAACAGAACCAGAAGGGCTAGTTTTCGAATTGACCAGTTCACAGTTCGGTTAACGGTTCAGCGTGACGTAACCTGACGTTGGGCGGCAACACTTTGGCGTCATTTTGTAGGGTTTGCCAAGTATGAAATCTCTAAGAAAATTTCCTAAGGCGTAATCTCTACTTGTGTTTGATCGGAAAATAAGGGATGGCCCCTTGTGAACTTTGAACTTCACACACGTGATTTCAGCCGGCGAGTTCATTGGTCAGACCTCAATCGGCTGCAAGGGGACCTCAGTGTTGGAGGGGCAATGACCCAGGAGCCTCTCACCCGGGTCACCTCTGCCCGGTTTCCTCCCACCACAATGTTGGCCGCCGTCGTATAAGTGAAACATTCTTGACCACGACGTAAAACACCGATCAAGTAAATCAATAAATAAATCGGCTGCAACGATATCGACGCTTTATAGGAAGGAGAATGCCATGTTCATAGCTGTCTTATGTCCACCGCACTGTCCTTCCTATAAAGCCAATGGCCAGGGGCATGATTCTTAAACCATTTAAGTCTTAAAAATTTTAGTTTATAACATCACTGTATGTTTTATTTACCTAAATCTACTAAGCCATGATACCTGGGGGGAGTTGTAAGTTTTCACTTAGATCAGCAGTAGGCAAAAAAAAAAAAAAAAACAAAAAAAAAAAAATGCCATTGAGGTAAATTGACAACAGGATGGATTCCAACGATCACGTGTGAGCATCTGTCACTCTGTCCTCGCTGCTCTGCTTTTAATCTCTTTGTTGTAGGTTTTTATTAAAATTTAATATTAACTTTAATTAACATTTGTCGCCTTTGTGTCAGTATAATGTGACTGGGTATGGCGTCTTGTGGATATAGTTAAACGCCAAACACACGACAAACAGACAAAATATTATGCCAGCGATGTCGTCTGGATTAACTGGTGAATAGAATGTGGAAGAGCTTTAAACCCCTGTTTTTCAACCTAAGCTGCTCCGAAATATTAATAACATGGTTATAGCAGAAATGTCCATTTTGTGTGTTTGACTTTCGCATTGATTAATTCACGACGAAACGGCACACGCACACGCTGTTCCGATCAGCACTCTTATAAATCTAATCTGTGCAATTTTATCTCACAACTTGGTGCCTTTGTCGGATCCTTCGTATATACTTAAACACGTCTTGCATTACGTACTACTTTCATTGCTGAATGAGTCACGGGGGTTAAGATATACAATATCACGAAACCGAAGTGGCATTTCGACGATGATTGATTCTTACGACATATAATAGCCTTGAATGAAATCAATTTGAAAATGAGGATCAAAGTCCCTCGAGTAACTGCATAATACTTGTCAATAGGACGAAGATGAAAGTTGTGTGTATTTAACGAATAAATGATTACACAAGACCATTAAACAAAAACGTAACCTCAAGTGTTTGTCAATCCCTGTATCTGTCACGAGTGGAATTTCAAGTATGTAGACTTTACTGGAAATGAAGACATATGAGAAAAAATTTCATGATGATGGCACTTTTGAAAAGTAGCACGAAACACACCAGCTGTGGGATTGCTTGGAACAACGTATAACAGTGGATATAATGCACCTCTGACCCATGGCCTGTCTGCCAGCATGTCTACCCGCCTGTCTGTCAGCCTGCCTGGCTCTCGGTCTGCCTCTCTGCATGCCTGTCTGTGTGTTTGCCCGTGTGTCTGTTCCCCTGTCTATCTGTCTGTCTGCTTGTCTATCGGTCTGTCGGTCTCTCTGTCTACCTGTCCACCTGTCTACCTGTTGTTCTGTCTGACGGTCTGTCGGTGGGTCAGTCTGCCGACCTGTCTGCCTGCCTGTCAGCCTGTCTCTCTGCCTGTCTGTCTTTCTAGCCGTCTGTTTGTTTCCCGTTTTTCTGTCTCTCGATCTCCCTGTCTCTCTGTCGACCTGTCTGTCTGTCTGCTGTCTGCCGGGCTATTTTCAACCTAACGCAGGGCTCCTCTACGGCCTTACGCGAGATGGCCTGCCCATCAATCTCCGGATGATCGTGGGTTTCCCCCGGGCTCTGCCCGATTTCCTCTCAACATAATGTTGGCCAAGGCCGTATAAGTGAAATATTCTCGAGGACGACTTAAAACACAAATCAAATAAATAAATAAACAACTTTAAATGTATGACCTGCAGATTCGGAAAGGGGGCTTTTAAGTAAGACACGACTACGGGAGTTTATTATTGGAAACCATTCTGGGCAAATGGAAAAAGAAAATCCCTGTCAAAACTGTTAGGCAACTTTTAAAAAGGTACATACATACTATAACTTGGGAGTTTGAAAAAAGCGTCACAACAAGTTATTAGAGTAGACGACCGAGGAGAAAACTGAGGAGATGAGTGTCAGTTACCTTAAGAAATTCCTGAAGGAAGGGATCAAATGTGCGCGTCCGGAACACTCGCGATCGGTAAATTGATGTAAAGAAAAGTTGCCTAACGGATTCGACAAGCCAGTTGACACAGTAGAACATCTTTACCTTTAAGGACAAAAGAGTTTGATGTCCAAACTCAATTATTGTCAGGAACCGTTGGCTGCCTTCTTTCATTACTATTACACTGTCTTGCATGACTTCGTATCTTTATTTTACTGTCTCATTTTTCCCGGATATTTGAGTTGAGCGCTAGTTAGAAACTGGTCTGTCGTTTATAATACTAGTAAACGGTAGGTCGAATCATACCTAGGATTCATGAACGGCATTCTTGGTTCTACCTGGGTTCAGTTGGTGCTAAGTATCACAGGAATTGCTCAATACAAGCCCAAGTCGACTAAGGCGAGCGTCAGCATACGTGCACAGTCTCTACACCTACTTCGTATCTGCTTGAACACCTGTCATGGTGTTTCGATGAGGCAGCACTAGAAATATGTCGGCATTTGGAACCAGCCTGCTACAAGACGACATCGTCGTTCTCATCAACAAAATAACATTGAAAGCGATGTTATATTTACTTATCTATTTATTTGACTGGTGTTTTACGCCGCATTCAAGAATATTTCACTTACACGACGGCGGCCAGCATTATGGCAGAGACCGGGGGAAACCCATGGCCAATCGCAGACTGCTTGGTGACCTTTACCCCACTTAAACAAAAAAATCATTAAGATAAGGTCGTGTGCATACATATGGCGGTTCAAGATTGATTTGCTTATATATCTGGTCTTTCTTCCGTTAGCTTATATTATTGAGCCGATGTTTTCATGACGTCGAAACATTCACGGTTCTGCCACAATGGGACACCTAGTTGATGACAATAACTTCCTGGCATTAAGGAATAGCATTAGCCATTTCGTTGGTTGTTGAGAACGAAGTCCCGTTATTCCCGCTCAACGGTATAAAAAATGTTCGGCCTAGTGCCTACCACTACAGAATTAGAGTGGAAACGTTTTATATATACGTGCATAAATGTGCTTTACTTATTGACATATCCGATAATTATTTAACCTCAAACTCAAAAATTTATCACCTTTATAATGGAGCCTTATATAGTCGCACGGGTGGAGAAAAATGGAGGGCCTGAAAAAATTCACCGATCAAAACCACCGATTGTGGACCATATAAAGCTCTCGTGGAGATGCCTCGATGTCATCGGCAACCGGCCTATCCCTGAAACCACGAAACCAGGCTATAAGACTGAAGCTGTGTGTCTAGATCGGAATATCCTAAACTGTGCGGTCTCAATATACCACCTGTGTCCAAGTGGGGTGAGGTGTGGGGGGCAAGGCCTAGGAGAAAGTTTAATAACGACAGGTTCATATGTCAGTCTTATCTCAAACTGGACGTCTAGAGAGATAGTAGCCGGGGGTAGTGGATTAGAGAGGTGCTAATCGATACCCAGCTGTATTAATTTAATATAGTAGCCATCTCCTTGCGGATTACCATGGGAGATAAAGCATGTACGTCTTCCAATAAAACCCGATCAGATAAAACCGTTCTGGACAACCGTTTCACAACTGTTAATCTCCATGTTTACGGAATTTTCTCCTGTTAAGGACGGCAAATTTTTGTATCCACAAAGCAAGTGGGATGTGCGAACGGTTATATGTATAGGTGTTGAAGTAACACAAGCTTCAACAGTTTGATTAATATGGACAGGAATTTTAATCTCCAGCCCGTGGTCATATTTGAGTGTATTTGCCGTCCATAATTAAAGTGAACATAAAATCACCCACCAAACCTAAATTAATTCTCAAATGAGTTTCCAGAGCTGTTGTAAAATATTTTTAAAATTCTGCAAGGCTTACCAGCAGAATAAATTGCACATGATCGTCACCACTTGGCGTCTCATTTGATGACGCCATTTTGCCATGTTAGCCATCTTAAGTGACGTCACATCGCCCCGGAGCTCCCGAACACCATCGATAATTAAAAAATACCTGTTCCAAAATTACATGCAAGTCTACGTGACCAGGCAAAAATGTGAAAAATACAAAACAAAAACAACGACAGATACCCAATTCAAGAGTTTAACGTTTGTTTTGTTTTCAAACTTCCTAGTTCAAAAGTTATGCAAGGCGAACTTCGTGGGTACAGCGTCGTACGTCAGCGGCCCTCCTTGTAGTTTCGCTTCTGCCTGCATGGGTGTCAGCCTTAGCTGGCCGTACACGTCAGGGAATATCCAGAACACAGCCGGCAAGACTGTTCTCTGCCGATATTGAGAATGCATTTCCTTTATAAATCTGACTTCGCTATCGGGTAAGGAGAAATTCTGCCCTGAAACTTTCTCATTCTCAGGAAATGCCGATCTGCAGGCCATTTTCTTGGCAACTCGACAGCACAAATTACTACAGCCTCCTACTCAATACGTAAGTAGTTTAATACAGTTCCAATTGTATTTCCTATTGTCTACTGTCCAATTCTACCAAAATGCTTCAATTTTAATCTTAAAATAATCTCGATTTACTGCTCCGATATCGCCCCTTCGCGTTAGGAACCCCCACTAACAATAAAGAATTGTGGCTGTGTGACGTCGCACCAGAAGTATCACGTGACGTTTTCAGTGCCGGTGATTGGCCGTCTTCACAGCTTCTATAACATGGCCACTCGAAGTGAAGTGTCCGATAATTACACCTTTCCAGATTTGAGTTCCAAATTAAAACGCTGTAAACCGCAGGCACAAATTCATGTTCCGGGCCCTGGTTTGAACCCGCACCTTCTATGTCTCAGCTATACTCTACCATCTTCACCATGCCCCACTCTTCGTTTTTTAATCGAGCGGTGTAATTCTTATTTTGTGCAAAAGCAAACACTTGTAAAGAAAAATGAGCATCTATTTTAAATTTATGTCAGACACCGTATCAGGATACCATTCTATTTTACCGTTCATACGAAGTCTTACTATTGCCCAATATTTATTTATTTATTTGGTGTTTTACTCCGTACTCAAGAATATTTCACTTATGCAACGGCGACCACTTTCACGGTGAGAGGAAACCACGGCCAGAAGCCGGGCAAAGCCAGGTTGCTGGCAGATCTTCCCACGTACTGCCGGAGAGAAAGGCAGCTAGAGCTGGACTTGAACTCACAGCGACTGATTTGGTGGGAAACTTCTGGATCAATACGCCGTGCTAGCACGCTAGTCAACTGAACTAAGGTCCCATTACCTTTGAATGGGCATTGTTACGAAATCCGTCCTTAAAACATTGTATTGTGTTTTTTTTATTTGTCTCTGCGCTAACCTGGTCGGTGTATACCCTACACTTTTCTATCTGCGTACGTGTAGCCTGCTCTGGAATTCAGTCGCGCGTTATCGAGGCTTCTGTGTTTATCAATTTCGTGTCATTGTGCATGAAGCTTACATTCTGGAAAGCTGTACCCATATTGTAAAGACGTTTACGAAGAAACCATGCAGAATTTTCTTCACGTTAGGCTATAAGTATGAGCGTCGAAGTTGCTAAACTCTCAGTCATTTACTTACGTTGACTTTTAGAGCAGTCGTTTTACTTGTGTCCACTCGAGTCATATTTGATCTTGTCTGCTTAGATGGATTTTTGTGGGATTTTGGAGATATTGGCTCACACGCCTTTCGACCATTTTATCATTTAATGCTTCATTTTTCGGTATGTCGCATTTTGTGAGCTTGTATTTCGCCACTTGCTATTTGGTTTGAAACGTTCTTTTGCAGCTTGTATCGCCCATTGTCTCTCTGTGCGACTACGTACATTTCATCCCTGTGAATTTGTGTATATTTCCGAGGAGTGAAACATACATCGCCAGCTCGACATTACGGACGCTATTGTCAACCCGTCTGCTCAGGAAACTTGCACCTTGACCTCGGCGTGCCGAGCCCTCTGCTGTTCGTCACTCCAGAACTTGTCATCCTTCAATTCGAGAATCTCAAAGAACTGTGGATTCTATATATACGTGGACTGACATGGCGCTGGAATAGTCGGTGAATAGTCCATCCGGATTTGGGACGCTAACATCCGTAAGAAAATATATATGTATTTGTAATTTTCTGTATTGTTTTGTGTATAATTGTTAGTTGTACTATTTGTTTATTTTGTTCAAATATATGTATTGACCTTAGTCTAACGTCTTATTCTTTTTGAACTTGTGTAAGGCCTATCGCTGTCTGAGAGTTGAACAAGCCTTTTGATTATCGTTTGTCCTTTCCGATAGTGGTACCCTTACAACATCGATATATTCGAATGAGATTTGTAGATCTGAAACTCAGTGGAATGGGTAGGGGTGTGGTGACGTTGTGACTGCATGACCTCACAAGTTACTTGCCAAAAGTCAGCGGTGACTCAAATTTCCTGCACGCGGCAAACATGCTGCCTTGGTTAGAGTGAAGTATTGTTGAGTACAGAGTGAAATACCAAGTGACCAGTAAGTCAACCAACCAGTCCATGTAACATGTAAGAATTTTAAAGTACAACACCGACGAGTGTTGATTGGCTTTCAGTCGTTTCTGCATTTTATCTCATGAATATAATACCCGCTGAAATCAGCTTTCATATAAGCCATTAATTAATTAATTAATTACTATAATGGAAGTGACGCATGTGGCTCACGAAAGCAATGCAACAATACAATTTTAATGTCAGCATATACTATCTGGGGGATGAAGGAGTGCTGTAACTATATGTCAAGATGAAAAACGGTAAAACCCGAATCATACTTTGTTAAACACTATCGACTTCGTAGCTAACTAGCCTGGGTTACAGGCTATGCAGTGTAGTGTTTTGACTGGTGTGTTCGAGCAAATGGTCACGACACGTCACATCAAAGTGTCACGAGACACAAAGGTTCCACACACTGGGTCTAACATCTTTAAACGTGGGGAGGTCTGCGGATGGTCGTGGGGTTCCCCAGGGCTCTGCCCGGTTTCCTCCCACCATAATGCTGGCAGCCATTGTATTTAAGTGACATATTCTTGTGTACACCGTAAAACACCAATCAGTCCCACCACAGTGCTGGCGGCCGTCGTTAAGTGAAATATTCTGGAGTCGGCCGTAAAACAGCAATCACATTAATCAAACAAATAAATAACATCATCTGACTTGTTTATTTATATATTACACTAATCTTGGTATATGCACGTGGCACAGTTACGGGTGAGCCCGGGCCCATTATCACGGAAGGCCTTGTCTGCAAGAGCTTTAGGTTAACGTATGATTTAGCGTTTGGACATAAGTGGCCTATATGTATACGCCATGGGGAAAATGTCACCACTAAATTATAATCACTTGACGGAAAATCTCACCTCCACGGTTCCTTATCTTCTAGCTACATGTATATGTAGAAAAGTCCATGGCGAATCCTCTGTGGAGCGATGAAGCTACGGATCTGGTTTGAGAGAAAGAGAGGAAAAAACAATTACAAAAGGAACAGCGAAAAAATACTGTTATATACAGACAACCAGATAATAGTGCAAACCGAATATATTGACAGCAGAAATAAAATACACACTGCTAGCTACACTGTGATAACGACTAACAACGAAACGTGAACTCAACAGGGGTGGTAAATGGGAAGAATGAGAAATGTCGATATCTATTGGTGACCGCTGATTCCCAGCAGTAAGGTGTCACGGTGGACTTCTCGGACAACACTGAAGCACAGTGACATCACAGATTCTTTCTAGTTGCAAATACTCTCTGAAAGATATATGTCTACGTTCTGCGTGAATATATCTGTAGCACAACAGCTACATCTGTGTTTATTGTGGAAACATAACAGTTACAGCATGTTAAGCGGCAAGTAAGAATCTGTGACGTCACTGTGACGAATATGTGGCTTCACTATGGTTCAAACAGTCCACCGTGGTACCTCAATCTTTATTTCCGTTTTAATCACTGTGAAAAAATGTCACACCCGCCATCTGTTTTAAATTAGTTAATTAATCGCTTATAATGAAGCTGATATAAGTACTCTCTAAAAAGCACTGTGTATGAGTGATACACATTGTTGTGGCAAAATGCACCTCCACATAATTTTTGTGTACCAGTGGTACACAATTTCTGTAATTTGTGTCATACGTCCACTGACATGTTTATTAGTGACACAAAATTTGTGTACCACTGATACACATGCGTTGTGGATGTGCGAATTTGTACGTAGTCGTTTTTACAGAGTATGTACGGGTCTTTTGTTCATTTAAAACGACCTAGAAACAACTGAAACCCAGTCAAAAATAAAATAAATGGTTAAGAGCAGCATGCATTAGGAATATAAGCGTTTGTTTACGTTTATATATTTCTCGGTATGCATACCGAAACTTGCGGTGTATTTGTTTAGTTTTGTGTGGTGTGAGTGGGTGAGAGAGGGGGGAAGGGGGCGAGGAGCATCACGTTTTCTTTTTAAATATTTATTTGGTGTGTTATTATACTGTACGTACGGAAGAACATGTCACTTCTTACGAGTGAAGGAAGTCGAGCTACCAAAAAACCTAAGGTGTGTCTATAGCCAGGCTTTTGACCTATATGATACGGTTGCCTCCCTTGCCTCCCAGAGCCATCAGCGTGCTAGTGCAGTCATGACCAATGCTGTCGCTGTCAACTCATGTCCAGCTCATGGTGGCTTCCTCTCCATCCTTACGTAGGTCTGCCGTCATCCTGCGGATGTTTGTGGGTTGCCACTTGCTCTGCCCGGTTTCATCTCCCATAAAGCTGGCCGCCGTGGTAAAAGGGAAATATTTTTGAGTACTGCGTGATAAACCAATCAAATAAATAAATAAATATATATGTTACACCCCCATCTCGAATACACGAACTCCACACCTCCAGTTAAGCCTAGGTACTGAAAGGGCTGCTCAGTTGACGTGACGGCTCTGCTTTCAATCACAACCCTAGCAGCATACTACAGTCTCAAGTGACAAGAATCTTCCGCGCCTGAAAGATTTACGTCACAGCCCCACACAAAATGGCTGCGCTTGAAGCTTGTCGATGGAGCACCGTCAAATGTCAATTTCCACTGTCGTAGTAGCGGTTAGAAATAAAGACTTTACCGAAATAAACAAAATATTGTCCTACCTGTTTCGCAAACTTAATGAAGAACATGCGCTGTCTTTCACCTTTGCACGGTTTTTGGAATACCAAAAGAACATTACCGGTATACAATGCAAAATAAAACTTGCCCGATATATATATATATATATATATATATATATATATATATATACTTTCTGCTTTAAATGGAATTCCTGAAATGGCTTTATTTAGTGACGCAATGCAATTTTGGCCACTTGCTGAGCCTATACCGCTTGCGACGTCACGAGTTGCATAGTTAGTTTGAAAACATAAAATAACTTATATTTGTCGACCAATACTTGAGTCTAAAGTAAACTATTCAACTTGTCATCATATTGTGAACTTAAAACGCTCTCCCGGCTGTACGTAGGAAGGTCCGCCAGTACCCTGCGGAGGTCGAGGGTCTCCCCCCGGGTTCTGCCCCGTTTCCTCCCGCCATAAGACTGTCAGCCATCGTATATTAAGTGAAATATTCTTTAGTACAGCGTAAAGCACCAAATGAATGAGTGAATGGTTACGGCTTTGGGCCGTATCAGCACTTTTTCGGCTATGTCGTGGCGATAAAACAGCAAATGAATCAAATGCATAAAAGTTTAACCAAAACCACAGTCGCAGTCTGTTTCACGAACCTCTAAACTCCAGTGACATTTGTGGTGCTTTCTTACGACCAGAGTGTTGTCATTTTATAACACTTCCGTTGATGCGAGACTAGTTGTGTGGTTCCAGTTTCAGGATGAACACTGATAATGGCGTTTGTTCTTGCAGAATTTTAAGACTTGCTTCCCGTGTTTTGTTTTGTTTTGTTTTTTTTCTGTTTTTTTCTTTTTTCTTTTTTTTCTTCTTCTTTACTTATTTAGTCTGTCATGTCCGGATTGTAATAAATCCTGTCATGGCCTTTTACAGCGATTCTCTACACCATGCCCTTATTCATGTTACCCGGACATACATATCCCTTTATACCGTATTTAGTTCTCCCCGATACTTCTGTTGTTACTTGGTACCACGTGCTCAGCGAGTAAAGTCTCAGGCGTTGTTGAATTCCAACACGGCGTCATGACACACGTCTACCAACCGGGGCATGTTTAACCAAGTCATTTTGAGTGAAAATCCAAAACCTGAAACAAAATAAATGGAGGTGGATGCTCAAACTTGCCTGAAAATGCAAGGCAGAGATTCATAGGTATAAAATGTACCGGTTTTTAATGTATATATTTAAGAGTTTGATTATGTTTAGTATCTTTGTCTGATGCCCTCAGTGGGTGCGCGAAACGATTGATTGATTGATTGATTGATTGATTGATTGATTGATTGATTTATTTCAATGGTGTTTCACGCCTTACTCAAGAACATTTCATTTGTACGACGCCGGCCCAGCATTATGGTGGAAGCAAACATGTAGAGCATGCGCGCTGGGCTTTAAACATATGGCTATATGACACCTTATTTCCCAAACCTATAAACCTGTCCACATTACTTAACGTTGTTTTCCAGGCAACAGAAGTATCGCGTGGAAAAATTGACGTAATTCCTAATTCATTTGATCCCCACCGCGGAGGTAATTTGTCCATAATCTGTATTTAATCTAAGGGTATAAATTCCCCGCCGCGGTCGGTTTATGTGTTTTTTATAAGCCCGTTTATATTTGCTCTCGTCATTTACCGCGGAACATTCGCGGACCAACTGGGTCTGTACCCCCAAATGCTCTAAGGAGGTCTCTATTTTACTTACTTTCAAATAAAGTCGACAGGCGGGTCGGTAAATTAAAGGATAAAAGCTAAGTCCTCGTTCAATAGCAAAGGATATTATTAACGGAATCCAGGTTGTCATGGGCAGGCGCGTGACCTGCTGAAGACGCCGCGGACTGCCGCCGTGTTTATTTGGCAATAGAAGTCATCTGTTTTCATGACAGCAATCTGGTGCCCTGTTGCCCAGGAACTACCAGACGACATTCTATAATATATGCCTCGTAAAGTCTCTCCTAAGTTAGGGTCCCCTGCATGCAATTTCGCGCTATTGTCAAGAATTTTACATGCCCCAAACCGTCGCATGCTTGCAAAGAAGGGGAATTACGGCCCACTTACTATTGGGAAAGGAAAAGTAAAAGTTGTCTACTTTATCTGATAGCTGAATAGCCCATAATTAAGAGAATTTTGATTATATTTATTTCTTTTTATATGTATATATATATATATATTTGTTTGTGTATTAATGGCACACTCATGAAATGTATTTACTTATCTACGATGGCACCCAGTTAAATAATGGGTGGATGGAGTAATCCGGTTTGCTTGGAGTAAACCTTCCACCTTGCACAACCTACTGACGAACTTTCCCACGTGAGAGGTAGGCCTACAGACTTGCATATATGCCATAATGGAAGCACACAAACGGTCGGTGGGTGACCTCACCAATTTACGGCAAAGTAGGGTTAGGTGCATGTCTATTAACATATGGCATAACACCCCCCAACAGAATATCATTATTTTCTGGAATACTTTAAACCAAAACTCACCCAAAAACGTGATTCAGGAGATTATCCTCACCCTGTCTAATCCGTTTTCAGCATTCTGTGCAACATACCATGTGAAAATGGGCAGACTGAGGACGTGTGCCGTAAAGTGGTGATATCACGCCCCCAAGGGACTTCACTCTGTATGTTGTTGTATGACCCGTTCTCGTAATATGCCTATTAAACATTTCGTTCAAATAACTGTATCCTTTTCGGTCTGTCCTTGTCGCAGATCGATTCCAAGTACGTGCAATAATACATGCAATTGTAGACTGCACACGCACTCATAGTATGTGAGTGAACAGGTAATTGTAGACTGCACAAGCAGTTATAGTATATGAGTGAACAGGTAATTGTAGACTGCACACGCAGTCATAGTATATGAGTGAATAGGTAGTTGTAGACTGCACACGCAGTTATAGTGTACACGTGTATCGACAATAGTGGCCATAACATATGCGTGAACAGGCGATTGCAGACACCACACACAGTCATAGTATTTACGTGTATAGAAAATTGTCGACTACACACGCAAAGTACACACTCAGATATCTGGTTGACCCTGCAGTACAAATACCGATTAATCTTAAGGTTACAAGCGAATACAAAATGGTATCAAAAATTATAAATAAAATATTGTACAAGTATAAAATTGCCTGTTGTGTTTTGTCAGCTAAAGTGCTGTAAAAGGACAACCACCAGAAAGTAATAAATAGGCCCTATACGCCAACGTGGTGTAAAGTACAACAAAAGCCCTCAGTGTGATGCAAAGTACAATGTAGACCCTATAGCTCAGCGTGATATAATGTACAATATAGACCCTATACCTCAGTGTGATGTAAAGTACAATACAGGCCCAATTACTCAATGTGATGTAAAGTACAATATAAGACCTATACCTCAGCGTGATGTAAAGTACAATTTAGGCCATATACCTCAGCGTGATGTAAACGACAGAATTAGCCCCTCAACTAAACCTATGTAAACTACAAAATAGGCCCCACACCTCAACGTGGTGTAAAGTACAATATAAGAACTATACCACAGCGTGATGTAAAGTACAATTTAGGCCCTATACCTCAGCGTGATGTAAACGACAACATTGGCCCCTCACCTAAACGTGATGTAAACTACAATATAAGCCCCACACCACAACGTGTTGTAAGGTACAATATAAGCCCTATACCTCAATGCGATGTAAAGTACGTGATGCAAAGTACAATATAAGCCCTGCACCTCAATGTGATGCAAATGTACAATATAGGCCCTATACCCCTATCTGATGTATAGTACAATATAGGCCCTATGCCTTAGCGTGATGTAAAGTACAATACTGGCTCCTCACCTAAACGTGATATAAAGTATAATACAGGTCCCACATCTCAACGTGATGTAAGGTACAATGTAGGCCCCATACCTCAAAGTGATGTAAAGTACAATATAAGCCATACACCTCAGTGTGATGTAAAGTGCAATATAGGCCCTATGCCTCAATTTTTATGTAAATAACAATGTATGCCATACACTTCAATGTGATGTAAAGTACAATATAGCCCTCCATGTGGTGTAAAGTACAATATAAGCCCCACGCCTCAATGTGATGCAAAGTACAACACACGCCCTATACCTAAATGTGATGTAAAGTACAATATAGGCCCTATACCTCAGTGTGCTGTAAAGTACAATACAGACCTATAAGATGATGTGAAACACAATGTAGGCCCAATACCTCAGGGTGATATAAAATACAATGTATGTACCGTACCTAAGCGTGATGTATTTAATTATTTATTTCATTGGTGTTTTACGCCGTACTCAAGAATATTTCATTTATGCGACGGCGGATAGTATTGTGGTGGGAGGAAACCAGACATAGCCCTCAACGTGATGTCAGGTTACCGCTATCAGGGGTAAATGCATATGTAGAGGAAGTCAGTACCGTGCGCAAATCTGCGTCAGGTCACACTTGTGCAGTATTTGTGTTCATCCACTCCATTGGTCCATTTGGCTGAGGTTTATACAGCATAGGTAAAGCACAACAAAGCATCCTTGTACATACATGTAGGAGTGTGTGAAGTGTAATGTATGACACGATTCTATGACATGCGTACGCAGACCGACGATCGGCCATGGTAGATCGGTAAAAAAAAGGACGGGATTTCCGTTGCTCTCTAATCTACGTTGTGCATTGCGTGATTAATAACTGACAGACAAACCGAGACACCTGTTGGAAAGTAGCCATGTTCTGGGAAATCTAACGCCAATGAAAGGTAACAAAAATACGACTCTCTTCGCTATGCCCAATTATCAGCGATTTGTCTGTGTGGACGCGATGTGGCGCGACGACAAAGAACAGGTGTATGATTACAGCACAGCTTGGTGTGACGACATGTCATCCATCGGGATGTATTTAAACAAAGTACGCGTCATCTGAAAGGCCATTACGTGCTGATTCCAAATATCGTCTTTCTTATTTTTTGGGGGCCATATTGAGGTGCTACTGTTGACCTTTTGGGCCATATTGAGGTGCTACTGTTGACCTTTTGGGCCATATTGAGGTGCTACAGTGGACTTTTTGGGCCATATTGAACAGATTGAAGCACAATGACGTCAAGATTCTTTTCAAATGCCAAATATCCTCCGATCGGAATATGCCTTAGATTGACATGCATATGCAAGCAATAGCCTACAACACCTGTATCTGAATTTAATGTAGAAATATCACAATCACAAGATGTTTAGATGCAAGCACGGAATCTGTGACGTCACTGTGCTTCAGCCTGTTCAACATTTCCACTTAGCACCTCAACCTTCATTTCCATTTTAATCATTGTAAAAACACGCCAAAAAATAATGAAGACCATATTCTGAATCAGCACGAAATGGTCAAGTAGCCACGTATGACCAGACCGCCTAGATGGATGAGTTGTTGAGGCGTCCAGCTCGGGGTGGGGAGATCCGGGATCAATCCCAGGTCGGGACGTACCAAACATTTATGATATTGTTGCTGTCCCAGTTGGCGCTCAGCACTAAGAGGTTAGAGCAAGGAGACAGGACTGGTCGCCCCGGTTACAGAATAATGTGACTGGATGGGGTGTCATGTCTGGCGTCTTCGGCATGAAGTCCAGTGCACTTTGGCGGCACGGACTCTCTTCACATAGTATATATACAGTGTAAGGACTCCTCATCGTCACATAACTGAAAATTGTTCAGCACCCCAATTCTTCCAATTTTTGGGACAGTCAAAAGTAGTGCTGAAAGCAAAAAATTATCTTTGTCTTCCACTTTGTCAGCAAAGTAAAGATATAGATATGTTGTTCATCAGACCGACCAACCATGTGAGAAAACGAAATTGTGTATTCCTGTTACAATTACATGTATGTTGGCTAAACCAGGTCTCCCAATAATTAGAAGAACTAGAGTAGGCTATGGCGTAAAACCCACACATACATACATACTTATTTATTAATTTGATTGGTGCTTTATGCCGTACTCAAGAATATTTCAGTTATACGACGGCGGCCAGCATTATGTTGGGAGCAAACCGCACGGAGCCCAATGGAAATCCACGACCATCCGCAGGTTGCTGACAGACCTTCCCACGTACAACCGGAGAGGACATACATGTCTACATACAAGTCCATCCAGATGTATTTATTGACATGATTGTTGTTCAACGCCATACTGAAGTATTATTCACTCGTGAATGCGGTGGTGAATTTTAAGGTTGGACAAAAGCGTAGTGCGTGAGCTAGGGAAACCACCGACCTTTGAGATACGAACTTTCCCACAAGTGAAGTATGGTTATGGCCACCGGCGTATGAATCAGCGCTCAATGTACAATGTACGAGTTAGGTAATATCATTGTGCTATAGTTTACGCCTATGTATTGGGTAGTGCCCGGCATGCTCGACGGTCAATCGTGACTCACTTCCCCTTTCTTCGGGTTTACGTCGAGAATGGCCGAATCGAGACTTGTGTTGATTGAATGGCCATCTTCCCCTCAAAAGTAGGCTCGGTCTTATTTTCAAATCTAAATAAAATATTTACGAACGGGGAAAAATGGCAAAATGACATCAGCAGTATTATTTTTAACTTGTTAACGTTTTTCACCAATAATTTCTGACGTAATGTCGTTATTGTTTAAGGTGGCGATCCCCCTGAAGGGCCTTTTTGCAATGGTGATTTGTTGTACACCAAACATTCTCTACAAACGACAGAAATAGATCTCAGAGAAAAGTAGGTCGAAACATTATTCAGTGCATATCAAGGCAGGAACACGATTACTGTTCTGCCAATAGAATACGAGAAAAGCGCGATATTTCAGCTGTTATCTATATCTGATCTTTTTACTTCTCTACGCGGTGTCTCCCTGGTTCCCGTATGTTCCATTGGCTCTAATGTCTAGTACAAGACAAAATAAATTACCAATGGCACACCCAGCCTCCAATATGGTGACGACTTTTGGCCATCTTAGGTATGTGGAATGACGTCACATGACTTAGGAGCTCCCCTGTCATCGATGCTTAACAAAAAAGTGTAGATGATCAGACAGGAACATTTAATAGAGAAGAACTGAAACAAAAACACCAGATACGATGGAATTTTGACTGTGTTTCCTTTTCAAAACTGTTTCTCTGAGTTTGGCAGTTTGTCAGGCCGACCTTGCGTATTACGGCGTCATCTGTTCAGAGGTCCCCCTCCAAACGTCAACCCACTTCTCGAAAAGTAAGACGTGGATAGATGCCCAGGCCATTTGATATAGATAGACTTAGCCCATCACCAAAGCAATGATGGTTTGGGCGATATCCTGGGCGCAGGTTTCTATTGTTCCCTAGTAGATATAGTATTCTCCAGGTTACAGAAACATTTCAGCAGAACTGTGTGTCAAGAGAGAACTATAGACCACAGTCTTTAAAGCGGAGTATTTGTTATATGCCAAGTAAGTCAAAAGGAACATGAAATCATGGAACTACCACAGAACCAATTCAGGGCAAAGGGTGCACTGCGGGAAATCAGAAAATGTGACGGTACAATGTGTTAAATCAGAAAATAAGTGAATTTGTTGCGTGAGGTAGGGGGTTCTTTTTTATGTTTTATAGTTCTTTTTTCTTATTCGCAAAGTACAAAATTTATGACTCGTGATATGATATTTCTATAAAACATCGAGTGCATCATATCAATCATTTGTTAAGACCTTTTACAGTTATATCCAGGGCAGTGTAATATACTGATAAACCTTCTGCAAGCCATAAATCAAACCGTTATAATAAAGAGCGAGGTCATTCTTTCCGCCGTTTGGAATTTCAGTGCACCGCATAATACTGAGAGCTGGTTGGTTGCGAAGCCTTGCACTATATTTAGCTGAACCGTCTGTGCGTGTCCACGTGGACGAGTCCATCTTAATTCCCCCTCGCTCCCTCCCAACTTTACAGAATGATTGACGACATTGGTCAGTGTGATAGCCGTGTTTTTGCTGAGTCAGCATTTGCGGACGTGAAACCAAATACGTGGCACTTGTATGGCTGGCTTTTCTTTATTTGTTACCTTTGTCAATCGAATGACTTTGTTGGCGGTCTTTTTTTTCACTGGATAAGTTATGCAAGGTTGTCCTTGGGTTAAAGAGGACTCCATTACAGTTTGGTCGTCATCTTCATTGGAATCCAGGACCAGCCTTCAATATTCAGATATAGGCCTTGATGTGTAAAAGAAAGCCAGTGTATCGTCCTTTTTACCTAAATTCATGTATTAAAGGACTCTATATATTTTACTGGGGGAAGGTATGCACTCTCGGAGTGACTCTACAGTTACTAGGACAGAGCAAGTTTTCCAATCGCCTGTTATTTACCTTTATATTTCACACTGGGGATATATATGCATACATCTGCAGATATTGCTCCTTGATTTAATCGACTGCCAACCTGCGGATGATCCTGGGTTTTCCTCGGGCTCTGCTCGGTTTCCTCCTACCATAATGCTCGGGTCGCCCTCGGCGTGAAACACCAATCTCCGGCCGTACGTGAGAAGGTCTGCCAGCATCCTGCGGATGGTCGTGGGTTTCCACCGGGCTCTACCCGGTTTCCTCCTACCATAATGTTGGCCACCGTCGTATAAGTGAAGTATTCTATGGTACGGCGTAAAACACCAATCAAATAAATAAATAAATAAAACATCTTTCAACTAAATAAATAAGTAAATCATCAATCAAATAAATACATAAATAAGTAAGACACCTGTCCACCTGCCATAATTACAACACTTGGTACATGTTGTAAGACGCTTATTACACAGCCGGCACACACCCAATTAGCCTCGGTGGAGAGATCGCTTCACGTAATAAAACAGTTAAATGTACTAATTCTTCATCAGGCGGACTTTATGAACCATGCAGATTGATAATATTAAATGTCAGTGCCATGATGATTTTTTTAATGACATTTCTTAATGTACTGTTGAGGAAAGCAATATATAAACAAATAAATAAAGAAAGAAAGAAATAGGACAAATAAATAAACGGTAGTTTTTGAATAGAAAATTAAGACCGTTGCGACGCCGTTGGCATTGAGTTGGTTCAAAATGTCATTTTTTTTATATTTTTTTTTCGGTAAAGACAAAAACAGAACGCCTCGGTGGCCTGGTGGTTAGAACCTCCGCCTCGATGTCGAGATATCTGGGATCAACCCTTGGTCGGGTCATACCAAAGATTTAAAAATGGTACTTGTTGCTGCGAACACTTCGTCATTTGTTCAACAGGGTATGTCACTGCAGAATAAGAGCTAGTTTGTTTCATTGTGCATCTGTTTGCGTGGCTTTTCATGGTCACATCTCATGCACGCTGTCATAAATCATTTATTTGTAAACACGGGATGAAGTCAAGATCATGACAAATTAACTCAAAGGCCAAGAGTCGAACAATCAAGCGGCATGTGAACGCTAGTCCGTATTCGAAGATATGTACGGTTTTAACTTTATACTAAACTCACACCCGTCAGGGGGCGCTTTAGGTGTCACATACTCGCGTCAAGCGGCACAGCATGGGGAGACGATTTCAACAAGGAAAAATTTTGGCACAGCCGTCTAATATTCCTAAATTTCCAAATTTCCGAAACAATGAGTGGACTCCCCGTGTGAGGATGAATCCAGCTAGTCCCGGAGCCGTAGTGGGCACGTGCATGGCTATGTGCCCCGGAGCGGAAATAGCCCTGTGAGTGATTCACACACACACTTACACTGCACAATGATCGACAAGAAAAAGCATAAAGTCGCCAACAACGTAAACGGGAAAGAGGAAAATAGCCGTAGTAGGAATTATTCGTTGTTGTTGTGGAAATAGGCGGCATAAATATGGTTGCAACCCTTGTGGTATAGATGCTCAAAGTGTAAAGCAGATTCTTCCGGTAACTGACAGCACCCGCAGATTTACAAAGCCCGTTATTCCCCAACTTGCCAACTTACAGTGCGTGAAAATTGAGCCCACCCAGATGTACTCAGTGGGGATTCGTAAAGACTATGGTTGTGCTATTGTTCGTCGCTCACCCACTTTTACGATGTTCATTGAGAATAGCACATTCTTCAATGATTTCACGTCATCCTACCATGTGACACTACCCTTATGGTCACTATAGCCTACCCAGCTTGCTGTTTTGAAATTCTGACGTTTATAAGTGATACAATGAATGTCAGAATTTTAAAATAACGCCAAGATGGACTACAAAATATCCTGCAAAACTCCCACCTCCACTGTAACCCACATCCCCACCCTCTTCCCCGCCCTGACCTTCTCCCCCGCCCTGACCTTCTCCCCCACAGTGTTTCCTTCGTTCATTGTTTTGGTCATTGTACTATCATATCTGGGATCAGCTATACACCGAGTAAAAAGAAGATAATGATGAACGTCATGATGTCATTACCGTGTGTCAGATAGTAATGAACATATAAAAGAGATTTGTAAATGAAAAAGAAATTTTTAGTGAAATCAGTATACATACAAGGTCACAATATTCAACAAAATTCAAAAATATCGTAGACTTTCGTAGAGTTTATTGTGCCCTTAAATAAAAACAACCTATTTTTAAAGATGTTTTTGATGCCACATTTTGGTACCAGGAGTTAATGTGACCACAAGACAGTGAGGAAAATAGAACAGTCAAATTTATCTCATTACCATTAGATGTTGAGACTGATCTGGCTTATCATAGTTTACTCAGTAAACTACCTCATGTTTTCTTTATTCTGACATACCATTTATGAGTTCAGTCATCAGGTATATTAACAAAGCATCAACATGTAACTCATTGAGGTATAAAGTAAGTACCCCGAGTTACACAGATTGAACATATTTGGTGATGGTGATAGCGTAACCTACTGTTTCGTAATACATATCGTTGTGCACGGGGTTGTTGTCTGTGAAATTGTACGCTGTTATGTTTGTTTATTTAGGCGAGAGAGAGAGGAACTTATTCATCCCTTCGAAGCCTCACAAGACACGGCCCATCACAAGAAGTAAGTTCCCACAATGAACCCAGCCTTGTTGGTTTAGATGATAAATAGTGTGGATACAATAAATGGCAGTTTTTGTACCAGTGACATTTTGGAGACTTTTTGTGTCAGTGACATTTTGTACCAGTGACTTTTTGCACCAGTGACATTTTGTGCCTGTGACACTTTGTACCGGTGATTCTTTGTGTCAGTGACTGTTTGTGTCAGTGGTAGAGTTGTTCGGATGCATGCGTTTTTTTCTGTTTCACATGTTGTTTTTTTTTCATAAAGAACTCTTCTCTCAAATAAAGAGGTTTAAATGACAATGTTTGAGGTAAAACCAACACATTTATCATGCAGTACATCCTCCCTGTTTTTCAGCCCCAAAGCTGACCCGTCCAAAATGGTGAAGGCCTATTCCAGACCAGCTGCTGGCAGAGTTGACCCGCTGCCCTCTGACCTTCGACCTCCAGCAGTGCTACTGAGCACTGTGAGATATCTGCTGGAAAAGTAGGTGGATGTTTTCTGGTGTTTTGAATCACACAGGATTCTCTGTTCCTGTCAACTGGCTGCACAGCATTTTACCCTCGGCATTGGAAGTGACCATTTCATTTTTTGCCAGAAACTGTCATTAAATCAAAAAGTAATAAAATTGTTCTTCCACCAGCATCTGGAATGAAGTATTATTGTTCTGGAAAACCAGCTGGTTCACCTGTCCTACAGTGCAGATCAAATCTTCAAATCAGGAAACTACAGGTAGAGTCTCTCTACCAAGCCTACCTTTGTAAATATCTTTACCAGAGGAACACAAAAAGTGAATTAATTATAAGGAAACCCTTTAAAACTAGAATACACACCCAAAGTGCAAAATAGAATACATGCCCATAGTGCAAACTGGAATACACGCCCATAGTGCAAACTAGAATACACGCCCATAGTGCAAACTGGAATACACGCCCATAGTGCAAACTAGAATACACGCCCATAGTGCAAACTAGAATACATGCCCATAGTGCAAACTGGAATACACCCCCATAGTGCAAACTAGAATACACGCCCATAGTGCAAACTAGAATACACGCCCATAGTGCAAACTGGAATACACGCCCATAGTGCAAACTAGAATACAGGCCCATAGTGCAAACTAGAATACTCACCCATAGTGCAAACTAGAATACACGCCCATAGTGCAAACCAAAGTGAACAAAACTGCACTATATGTTTTTTTATTATTGGTGTAAATGTTACAGTGGAGCTAAAGTTGTTCATAGGAGATTATCACTTCTCATTTCAACATCCAGGGCCGTGTTCCACAAAGCGATGTTAGGCTAAGTTGATTGTACCTACCATGGTTACCAATGTCTTTAACATGGGTTGTCGTGGTAGTTACAATGAACTTCGTCAACGACTGCTTTGTGGAACAGGGGCCAGGTGTATAATAAGGGGACGTAACTCTTCAAGATCTCAACTCGTTTGCATAAGAGTTATCTCTCGTACCCAAAATCCTCAATCTTTTCGCATATGAAAGAGCAACTTCCAGTGCACTTTATACATGTTTTTAACTTCATTTCAGAAACAAAACAACATTGGTTGGATTAGTCAGTTTCAGGGATTCACAAAAATTATAATTTTATCTGTCAACACAGAATAATGCCTTCAGAATACGCTTGAAGAAGGACCTTGCAAACATGCGTAAAGGTTGACGAATAACAGTACTTAAGTACTGCAATCTAAGACAATCTATCCTTACCATATCAGGTTTTGAATTCATATCTCTTGTTGCACGTGACAGGATAGTGAGCTCTCAGGATTGTCGATGGACAGAGGTGTATGAGTATGTGAGTGACAGACTGAGGGCAGTACGGCAGGATTTGATCATACAATCTGTCAGAGGGTCAGCCGTCATCAAGATCCTGGAGAACACCCTCATCTTCCACATCTACTCTGGTTACAGGTGGGTTAAAAAAAAAACAGAACATTTTAAAAAGTGTTCATGCGACTTTTTATATATTTATTTATGAGATTGCTGCTTAACGGCATACTCATGAACTTTTCAAGGAAACCGTACTGCCTGAGATAAACCATTGACATTTGAGAGGCTGTTGACCAACTTTTCCACATGTGACATCCATAATGGCATTCAGTGTTATGTGCGCAGGAGGTTTTACAGCCAATTCCATTCTAGAAACTCAACTTAAGGAATTCAGAAAACTCGACATTTTGTCATCACCACTGTTTCAAAAACTCAATTTATTACATGAAAACTCAGTACAAGATTTGTCCAAAACTCAATCTTCCTATAGTTCTCATTGTTATTACCACTACTAGAATTTTTTTATTTATTTCATAGGTGTTTTACACCACACTCAAGAAGATTTCACTTATACATTAGCGGCCAGTATCATGGTAGGAAGAAATTGGTCAGAGCCCAGGGGAAACCTACGAACATCCACAGGTTGCTGACAGACCTTCCCATGTACCACAGGAGAGGAAGCCAGCATAAGCTGGACTTGAACTCACAACGCCACTATGAGAAAGTGGCTAGTAAAAACCCCTGGAGAGGAGGAAACTGTTGTGCGTGGGATAAACCATTGGCCTATGGCAAGTTCCTTTTCGACTTTCCTACATATGCGCACTGTACTGTTGGATGACAGGTAGTCTTGAGTTAAGGTTACACAGCATCAAGACACTATGACACAGTTAGAGGAGGAGGGGGAGGGGGCCATTCTGGTAATTAACCACCTTTACAGGCACAGTGATCAGTATTAAACTTTACAGAAGGGAAGTTTTGGAAATTTTTACATGGTTGTAGTGTAGTTGTTCTGTATTACTCGTTACATAGTCGATAGGAATTAGTTTTAAGTCTTAGCTTTGTGATAGACAAAATTTTTGTGTTAAAATGTAATCCAGGATGAATAAAATTTTGGAAATGAATTTGAATATGATCTGAAATTGACTTCTCTTAGATATGTTGCTAGCACAGATTACCGGTTAGCTCAAATGGTTTCTTTCACAATGGCAGATATGAACTAAGTAATCGTATTATCTTTTATTCATACATTTGTATTTGATAGTCATACTTATAATTTTTCAGGGGCCTCCGTGGCTCAGTCGGTTAGCGCACTATCGCAGCACCATAACCCAAAGCCTCCCACCAATGTGGTCGCTGTGAGCTCAATACCAGATCATGCTGGCTACCTCTCCGGCCGTATGGGAAGGTCTGCCAGTAACCTGTGGATGGTCGTGGGTTTCCCCTGTGCTCAGCCCGGTTTCCTCCCACCATAATGCTGGCCTCTGTCGTATAAGTGAAATATTCTTGAGTACGGTGTAAAACACCAATCAAATAAATAAATAAATATAATTTTTCACTTATTTTGATTGCAATCAATTTTATGGAAACCTGAAAGTTTTTAGTTTTTATATTATTTTTAATGCTTTTTTAGATGATAATCATATAAACGTGTTTCTTTTTGAGTCCTTAAAATTACTTGCACCCCAAAAGCAGAACAAACATATTTCAGATTTTGTAATTTATCATTATCCCTTATATTATATTTTTTATCCAGACTGTGTATGGAACCAGTTGAAGTATTTGTCCCAACACTGAATAACAACCAGATCCAGGAGAGTTTGAAATGGCTGTTGTCCCAGTACCAGGAGAGTGACAGTTGCCATGACAACAGAGTTCTGTTTGAGAGCATATATTTGTTGTATAACCTGGGAAATAGCGAAGCTGTAAGACATTACCTGCAGCTGGACAGATCTCTCAGGTTTGTAACAGGCTGTGGCTCAGCTGTGTAAGTCAGCCTTAAAAATAACGTTCGTTGAGCATAACCTGACTGACTCTTTAAAATAGGGGCCTACTCAAAAGTTTTTGTTATTATTTTGATGCATGTTTTGGGTTTTTTTTTTCTCTCCATGTTAATTTCTTTAAAGTCTCTATCTTTTTTCAGAGAAAGAATAAAAATAAAAACATTCGCTACTGACCGACCGTATTTTTTCTCATAGGTTTGGGTTACGCCAAACAAACAGTTTGTCAAGGTTGGACTTGATGTATCCATACTAGCAGAGTTAATAAACCTGGGTTTTAATACATAGAGGATATTGCACAGTGAAGGTTGAATACCATAAGTTAATATTGTTCAAGTGGAAAGGATAACCCATGAGGCACGAAGCAGTATTCTCTTTATTATTTATACTCCAACAATGTCATGATTTTGTGTTTTTAAAGATGTTTTATGCAATGTTTTTAGCTGCAGGCCTTCAAAGACCTGTCAGTAGCGTGACGTCGTACCAGTATACATGACATCTAGTATGACATCTTGTCTTCTTGCATGACGTCAGAAAATAGCAATTTACTAAACTTGTATTATGACATCATCTTAATGAGCTCAGATAGGAATGACATGAAAATGTGTTTCATTTTCGACGTCACGGCATCTGGATCATGGGCCAAGGTCACCAGTAATATCAAAATATAATGACAAAAGTGATATCTAACTAATGCCGATATCAATTTTAAGGAAATTGAATGAAATACTGGGAGAAATAATAAAACCAGAGTTTAAAACACATTTTTTCACACGAGGAGTTAAAATCAGTTTGGATATCATGATCCTATGAATTTTTGAAGAGCATTGCTTCCCATGTGTTCCAGTTTCACCAAATTTGGTACAATTTGGATGTTGGCAGTTTTCTTTGGGACACTAAGCATGTCTTACATATCACTACAAGTAACAAACCGGTATGTGTGGCAGTATGTCTTCATAGTCCCCATGAGGCCATGCTTAATAATTCAGTGTTGTTGGTAACACAAAAAACAGTGTTGGTTATTAGGAAAATGTATATATATTTTATTCATACTGATGAAAGATATGAGAATTTTAAAGAAATTAGTATGGATAGAAAAGTTAAAAGAGAAGTTCCTTCTAAGGCCCAATGAAAACTTTCGATTAGGCCCTTTTTGTAGAGGGCTGGTCAGTTTACCTGCCACCAGTATATTTGTATGATGTTAACCATGGAATCTCTGAACAAGCACTCTGTATCTGTCTGTTTTCCAGTTTCATTTGAAATCGCCAAGGAGTATTCATTTTTCAGCTTCAGTTGAACAAGCGCCCTTATCTATTTGTTTTAACCCTTTATTTGAACATGCGCCCTGTCTATCCTTTTACAACTTCTTTTAAACTCCCACCCTATGTATGTCAACCTACGTGTTTTACACCTTCATTTAAGCTCCTGCCCTATGTATATCAACCTATTTGTTTTATACCTTCCTTTAAACTCCTGTCCTACGTATATCAACCTACGTGTTTTACACCTTCATTTTAGCGCCTGCCCTATGTATATCAACCTATTTGTTTTACACCTTCGTTCAAACTCCCGCCCTACGTGTATCAACCTATGTGTTTTACACCTTCGTTCAAACTCGCCCTGACTCCATCAACCGTCATACGGATGAATCACTCCTGAGCATGGTGTGAAGCACCGATTCATCAGTCAATCAACGAATCACTGATCGACACCTCCTGATTTCCTAACCGACGGCCTAAACCACGCACTTTCAGCTGAATATTAAAAGCGGTGTGTTCTTCATTTCCAGGTACAGCCCATTGCTGCGTACTGTATACCGGATAAGTATAGTGTTACACCTGGGAAACTATACACGTGCTGTGAAGCTCATCCAGTCCCTGCCCTCGGTGCTGTGTCAGATGGCAGTACACAGGCATTTTGTAGAGCTACGCAGGTAGAGTGCACTCTGTTACTGATCATGTTTTGGTGTACTTGTACTTGGCAGTCTTAAGTGGTGATGGCTGATGGTTACTCTGGATATACCATATTGCTCCATTCATTGAGATATTTTTTGTGACCTCTTCGGCCGTGGGAAGGTTTGCCAACAACCCTGCGGATGCTCATGGGTTTCTCCTGGGCTATGCTCGGTTTCCTCCCACCATAATCTGGCCGCCATCTGGTAAGTGAAATATTCTTGAATATGCCGTAAGACACCAATCAAACAAATAAATCAGTTTTTTTGCAAAAATTATTTTGTTTGTAAGCATCAGTGAATTTATTTTTATACATATTTCATTGGTGTTTTACCCCATACTCAAGAATATTTCACTTAGAAGGCACTGGCCAGAATTTTGGTGGGAGGAAACCGGTCAGAATCTTGTTGATCCACCAACTAGCTTAGCAAAGTGCAAAAGCATGGAAATTCCGAATAAAGAAATGTAACGCATGGTTGACGTTCTCGATGTTCGATCACTTCTCCTGAAGATGACAAGTAAAACTTAGTCGAAATATCGAGAACGTCAACCATGCGTTGCATTTCTTTATTCGGAGTTTCTATGCTTTTGAAACCAGGCAGAGCCAATGGGAATCCCACAGCCCTCTGCAGGTTGCTGACATGCCTTGTGAAACACTAATCAGTCAATCATGATCTCCAGACATTTTCAATCATTGGTGTGATTTTACCTCAAATAATAAAATTAAAATTCTTTTGACTTATCGTAAAGGAATTAAAATGTTATTGATGACTAACTGTAAGATTGTAAGATTCCTATAGGTCTTAGAAAGGTGAATTGAGGATTGTTTTACAAGACAGGGTGCCAATACTTTGGTGACATCGCCATGGAAAAATGAAAGTTTTACCTCCACAAGTAGTGATTTATTACCTTTTATACTTATAAAAATGGCAGATTGTTAGGGCATCAACAGTATTTCCAGACAGGCAGTTTTAATTTTCATATTTGACCTGTTCAGTTATAAAACCCAGCCAACAGAGCTCATGAAATGTAGGTAGACTTGAGCTCTTTGAAGACCACTTTGTCTCCCACCAGTGTAGAGTGCATATATGTACATCACAAGTGTGAAAGTTTGTCAGTATATTTCTGATGGTCAGTGGTTTTGAGCCAGGTGTTCCCAATTTCTTATGCCCATAAAACTGAATGTCGTCGTATATTTGAAGTGAAAAACTTGTGATCATAGCAGTAAACATCAGTGAAATAATTACAGTGTGTACTTTGTCATTGTCAGTGTAATGACCCAGGTGCAATCACCAATGCAATCACTGTGAATTCAAGCCCAGCTCACCTCGGCTTCATCTTCGGTCAAGGGGGGAGGGTCTACCAGCAACCTGCAGGTGGCCTTGGGTTTCCCCAGGGCTCTGCTCAGTTTCCTCCCACCATAATGCTTGCCACTGTTGTATAAGGGAAATATTCCTGAGTATGCCGTAAACCACCAATGAAATAAATAACTAACTTTTCTGCGAAAATTCTTGTGTTTTTAAACATCAGTCAATTTATTTATTTATATACATATTTATATTTATTTCATTGGTGTTTTACTCCGTACTCAATAATATATCACTGAGACAATGGCAGCCAGCATTGTGGCCAAAGGAAACCAGGCAGAGCCAATGGGAATCCCACGGCCATCTGCAGGTTCCCACTTATGACCGAAGAGGAAACCAAGGTGAGCTGGGCTTGAACTCACAGCAATCACATTGGTGAGAGGCACCTGGGTCATTACACTGACAAGCACAAGGGACACACTAATTATTTCACTATTTGTATTTGAGTGAAATATTATTGTGTAATGCGTAAAACACCAATCAAATAAATAAATACTTTGTCATTTGACAGGAAAATTCTTCAAGTCATGTCGTCTGGATACAACAGTAAGAACTTACGCTACCCCATCGCAAAGCTGACAGAGTTACTTGCCCTTGACAGCCAGCAGGATACCACAAACCTGTGTCGACACTATGGTTTGTCTGTGGTGGATTCTAAAGTCCAGTTCCTGAAGACATCTTTTAAGGCAGATGTTGAGGTAAAACACAGCTGGAGGTCTCTCTGTAAGGAAGGAAATCTTAAATTTTAGTACTGAAGATTTGATGGGCCATATCTGAAAATCTAGTCTGATTATTCTGTCTTAAAGTGTTTTTCACTCAGCCCAGCTGAATTCAGTCCAAGAAGTTTTCTTATTTTCTCTGTTCACCTGAAAATGAAATTTTGTGCAGTTCAATCATGCATTTTGAGAAATTTATACCTACCTAAAATACCTTTTTATGTATTCTATGCGAACGCATAGTAATGCATTATATAGTCATGACAATTTCCCAACTCAGACGGGAATATGTCGACCAAAGTACAACCAGTATCAACTAAGTTCTATGGATTATGCAAAGATTTAACCTTTCTGGTGTGCAGTTTTGCTACATGTTCTTTTTAAACGGTATTATAGTGAGGAGATGTGAAGTAACAATTCAGTAAAATGAATTTAACATTTAAAACTTTGATTTTTTTTCTGCTGCGCATGCAGAAGTATTCTGTTGCTTTTGTGAGGATCAATCAGGCTACAGTACCAGACCCGTCAGTTTGTGAGAGGTAAATATTTCTCTGATTCAGAGGACAAATATTTATCAGTGTTTATAAATAAAAAAAAAAATTTAGTGTCTTAGTGTCATTTTGATTGTTTGTGCTAACTTCAGTCTTCACTGGCCCCACCCCTGCTTGATACTCGGCTGCCATCTGGTAAAATCATTCATTATTGAAGGCCGTGTGCGTGTGTGCATGTGTGTGTGCGTGCGTGTGTGAGTGCGTGTGCGTGCGTGTGTGTGCGTGTGTGTGTGTGCGTGCGTGTGTGCGTGGATGTGTGTGCGTGTGTGTGTGTGTGCATATGTGAGTGCGTGCATGTGTGAGTGCGTGTGCGTGCGTGTGTGTGTGCGTGCGTGTGTGTGTGCTTGTGTGTGTGTATGTGTGTGTGCGAGTGTGTGTCCGTGCGTTTGTGTGCGCGTACGTGTGTGTGCGCGTGAGTGTGTGCGTGTGTGTGTGTGTACAATGCTCAATAAATAGTAGGGGACCTCCGTGGCTCAGTCGGTTAGCACGCTATCGCAGCGCACTGACCGGAAGCCTCCCACCAGTGTGGTCACTGTGAGTTCAAGTCCAGCTCATGCTGGCTTCCTCTCCAGCCGTACGTGGGAAGGTCTGCCAGCAACCTGCGGATGGTTGTGGTTTCCTCCCACAATAATGCTGGCCGCCGTCGTTTAAGTGAAATGTTCTTGAGTTCGGCGTAAAACACCAATCAAATAAATAAATAACTAGTACTTCACTCACTGTAGATAGGAGATTAGTAGTAGTGGAACAGTAGTGGATGTGGATCTTGTAGTGGTTTTTGCTGAACATCCCGACCAGATCTAAGATGGACAGACTGGAGATCAGACTGCGTGGCTCTCAGGCCAGCCCTGCCGTGAGTGCCAGTGGCAGTACCATGGTTATGTCAAGTGATTTAAATCATTTTTCAAAGAATTAGAGCAAAGGTGTCATATTCTAGAATGATACAAATCCATACCCATGTGTATGTGCTATAAACAATACATATTTGAAAGTAAGTTCAGGTTTAGACTTGTTTTAAACGCATCCGAAGTCACAAGTCGGTAATAACAAAACTGTGTAATGTATTAAATTTTGTTGTTGAAGTAATACTTCAACATAATGCCAAGAGAAAGTTTATGAAGCTCAGCATATCTTATTGCATCATTTTTATGAGGTGAAGTGGGGTGTTCTTAACAGTTCAAATGGGGTTGACAGTGCCCAACCACATGAAGGAGGAATCTATATCTGCTAGCTGGGTGTATAGGCTACCATGGCTCACCTGAAGCACAGTTTGTATAAAAAGTACAGAAACTAAATTTTGGCTGGATATCAATGAAATTCCCCCCGGCTCCTTTCTTAGGGTAGACATTCATATATATATGCTGCTTAAAATGTTAAAAGAGTTAGGTTATGTTAATTATAGTGTATCAGTTATTTATGTACAGACTGATCTAGGTGGAAAAAACAAGTCTTTCATAACTTTCTTTCATGGAACCGATTTTGTGTTTCTTGATGGTCATATTGGTTCCCATAGACGTGAAACACAGAACCGAAGAGTTGTTGTTGCTTAGGCCAGTACCGATGAAATCCCCAGCCTGCAGGCAGCTATTCAAATATTTGTCACTAATTAGTATTTGCATTCCTCATAAAGCGATTCTCATAAACTCATAAACCTCCTATCTTGCACAACAAACAGTTGATGGATAAAAGTGGGAAATTACAGTAGATTTACCTTAGTGTCTTGATCATAAACAAAGGCTAGGCAACAGAATTATCTACGTGCAAGGAACCTGAGCATTCATCGTAGAATACATTTCACTGCCTGTAGGCTCTAGTTTCGAATTGGAGAATAATAAGTGATTTTGATTCATTGCCTCAAATATTCTATGTCCGTATTTCTTTCATATTATATCTAAGAATGAGTTACTATTGGGCCTATCAGCAACATTACAGCCCATTTATACATGTTTGAGGCTTTCTTTCTGAAGAGTTGGTGATAATTTTTGTTTTAAATGTGAGAAGAAATAAAAAAGTATCTTGATGTAGAAATTTTTTAAAAAATTCAGACTTATTCTGTGGAGGTCATTGGAGTTCAACATTGTAATTGTAATTAATTCTCACAGGCTGTAAGCTGTCAGCTCATTTTTTTTTTCCTAAACAGACTTTCTAATTATTTGTAAAGTCTGCTGAGACCGAACCAATGGATTTTGTCTTATTGGCGAGTGCAGTGTTTTTTTTATGTTTTTTTCACACAGATCAAGCCCTGCCATACCGGATTCATTGAACAAAGACTGAATTCAGTGTTGATCAAAGACCTTTTCTTCAGATATTCAGACATGTCAGATGGAGACATTATGAAAAAGGGGACGCAACCAAATCAAGGAACTTTAAAAGTAATGGCACTCCCGTTCAAGTTCAGCAGAATGAAGATAGAGCACAAATGACTGTGTCTAAACTGCGTACCTTTTGAGATATAGATTAATGTATCTTGTTGGGTGTGCCATCTTGAAGGGGAGGAAAGTCGCAGCTGGTCTGTGATGGATTCTTCAAGTGACACCCAAGAAACTTGCTAGGAGCTGTTCACACATGTAGTTGGTTAGCGTTACTGGCACTGTTGCTTACTTGTGATGTGACTTCAGTGTAGATTAACTTATGTTCCATCGACAGGTTAAAGCCATGCGTTTAACCACATGAACAGTCCACGTCTGTGAATGTTTATGAATACGCAGCAATAGGGGAGTTTCGATTTCGAACTCTTTTATCGCTAAAGGTAAGAAAGTCCTACTGTACCATGTGACTTAATAAAGATCTTAGGCAGCTGTTTTTCATTACGTTTACTGTAACACGAGTGTCATAAAAAAGTGTGACAAAAAGTTATTTAGAATGGACGAACTACGGCGAAAATTGAGGAGCTGGAGGTTTGAACTTGAGAAGTTCCTGAAGGAAGAAAATGTAATTTGAACCACCTGAACACAGTGAAACAGGTGATCAGTAAAACAAAGTCCTCAGGAAACTAGGAAGGCTGATAGCCTTTTTATGTTAATTCAGGTTTCACAAGAGTACCACATTTATGAGGGTATATACCATCCAGCATGAAATTGAACACACCGACTTGGTAGAAGGTGACCACAACGTAGTAAAATTGGGTCTTGTTGCAGTCTTTGTTAACCTTGATTTTAATGCAGACCAGATTTTTTTTTTTTTAATTATCTATTTTTGTACCTTTTCAATGTGTTACGTTGTACATGGCAACCGTATGCATATATGCCAGACACGTTTGGTTTCGAAGAAGTGTGCTACTTTTATGTGTCTGGGATGCACGTGTGTCATTACCTGTCCCTGTGTGTTTAGGTGTCTGGGATGCACGTGTGTCATTACCTGTCCCTGTGTGTTTAGGTGTCTGGGATGCACGTGTGTCATTACCTGTCCCTGTGTGTTTAGGTGTCTGGGATGCACGTGTGTCATTACCTGTCCCTGTGTGTTTAGGTGTCTGGGATGCACGTGTGTCATTACCTGTCCCTGTATGTTTGAACATGTGTATTTTAAGTTTTCATTTCCTTATTACAGCATATTTTATTTCTTGTCATTCGTTTGTCACATACATGGTTGAAGGTAATGTTAGGAATCCTTACCTTTGGCGTTTTTACGACTCTAGTTTCTGATACCGAAACCTTAATCTTCAGATCCGATAAAACATTGAGAATTATTCTTATTTGTTACATTCATTTTCCGTGGCGGTCAAAAGGAAAATCCATTCATCTCTCTGTTAATACATCATTCATCTTTGCTCATGTATTTTGTCATATTTATAATATTTCATTGTAAACATATGACTGAATCTATTTTTATATTGCTTTTTACCTACTGCTTACAGTAAACCGAATGCGATCTGTTGAAAACATTATCAAATTCATATAAATGATCCGATACTATTTAGATAAATCACATTGCCAGAATTCAAATGCCAAGTCAAAAAGGTGGCCCGATTTTAGCATATATTCAGTCGAAATGATTTTCATCTGTTTAATGTTTAAGTCTGACTTACTGGTTAACTAAAAACTTATCATGTTTGTGCATTCAGGTTGAATGTCCCTGTGGACAAGACAATAGACTATGTCAATGTAGCTTAGTTGGTGTCAGTGACCACAGTTTGTTGTTATTTCTGGAAACGTTTTAATGACAAAACAATAAAAACAACAAAAGTGTGTCATTTGCAGATGCACATATATGAATCAGTGTACTGCATATAGGCGTATATGATATATATTGTTATTTATATGCTTTGTGATAATATATGATATAAAAGATGCTACGCCCAGGCACTAGTACATCGTTTCGTGAATGTTCGGTTAATTTGGGGATTACTGTCGCTTTGAGCAATATTTCGGGACCTCCGTTGGGGAGAGAGTTAGCGCGCCAGCGCGGCTGAGTGAGTTCAAGTCCAGCTCAAACTGGCTTCCTCTCGGGCCGTACGTGGGAAGGTTCACCAGGGGGTTGCCCGGTTGCCCGGTTTCCTCCCACCAATATGCTGGCCGCCGTCATATAAATGAAATATTTTTGAGTAGTGCGCAAAACGTCAATCAAATGAATAAAATAAAACTGAGCAATATTTCCGTCTCCTTGCGGCAGGCTGAGCCCATTCAGGGGCCGTTTTTACAACCAGTTTGTGTAGCTGCCTACTGTTGAGATAGGCAGTCATGGTTGCTACTTTTGACGAAACATCACACTCTCCTGCTCCCTTACAGTGGTACTGGGGGCCTCCGTGGCTCAGTCGGTTAGCGCGCTATCGCAGCACAATAACCCGAAGCCTCCCACCAATGCGGTCGCTGTGAGTTCATCCAGCTCATGTTAGCTTCCTCTCCGGCCGAACGTGGGAAGGTCTGCCAACAACCTGCGGATGGTCGTGGGTTTCTCCCGGTTTCTTCCCACCATAATGCTGGCCGCCGTTGTAAAAGTGAAATATTCTTGAGTACGGCGTAAAACACCAATCAAATAAATAGATATATAAATACAGTGGTGCCACATTCAAGATCAATAGGTGAATTTCAACATCCTCTCCGATAGTAGGAGAGGTCTGCCAGCAAACTGCAGATGGTCCTGAATCCCCCCCCCCCTTCCTCCATCCTCCCCCCTCCAGCTTCTGCCTGGTTTCCTCTTACCATGACGCTGGACGAACATTATTGAGTATATTGTGAAATATCAATCAAACCAAAGTCAAATATATGTGATCGGTGTTTAGCGTCGCTTTGGGCAGTGTCTTATTCCAGCTGGCTGGATTTAGTGCCTAATATTTAGAGTGCTGTGTCAGCGCACATCAAGGCGAAGACACAGGATGCCATGTTTGTTTAATCAGCAATCGCCAGTTTTGTGGCTTTGGTCAGTAATCGTCAATACGTATGCACTTTGGTGACTTCGAAGATTGGACCATTCACAAGGTTATTTTTTTTCTTTATTTTTTCTTTATTTATTTATTCGATTTGTCTTTCACACCGTACTCAAGAATATGTTACTTACATACGACGTCGGCCCGCATTACCTTCCCACGTAAGGCCAGAGAAGCCAGCATGAGCTGGACTTGAACTCACAGCGACCGCATTGGTGAGAGACTTGTGGGTCAGTACACTGCACTAGAGCGCTAACCAACTAAACCACGAAGACCCCACCCCACCCCACCCCAACCGCGCACCAGGTTGATGAAAGACAAATGCGAAGGAAAGACTTGTATTCAATCCAGTTTTATTTCATTCCTTTTTCATCCGACTCTTTTTCGACCCGGTTTTCCCCTGCTTTTTACGGTGTCGTTTGGAAATAACCGATCAGATTCGGCGACAAAACAGCATTTAAGCCATGTAGCTGACAAGGTTCCTGGTGCAAAGTCACAGTCTGTCAACCGAGGAGTGAATATCAACCGGCTTTCACCACGGAAGAATATCGTGATTTATATGAAAAAGGTTCAGATTTGAGGATTTGAAAGCACCATCCTGTAATTATTCAACGTTGTTTTAGAACGTATGCTTTATCGCCGTAAGCTCCAGTAGCTGTCAGAAGACACAGGTATTTTACAGCCCCAAATCTGGCTGAATGACGTGAACAGGGCCGGTCGCTTAACCTGGGATCCTTCCTCTCTGTATTCGATTTGCCGTTTGTGCCAACTATGACACCCTGCCAGCTCTTCGTTCTGATATGCGCACTTAGAAAGCAAGCTGCTAGAATGTCAGTGTTCGATTTATGTTCGATTTATGTCATATCCGCTAACTCGGCTTGAAGTAATCCTGCATTTTGATAGGTCAAAATTATTTTCAGATGACGTCTCCTTTTACATATTTTTTATATATATTTTACGCGATTGGGTGTGTTATGATCTATACCCTGAAATTTGTTGGAACTAAAATAGATCTATATAAAAAAAAATATAGTCGTTTTTACATCTTCACTCCATGCTGTTTTACCACAAATGGCGCAATAAGCCGAATCGGCATTGCAACCGTGTCGAGAGGTCACGCTGGTTTGGGCGTGATTTCACGGACGTTAACAAAAATGTGGTTGTTCTTCTGCTCGTCATTCAGCGTTAGTTCGCGAGAGAACCTACCCTGTCTCGTCCTAAACCAGCATGATCTCTGGAGATGGCTGCAATGCCGATTCGGCTTACACTTTCCCGGTCTTTTACCTGAAAGTGTGTAGCAGGACACACCAAACCCATGAACATTGTGTCTATTTATGGATAAAGCCTATGACATTATACGCCAGAGAATTGCAGGTGACCTAGACACCTTGCGAAGGACTTCCGGTGCCTGCGGCATCTATAGACGTGTACGATCTCGCGGAAACTTCGTACACGCATTTTTTTTTTTTTTGGTTACAGAATCTTTCATGGAGGTTTTGGTGTGATTCTTCTGCTACAAATACATGCAAAAATCGGTGTTAGCATACAGGGGTTCACAGTTATAACAAAACTAGTGCCAATTTCATTGCATAACCTGCTTCTACTCAATGAGCTGACCAATGAAAGGCAGGATAGTGTGATTCAAATTTGAAAGTATGACTGAGCATGAGTCATCCCTGCACGAGTGAAATGAGGAAACATGATGGCCGAATGAAATATCAGGGTCGTTATTCGAACCAAGTGCAGGGTGCATCCTATTCTAGGATGCTAGACACAGCGATCACGTGGTTATGTTCCGTCATTCTATTTTGCCATTCGCAGTGTTTCGCTGTAGAAGCGGAGAGTCCTGTTCAGTCAGCAGGGTTTTGACGTCGTTAGGTAAGTCCGTGCTCACGACAGCTTCTCGCTCCACGGTCAGGTACATATTTCCATCCTCCGTCACTTTGATCAGCTCCTCTTCCTTTAGGTCCTGCAAGAAATGCACAAGATTTCACTACCTTTTGCTCGCAGCCATGACAGCAACAGAGATAAGATTTTATCAGCTTTTATATACACACCGAAAAGACACAACAAGAATTTATCAACATTTACGCACTGCAAAAGTCACCAGATTTTATCAACTTTTACACACAGCAAAAGACTCAACAAGATTTTATCAACATTTACACACAGCAAAAGACTCAACAATATTTTACCAACTATTACACACAACAAATGAGACAACAACATTTTATCAGCCGTACTTTCTTTACGCCCTACACAAAAAATACAATACATTTAACGGGGTCCATTTCCTGTTATATTCCCTACGATATGGCTGAAATATGGCCGATTTAGCATTAAACCATAATGATCCATTCCTTTTATACTCTGCAACAAACTGGAATTAAAAATTTGCATCCATGTACCCAAGAACTCATTCCATAAATACATGACGGCTTAACATCACGAGCAGATACTGGAGGCTCTGTGCAGATTGTGACGGTGGGCACGTTCTTTCGACATATGAGGAAAATCTCTGTTGAAGCTGACGCCACGAAGGGGAAACAGTGTGGCAGCTGTCAAACAAATGTCTCTCAATCATGTTAGAGATCTCAACGTTGGTGGTTTAGTTACATTTCCATCTTAGATGTCATGCTACATGATGTGTATATCAGTCAAACACGGCGATGCACTCGCATTTGTATTTGCAATCTACAAAATCCTTGAAGAGCTACTCTGGTGTGAAAACACATTTGTCTTAAAAGCAAGGTGAGATGATAAAGATCCTTTTTTCTTTGCGTGGTATGACGTCACGCACGAACACATGACGTCACAAATGGCTGACGCGTATACACATATGACAAACACAAATTTTCCTCATCAGGAAAATTTTATGGACACAGTTGAAGATTTGGATTTATAAGGAATCTTGAGTCGTATGCGTTAAATAGTGTTGTTCATCGGAAACCCTTTTGAACCATGGTGTTAGGTTTGTCCCGTAGGACTTCTTTCATATAACTTTAATATTTCGACGTATTTTGTATTCTGACCAGAGTAGCATTTTAAAATTTCTGATTGTTTCTTTCGTTTTAACTTCATGCGATGTTCGTTGTGAAAACTGATCACCCCGAAAATTTTTTAAAAACTTTAATATAACAGGGTAAGATAAAAAAAGTACAGGTAATTGAACAGTTTTGATGCGGTATTCAAGAATACTTCACTTATAAAGCGGCGACCAGCAATGTGGTGGGGGAAACCGGACAGAGACCAGGGGAAGTTTATCTGTTTGGGGTTATTCATTTATCTGATGGGTGTTATGCGATAATATTTCACTTATTCAACGGCGACCAGCCTTGTGGTGGGGGGAAACCGGGCAAAGCCCTTGGGAAATTCACTTCCAGGTTGGAGACCTTCCAACGAGCGACTAGAAGCCGACTTGAGTCAAAATTTAAATCAAGATACTAAGAAGACCAGGAGCAGACGCTGTCCAATTCCGTGTCTTACCTCTTCTTTTCGTACGAAGTCCTTGCCATATCGGAGTGTTTCCCGGACAGAACTTGGTAAATAGCAGAAAAGCTGGTCAAATATGGGTATGATGTATTTCGGGTCAACTGTGCCCGGTGGGTTTGCGCCTGCGGGATTGATAAGGCGTAAAAGGAATCACAAGCGTGTACAACAATGACTCAAGGCCTCTGACGTTAGCAATACTGTACAATAAGAATATCGTTTAAAAATGATGGTTATCAATAAATATCATTCCATAATGTAATCATTTAATATATTTCTTTTAATTGCTTTCCATTTCTTTTGGGGTTTAAATTCACCTCAACCTCCTATTCCATGTCTTTTTAAAGGAAACTTGACCTATAAAATAATATGCATATTTTTTTCTTAAACAATAGTTACCAATCCTAAGCAGAAAGCTGAATTGGCGAAAGCTGGCTACCAGCCTGAAATCTAAGGTCGAAAAAGAAAAGATGGAAATATTATTTGAACAAAGTTAAAAAAAACTTACTTGAACACACTGTTACAACAGAGCAAGTAAGGAGATTTCAGTGCAATGACTGCCGTCTTAATACTTTAAATTTTCCTAGAAATAAAACGGAGCCTTAAGGATAGTTATTTGGGAATTCAAAATCGTAAAAGCTTGGAACCTTTCTCCCTCACCTGTGGCATGGCTGACAATAAGACCAACTACTACTGTCAAAATCATCCCCAGTGGGGAGTACCACATGTAGGAGAGTGAGTAAAGGTACGAAAGGAACCCACTGGAAGTAGAAGTAGAACGTTACATCACATTGGCATAAAAGGAATGAATCCATAAATACAGCCCTGGCTACACCTGCAAACACGATGGCACTTGAAAGAGCAAACACCTACTGCGAACCCAAATTTTCAAATCGCCTACAACAGACAAAGTTTATTTATATATTTATTTATTTCATTGGTGTCTTATGCCGTACTCAGGAATATTTCACTTATACGAACTTATACTAATGCGTCCAGCATTACGGTGGGAGGAAACCAGAGCCCGGGAGAAACCCGCGACCATCCGCAGGTTGCTAGCAGACCTTCCCACGTACGATCCGAGAGAAAGCCAGCATGATCTGGACTTGTTCTCACAGCGACCGCATTGGTGGGAGGCTTCTGGGTCATTGCGCTGCGCTAGTGCACTAACAAACTGAGCCACGGAGGCAATTATGATGAGTCTGATTATTATATACATGAGTAAATAAAATCTCTAGACATGACACTTACTCCACCCCTGAATATTCCCCGTATATCTTCTCAGGGAGCTCCACTGGAATGTCAACCTCCGCAACGGGCACCCCGGTGGCCGTATAGTCGCTGGCATTCCAGGCGGCCATTGTGAGGTTGACAGCAGAGGTGTTATAACCGGGACATTGGTCAATCGGCGCAGGAGGGAGAAACGGAGTCTTGACTGTCAGAGGCGAAAAACTGGAACCCATGGCAATCCAGAAAACGAAAGCGAAAGCAGCAATAGACCCAGAGATGGCTCCCTGAAATGATTGTCAAACGACTTGGTAGAACCTGAGAGACTAATGTGACGTATGACACATAGCACCAGCTTTCTCTGTTGCCAAGTACTTGAATGGTGACGTCGTAGAAAAAAAACTTTTACTCATACCGTGGCTATGAGTTTTATGTTTGGAGGAAGCCCGGGAGTGCAGGATAGCCCACTGGGCTCTGGAAAGTTACAACATGTAACAAACTTTCTTATTGGTGGAGAACAAGTGTTCTTCAACGAACAATTAAGTTACCGAAGAATGGCAAGAGTGATGCACAGATTTGCACGCCACCTACTGATTGAGAACAAGTAAACCCGGCGCAGAAGCGAGGTATAAGCTGAGCAAGACTCCATTGCCCGTTTGTTCAGCACTTTGATCATATGAGCGTGGATTTCTGTTGAGTTTTTCACTTCTTAAATTCTTGAGAGAAATATCTGTACTGTTTGATATTTTTGACACGAGAGACATAATCCTCAGTGTGTGCGCTGAAGCGAGCTAACCCCTGAGCGCAAGTAGAAAGCGTGACCAATCAAAGACCATCCTTCTCGTCACGTCTCCCGAAACGGTGACGTGACATATGTCAGTTTCAGAAATGACACTGAAATAGACGCCGTTGTGAGCCGATGGAACAACGGATGCGCTGAAACAGGACATGGGCAAAGCCCCGAACAAACGGCAGGAGGGGCGTTTTGATCAGGTACCCATGGATATTTCACATCGATATATGCACGAAGAACTTAATTAAGCATCCCGCCTCCTGGTTTTCACCGCGGCGATTTTGTACACGATTTTGTAATGATCTTCTGTTACCTTAGACGTTGCCGTTGGGCAGAGCGCCCCTAGAAGGAAGAGCCCGGTAAGGGGTCCACCCATCGCTCCCAGGATTGTCCCGGCTATCTGATGGTAGGAAACAAGACAAACACATATGGCATGTTAAGTAGGCCTATATACAAAATGAAGAAACTTAGTCAGTGGGCAGTGGCACATATATTTGCTACAAGGGACAAGCAACTCTTGCAACCCCCTCCTTAGCTCATATATTTGACACCATCTATTTTTCCATGATGATATTACATAATAAACAGTAATATAGTATAGATTTATTTATTTATTTCATCGGTGTTTTACGTCGTACTTAGGAATATTTCAGTTATACGACGGTGGCTAGCATTATGGTGGGATAAAATCGGGTAGAGCCCGGGGGAAACCCACTGCTGTATAAAGAATCTAAACCGAGAAGCCAGGACATCTTGATAGCTGACAAATACGCACACTTAACCCGAGAAATCTGGTTTCATGTCAGAAAACCTCAGTTAGTCTTTATTTTAGCTCAGCCATTCGGTTAACTATTGGCCTAAAATGAAATTGATATTTTGTGCTATGTCACAGAAGCCATAGCGCTATACTGAGTTGTTTGGTACTCCTGTTATTTTAATTTTCAATTATTTAACATAAAAGATTTGTTTTTTAATGTACTGATCATGAGCAATAAAGTCCAGATGAGAATTCTAATATTTTTCTGCATGATATATGATGTCACATAAAATAAGCTGTAAGACTAATTTTAAAACCTTCACTGTCATACTTAGCCGTTCAACATTTGGAGAAAAAGTGTTTCTTTCTTTCAGATTATATATGACAGTATTTACTCCAGGTTAGCATAATTACAAAGCATCTTCGTGTTAACTTTTATTCTAGGTTGTATCTTATTTTGTGACGGAACTGTTTTCAACATAGCCCGATCTTCCGTGTCCACTTTTTCAGCTCCGGTACACAAGCGCGCTTGATAAGTGTATGTTTTGACGATTCTCATGACACATCATTAACAGCCTGACTGTATGTCTTATTTATTGGCCTTTATACATTCATATATTTTCGAGAAGCGTCAACTTTAAAATGGCATATGTTTATTTTTCAAGGAGCAAAATGAAGATAGAAGAATCCAAACTCTGTCAGTCTTGTACAGGCGGTACACAGAAATACACATCCTTATCCGTTTGTATATCAGCGGCACACAGCTTGTGTAATTTGTGTGGTAAATCTCCAAAGACATGTGTATCATACAATTTATGTACCACGGCTACACATGTCGCTTTGGATGTAAAGATTTGCAACAATCGTGTATATACAGGAAGTAGATGGCGCTGCAATTTTACCTGATTCAAAGGCCCTCCTATCTGCATGACCAGAAAGGCTATTCCAATCGCCAGACAGCCCAGGACTAAAACTATAAATGATAAACACAGTCAGGCATAATCGGAAACATGGAAACATGCATTAAACAAACCTGATTACCCGCTCTCGCTGGTTATTCATCGGCGTTTAACTTATTTTGTTTTAATTTTATGAGGACTGTAACGCTTGGCATTCCGGAGTAAACGACCGACGTTGGGCAGGTATCTAACAAACATTCTGACTGAAAGTAGCATCTGAACTAACGAGACCTGAATTCGAACACGTGACGTTACCCATGAAATTTAACTGGGCCTCAGTTGTTTCCGGATGTTTTTTCCTGCACCACAGTCTCAGACCCAGCTTTAACATAAGCAATTTATTTACTAAATTTCTATCTGACAATACAATGTGAATACAACAGTGAAGAAATGTTTTTAAAAAATGCTTGAATTCATAACCCCATCTGGATGACCACTGAAATTAAATGGATTGGCTCTTATGGCCCAAGGCCAGCCTCGGCCAAAAATACATAAATGCCTGCATAACAATTGCCTTGAGACAAACATTCAAAAGCCTGCAAAAGGCGTATCCGCTATCGTGGATGTAATAAATACATCTTCAAGTTATTGTGCCTATATGATCTGCCATGTCAGTTTATCTTCTAAACGGCATATTCGCAAGGAAGCCTTAAAAGTGTATCTGCATTAAAACTGGCCCTGGAATAATAGCGTGAACAAAAAAAATACAGAATGCAAAGAAATAATGTCATATATTTCATATAAGCTATAATTTTGTTAATTTCGTGTTTCCTTAAAACAAGTTTGTAGAGTACCTGTGCTTTTCGTGATGAGAGTTGCCGTCAGTTCCGATACTTTAGGAAAACAAGGTTTTAGAAAATCGCTCCAGAGAATGGCCGACATGGCGCTGAATCCCGACGAAAGTGTGCTGAAAACAGAGCGACGTGTGCAGGAAGTGTTCACATGTGTGTTCGGCATTTATTATACTAGCAAGGTTAACATATCATACCTTTGACTTGATTTATTATATGATATAGTAAATGACTTATTGCCATTTCGCGTAAGCAGTCCTAGTCAGTGTTGTATATGGGCAGAGGAATAGGGATGGAATTTTAAACCCCTTTTAAGAAGAGACAGCAACTAAAATCCGTCATTAAAAATGTATTTTAATAGCGGAAAAAAATTCCAGTAAGGGTTGCCACAATACTGCATGAAAGATTTTCTATAACTGCATCGATAAAACCTACATATGCCAAAAGAATTAAGCGTATGTGTAGAATATACCATGTATTCCTATACATCTGTTTATATATTTATTTCTTTATTTGATTGGGGGGGCCTCCGTCGTTCAGTCGGTTAGCGCGTTAACGCAGCGCAATGACCGAAGCCTCCCACCAATGTCGTCGCTGTGAGTTCAAGTCCAGCTAATGCTGGCCTCCTCTCCCGCCGTACGTGGGAAGGTCTGCCAGCAACCTGCGGATGGTCGTGAGTATCACCTGGGCTCTGCCCGGTTTCCACCCACAATAATGCTGGCCGCCGTCGTATAAGAAATATTCTTGAGTATGGCGTAAAACACCAATCAAATAAATAAATGAATAACTTGACTGGTGTTTTTCGCCCTACGCAAGAATGTTTCACTTATACGACGGCGGCAGGTATTATTGTGAGAGGAAGCGGAGCTGAGCCTGGGGGAACTTTCATATATCTGGCCAGTAATACCTGTCAACATTCTGTTGGAGTGCTTGCCAAGGTAAATATACTGTAAAACAAATTTCTCCAAAAGTATCGGGGCCTGTCTTGTCTAACGGTTTATATCCGTACCTGAGAGAGGCGCTGAACAAAGACGCCAAAAAAAGTCCAGGCAAACCCGGTTGTTTTTTAAACAACTCCATCACAAAGTAAGGTATAATCTGGAAAACAACAAAAACAAACAGAATTAATTCATCGCAATCTAGAACAGTCAGAACTTTAAAGATCACCCGCGTCCATTTATTAGGGTAGGAGACAAGCGGCGGTTGAGTCTGATGTCATGTACGTCAACATATCGTTGCAGTTAACCGTTATGTTTTTATGAATAGATGTAATATCGATTGATGTTCTAAATTATAGCACATGTGAAGAATATTATGTCTTGCAAAATGGAATTGATAGGCAAATATTATTCTTTTGCCGCCTCAGCATTTGCCAGCAGGCATGTCGTCACCCATAACTGACACATAATATACACACAAATGACGCTGTACCAGCGATGTGAAACACGTGTGTCTGAACTTCATCAAAATTGCCCTATTTGACCTCATATCTGCCTCACCGAGATACGAAATATCGAAAAGTCTTAAGATACAGGCATGAGAAAGTTGACAATCTCAGTGTTTGTCAAAATATTATGTACTACAAACGGTTAGAATATCCTCAAAATCTGCAAAGGCCCGTCTAAGCGACCCTTTATCAACAATGCTGCCCAATACGGATCAAGAATAGCAAACCTGGTTGGGGTTCGTCACCAGTTTGGCTCCCAGGGGGTCACAGTGGGTGTGAGCGAAATAAGAGTAGGCGATGAGACCTTCCACGAATGCCAGAGAGGAGAACAGGAAGAAACCCGGGAATGTCAACAGCATCACACTAGGAATGAAAAACAAGTGAAAGATCAAAAGTTTGCCAGGAGAGTTGAGCGGCTGAATGATCAGCTGGTGATGAACAGATTAATTTGATATGAATTAACTTCTGCGTAGTCAGCTGAACGTTATATTGAATTATAGAAAGAGTGTTTTAACGAGCAGTGGCAAGTCAGGAAACACGGTTGAACCAGCTGCCGCGCATCTATTTCTACAATGGATTGACCTTTTGACTAATACATTTTTTAATGACTTAATGATTAACGCATAGGGAATTGGGGTGAAAAGGTCTGTTACTTAGAACATGGCCGATAGGACTTGCAACTCGGCCAATACGACTTAGAACCCTGCCAATACGACTTGGAACTTGGCCAGTACGCCTTAGAACTCGGCCAGTATGGCTTGGAACTTGGCCAATACTATTTGCACTTCGGTCGAAACGACTCGAAACTCGACCAATACGACCGGCAAATTGGTCAATACCACATGCAGCTGGTCAATTACGGGCTTGCTATAAAGGTCGTTATGGCCAGGACGCATTGATTTCATTTATTTACGCCGTACTCAAGAATATTTTCACATATAGGTCGGCGGCAAACATTATGGTGAGTGGAAACCGTGAGGCCGCATGAATAGTATTAATATGACGCTAATTCTATTTTTATCATTATTATTACTTTTATTACAGTATTAACATTAAGTCTGGTCTAATTTGTGTGACTATGCTGTGACTGGGAGAGTTGTCATTTCTGGTGTCTGGTCTAACTGCTGTGAGTATGCTGTGACTGGGAGAGTTGTCACGTCTGGTGTCTGGTCTAACCAGTGTGACTATGCTGTGACTGGGAGAGTTGTCTTTTCTGGTGTCTGGTCTAACTGCTGTGAGTATGCTGTGACTAGGAGAGTTGTCAGGTCTGGTGTCTCGTATAACCGGTGTGAGTAAGCTGTGACTGAGAGAGTTGTCAGATCTGGTGTCTTGTGTATCAGTGAGGCAGCACTTGCATAAATAGAAAATGGGCAGCGGTCATGCTAACTTACATCTTAGCCCCCCGTAACGTTTTCATCGATGAGATTCGCTGAACAGATGATTGGTTGATTCCGAGGCCAAGAGCCCGTATGGTGCCGCCCAGAATGAGGTTCCAGAAGGTGTGTCTGGCGCGAGGATCGGGGTCGAAACTGTAACAAGAAGCAAATAGAGAGAAAACTCAGGCCTAGTTCAAATGATTTTCGATCTAAAATTGAAGGGTTCCATAATGGATTCGGTTGCTCAATGTTTGCCTAAATAGAACAAAATGTGTAGCAGTTACTGCAAGAAACCCTCGACTATTCAGAATCCACAAAATCGTTAAAAATGCCAACCCTGTTTACGACTCTTGCTTTTTTTCGTTTGTCTTAACTTAATCGGCAGTTATAGATCATCCTGAACTCAATCTCTCGTGAAAATCGTGCAATATTTGGCGGAGTTGTTGTAAGGAGATCTATGCCTACGAGGCAGACAGCCAGACAGACAAGCAGACAGGGAGACGGACAGACGGACCGACTGACACACAGGCTGACAGATCTTAAGTAATTTATTTCGCGGAAAGTGGGTGAAACCCATGCAAAATTAAGACACTACTTCAACATTTGAAACTATGTCTCGCAATAATATGAATGGAAAAGATAACACATGCGTCATTCAACTCATTTACATCGGCCATTTGCTGGTACTTATTTTCCTCATAAGAAAAACTGAATAACTTACTGAGACCTTAAACACAGTATAGTTAACGTGTAACTAAAAATACGAAGGCTGGGAAGAAAGGCTTGGTTCGGATAAAGAGGCTAATAGCAAGGTTCCGTCTCCCACCCCACCCCGATTTGTTTCACCAATATAGTCAAACACCTGAATGAAAGTGAAATATTCTTCGGTACTGCGAGAAACACAAATAAAATACATCAGTAAGTAATAGGTTGCAGAGAGATTTTGAAGCTAGTAAAAAACATTTAGTTCGGTAAGTAATTCCCTTTGAAACACTTGCACGTACTTACTCGTATAGTTTTATCCGACCTCCTTTTTCGAGATAATAGAAAACAGATTCAACTCCTCCCACAGCCACTGTCCCCTACACCAAAAACAAGCATACAAAGTGACGGTAACCAGAACGTATGATTTCTCCACTTAATGTTTAGTTTACCTCACTTCACAAGTCCGAATATTACAGCATTAAGAACAGAAAAGATGCAAGCATTCACAAAAAGTCTGTGATGTCTTTTTACGCCACACATGGGATACAGCAAGACACTTATCTCCGCTTACGCCGATGTTGTACAGAAAGTGCGATGTCTGCTTTCCCTATTGATGGGGGACAAAATTACTCATATGTCTGCTTACAATACATGTGTGGTGCAAAAAATCTCGGATGCCTGCTTACGCTACCGATGTAGTCCAGAAAGTCTCTGATGTTTGCTCACCATACTAATGAGGTACAGAAAGACTCTGATGTCTGCTCACCCTACTGATGTGGTAGAAAATGACTCTGATGTCTGTGCACGATACATGTGTGGTCCAGGAAGACACCGATATCTGTTTACAGAATTATTCTCATGTGTCTTTTAGACATGTGTTTCGCCATTAGTAAACTCACCCCTATCACGACAGCCATGATTCCCATGAGCATTATGATGAACTGTAGAGCATCTGACCAAATCACAGCTTTTATACCACCCTGTCGAAGAAGGGAAAACAATGGAAAGTCAAATATTTGGGGGATTAGCAGCTACAGATGCAAATGACATGTTTAACGCCTTGTTTAACCGGTGCTTTATTTTGTCCATGCTGGTTTCCCCTCCGTCTTTTCGTGGGAAGGTCCGTTAGCAGCCTGCGGGTGACCAGTGTTTTCCCCCGGGGCTCTGCCTGGCTTTCTCTCCGGTCGTACGTGGGAAGGTCCGTCAGCAACCTACGGATGGTGGTGGGTTTCCCCCGGACCCTACCCTGTTTCCTCCCATAGTGCTGGCCAGCGTCATACAAGTGAAATATTCTTGAGTATGGCGTTAAACACCAATCGTTAAAATAAATAAATTGTTTTGGAACAGTTTTATACCCTTCTCTATCGACGTTGACTTTGATTAGCTGAGAAAGCGAGGCAGGGCCCACATGAAACTACCGCACTTTGCAATATACCTGAAAAACGTCCTGGTTGGAAGCCGAATGCGAATTAGCGCGCACCGTGTTCGACCCTGTGACCTAACTGATCTGCTTTCCGTGCTCTTCCGTGCAGATTTATATATTTGATTGGTGTTCGACGCCATACTCAAGAATATTTCACTGATACAACGATGGCCAGCATTATGATGGGAGGAAACCGGACAGAGCTCGGGGAAAACCCACGACCATCGACAGGTTGCTGGCAGACATTCCCATGTACACTTCCGTGCAGAGGCCATAGGGCACATTCACCAGTGACGACAACAATAGGTTGTTCTTTATCGAATATCGAATTAATTAATTAATTAATTTATTTGATTTTTAATTTTAACGCCATAGGCAACACATTTTCACGTACATCACGACGTTGGCTAATTTTATGGCAGAAGGAACCCAAATTTCTCGGAGTGAACCACTTACCTTCGCCAATCTACTGCTGACAGCTTTTAACTGTGAAATATTTGTGGAAGCTGATCAGACTTCATGCTAGACCGCGTGCATCGATCTAACGTTTCGTGCCACTTTGATTAGCAAAGCTGGGAAACAGGGCAATGTTGAAAATTCCCTGTTCCAGAAATGGTTGGAGTCTGCGTATTCGTTGACCTAGCAGTTAAAGACCATGCACCTTAAGCACTCGTCCACGATTGGCTTTCAAACTGACCAATCACCACTCATCGATCTGGTATTTAGTTGGACATTAACATGTACTCACAATGGTTGTGTAGAAAACAGCGGCGACAGTGACGAGTATCACGGAATAGATGATCGGGAAACCAAGCACTGGAAAAAAAATATAATCCGGCCATTGATACATTAGTTGACAGAAATTTATTTACATCCTCAATAGATAAATTATGTTCAATCATTCGTCGGTCAGTTGGAGCCTCTGTAAGCCAAGTGGTTAACGTGTTAGTGCAGTACAAGGGTTCAGCCGCCTCCCACCAATGCTGGTTTCCTCTCCGGCCTACGTGGGAAGGTTTTCTCCAATGTTGGTTTCCTCCCCGATCGTACGTGTGAAGATTTTCACCAATGCTGGTTTCCTCTCCGGCCGTACATGGGAAGGTTTTCGTACAAGCATTATGTTGGCCATTATAAGTGAAATATTCTGGAGTACGGCTTAAGACATCGTTGAAATCAATATGATTCAGTTATCGGTCAGTTCGAAGACAGATTTGCAACCAGATTCAGAAATGCTTTAAATCTTTCTTCATCAATGCGGTTTGTGCTCTAGGTGTGCCTTCTATAACTCTTTTCTTTGTTTTTGGATTCATTTTTCAATGCTCTTAATCTGTATGATCTTGGACACCAATGTACTACTCTAGTTGTGTCTAGATGAGTACCTCGCGCACTAGCATCTACATCCACCCGATTTCCTACACTGTATAGGCTTATTTATTTATTTACTTTTTTATGTCATTGTTCTTTAACGTCATACTCCAGAATCTTTGAGTTACAAGTCGGCAGACAGTTTTATTGATGGTGGACAAACCCTAGTGAGCCACCGGCCTTGGGAAAGTTACAGGCCTTCAACGTACGTTAAACTACATAAATAAAACCACACACGTTGTCGCCCGCTTGTTATAAAGAAGGCCCACAAGCACTGAAAAAGGGAAAATCTACAAATTCTTTGTCTTAATCTGGTTTTCATCCAAGCGACTGAAAGACAAGCGTTTTTTTTTTTGTTTGTTTTTTTTTTTGTTTTTCTGTTTGTTTTTTTTTTTGCAAACGTCTGCTGTTTGTTTTCTTCCATAGGAATAGAGGTCATTACATTAACTGGAATTTCAGGTTATTACGATCTGTGCACTTGTGGAGGGAGGCCGGACCAAACTCACCAAGAAACCAACGCGCACTCCCGCCTGAGTAAGTAACGTACTGACGTAAACTTCAGTCAGTAACAGTGAACCCAGCCAGATCTTGACTCCTGACGCGTTTAAACTGACAAAAGGCTGACAAATTATGTGCACGGTTTCAGACCATTCAGCTGTCGAAAACCGCTAACCACAAAAAAATCAATAAAAAAATCAATACTGAAATCAGTAGTAGATGTAGAAGCCAACATCCAGTCATACCTGCCTCCAATGCTGTAGCCGGTCCAAACAGAACAATGCCCATATACCAGGACTGTAAAGAGACAGCAAAGAGGGTGTTATGACGATAATTGTAGAAAGATTGATTGAATGATAGATAGATTGACTGATTGATTGATTCTTTGAAGGTAGTTTAATCCTATAACCAATATATTTCGTTTATTTATTTCCCACCAGTGTATAACTGAAATAGTGTTGAGTCCGACGTAAATGAAAAAACACAAGCAAATAAATATAATAAATTGATTTAGTGGATGTGCTTGGCTTATGGGGTTGAGGACTAAACCAATAATTGTGTCAGTTGTAAACACCCTACCTTTGGCAACTTATTGACATACTTGGACATCATACTGGAAGAGTAAGAATGGCTTTGAACAAACGTTAGTATCCGTAAATGGCCAATCAACCACTTATGACCGCTAATGTAAAACCCGTCAATGAGCCCTATAAACACTAAAATCAGAGGAGACTAACTGCTTGCTCAAGGCCACATTTGAATCCGTACCTAGCCTGTTCAATTATGCTGAGCGCCAGTCCCCAAGCAAACGCGTCTCGCGCATGTACGGGACACAAACCACTAAATCTTGTGATCAAATTGTACCAGCCTGAGTATAGAGTTAGAGCCTGTATTTCTCATGACACACCAGATCAAATGATTGCTTTCATCTGACCTGATTTTATTAATTGGCGATTTGACTGATTCCTAAATAATTGTTCACTTCGATATGGCGATCTGTGTGGAAGAAATCTAAATTATAAGAGAACATTATTGCGTAATCAGATGAGAACACGTTGACGTGTCGACAATTTCTTTGTAGTTCATCTTCCCTGATTTCTATAACATTTGGCTGCACGACGCCAAAGATCGAGGCTAATGCTCTGAAATTATTTGAAATTGGTGGTAATTGACATTCAGTCCCATCACTCGCTCAACGGAAGCCATGAAACTGGTGGCTATCATTGACGTACATACAAAATTTACACAAAGTGAGATAATGTAGGTCGATTAGCCCAGAAGCCCCCACCAGTGCGGTTGCTGTGAGTTCAAGTAAAGCTCATGCTGGCTTCCTCTCTGGAAATACGTGGGAAGGTCTGCCAGCAACCTGCGGATGGTCGTGGGTTTCCCCTGAGTTCTGTCCGGTTTCCTCCCACCATAATGCTGGCTGCCGTCGTATAAGTGAAATATTCTTGAGTACGGCGTAAAACACCAATCAAATAAATACATAAATAAATAGATAATGTAGATTTTAAGTGGAATCTTTCCACAATATCTGCTCCCCCCCCCTCCGACTCAAAAACATGGCATAAAGCTGGGGTAATATATGCATAGTCAGGCAGGTAGGTACATGTGTGTTGACGAATATGTAATGAAGTTAACGATAACGATAACGTCAACAACGGGTTTATAAATACAATCTTAATGTCCTACTATATATTTTTTTCTGCAGATTTCCTGTGGTGAAAACATCTCTTTGATTTGTCTCGGTTATTAACAATCCGTTGAAGTTTTAAACTTGCCGTCAAATATTTGGACAATTTACTTAAGCTGTTTTTGTTAACTCTTATAGCATCTTAGAATATCTGCGCAGTGCTCTTCAAGGATGTGGCCATAATGTTGCATAGGGCTGCACGTGCGCAGACCACAAGACCGGGTTTGAGACGGAGGGAAGGGGGAGGGCTCGAGGAAGTGAGGCGGCCACAAAGTATAGGATATAGAAGAAAAATGATGAGAATAAGGGTTTGGGGTGGGGTGAGGGTAGGGGGAAGGGTCTAGTGTTTCTGCATGTTGCGTAATCTTTGTAGTGGCGCGCAGCTTTGTAGTGGCGCGCAGCTTTCCGAGGGATGAAGCCGCCAAGCAATCCAGTATATGTTTCTGTGGGCGTATATGTATGCATTCATGCGTTTACCCCAAGCACCTCGCTTTCGTCTTCCCACAGATCGGCTTGACCGACATCGCATAATTGAAAATCTCCTGAACAGCGGGTTAATCACCAATCAAACAAATAAATACACTGATGTTTTATACTTTAATATAAATATTGGAATACTTATGGAACTAAAAAGGTAAGAAATGTGTATTGTGTATTAGGGGTCTGCAATTTTGCCGAAGCTTCCATTCAGGACAACCGCTCACATTTGAGTGACTGAGTGGAGTGAGTGATTGAGGTTTAACGCCGTACTTAACAATGTTTCAGTCATATGACCACGAAGAGTACCTCTGGTGTCTGCATATAACGTGTCTTCTTGTGGCAGGGCGAGTCCATGCTGCCAAACTGCTGCCGCCACTGGAACATCATGCCGAAAGCATCTGACATGACACCCCAACCAGTCACCTGGCCGACCAATCCTGTTTCCTTGCTCTAATATCTCGATGCTGAGCGCCCAGCGAGGCAGCAACAAGTACCATTTTTAAAGTCTTCTGTGTGACCCGACCCGCTCGTGAACTTGGATCTCCCGACCGCCAGGGGGCGCCCTAACCACCAGACCACCGAGGCGGTCCGCTCACAACTGAGCCTCACGGTTTAATACTTACATAGTTGATAACTCCCAGGATGGAGGCCAGCAGTCGAACGCCGCGGGAATTAAACCTCATATCAAGATACTACAACAACAAAACACAATGGTCAATGCGTAATACCCATAGACATAATAACACAGATACATTGCAACTGTATGTTGGAGTTGTGGGCTTCCCCCGAACTCTGCCTGGCTTCCTCTCCGGCCGTGCGCGGGAAGGCCGACCAGCAACCTGTGGATGGCCGTGGGTTTCCCCTGGGCTCTGCCCGCTTTCCTCCCACAGTAATTCTGACCGCCGTCGTACAAGTGAAATATTCTTGAGTAAGGCATAAAACACCAATAAATTAAATGAAAAAATCAATCAATGAATCAATAATTAATTAGTATTGGATATGTGATAACTCATTGCGTAAAAGTCTGCCAACTAACTGAATGATGTGCATTCATCATAGCGACTTATTCTACATGCTCGCATGACAAGAATGTGTATTTGGTATCTAATGGAAAACCACAACATGAGGCCACATAAATGACGCCGTCTGGGGAGATTCTCCGACGAAAATCTCCACAAAAATACTGAATAGGACTTAGGAGGTCGTGACAATCTTTTTTGTAGCTTTACAGTTTTTAGTACCGCACTGGGATTTTCTGAATTTCAGTGTCAGTATGCTCAAAAATACACCCCTTTGACGTTTCACGTAAGAATAGTCTCTTTATTATTTAGAAGCTCTGAGGAATTATTCACATATCATTTTTGGGGGGGGGGGATGTTGCGTAAAGTCAAACAGTTCATGAATTTTTTCCTTCACACGAGTTTTACCAGTTGTGAAAGTGAGAAATCCAACGAGTTGTGGCAATTTATTGACGAACCTTTCCACATGTGAGGTACAGGTTTCCATGATGGTGGAAAAAAAGCGGTCTTAAACAACAAAGGTTCCAACGTGCGACGTCTAGTGATTGTTATTATCGCGAAGCCGCGACTGCCCTGTCGTTTTAATCTCACATATCATTATGAGGGTAAACGTCTTAATAAGAAGATCACAAGACAAACAGCACTTCTATGACGCAGTATTTCTCTTCCTTTTAGGGATAACTAACTGAATAAACTGTAATTTTGTCAGTGAAACTTTTTCTCGTACAGTGAAAACTATTTTACACAATTACGTCCTTGTTTATCTCCTTGACGGCGTTTTGTGATCCGACTAGACTGCGCATTTTTTTTACGACAGAAGAGCTCCTCATGCCAGATTAACTCACCTCATACGAACTGGTCAGTTTCAGTGGATGTAGCAGAGGAACAAATGTCTGTGCGATGATAAGTATGCAGAAGAAGATCCCTGCCAGACTCATCCAATAATGACTGCCGTACGCGTACATTTCCGCGGGAAATCCCAGCATCATGATGGACGATTCGAATGATACGATCAGAGACATTGCTACCGGACCTATTTTCTGTTTTCGGTTCCCGAGGAGGTACTCGGCGGTTGTTTTCTGTTTCCCGCCAGAGCAGGCGAAGAAGACGCCAATAGCAGACGACATTGCTATTGTTGCCCCAAAGATGACGTAGTCGGCCCAGTGGAAGCCTCTGGGGACATAGCCTGTGTCCGCCATCTTGGTTTTTATCCCTGTCATCGATAGAAAACATAATGGACGTCAACAAAATTTCGGGCCTGCACATTTGTTAAAAATGAATCGTGGGCAAAGCAAAAATGCACATTTGTTAAAAATGAATCGTGGGCAAAGCAAAAATGTCACATAACTTCTCATTAAGTTTACTGACAATCTAAATGAACCGTTTAAAAAACCGTTTACGTAGAAAAGTAACAAGATTTGTCGTCCAGTTTCATGGAAATGTTTAGTAACGTTTCTTGTAAATTTTAGGACTGTAGGCGTTTAAAAACAGGTTTCTGCTCGGAAAGTTCAGTTAGCTTTGTTTTTAAGAAAAATGCCGTTATGCTGTTAAATTGAATCTCACCTGAGTTGGAAAATCAGTTTATCGACTGAAGACGGAACACAATGTCTCACGTGCCCTTGTGTTCCTATCACCGCCTCTTGCAATGACACAGGTGAAAAAATCGTCCATTTCACGGGTTCTCTGAGTGACCCAGCGTATTCATAACTTAATCACACCGTGAACAGGAATTTTCTGTCCCGTAATCAAATATTCGACAGCAAACCCATTTTGTGTTCATCTCAACGGTTTGCGAAAATCTATTCAAGGTAGGAATCCGCACGTTTTCCTTGAGGTTATTTAATTACGGTCATGATTTTACGTGAGGTGAATATGAAAGCAGAGTTCTGAAGATCTATGTTGACCTCTCCTTGACCTTGATTTGCATATCGATATGTGAGGTATATTACTTGTACTGTATGTCTGAAATGATGCTGATAATTTCATAAACATAGCCAATGTCAAACTGACCTTTCTCTTTGTCGCTAGGCCTACCATTCTATCCAGTTCTGATGCCTCAGGTTTCAAGAGCGAAGGCTTCCTGCCATAGACGCATTTTCCGCCAGCCAGCCCGCGAGTTCGAATCCAGTCCTCGCTGTTTCAACTTTTGATGCACTTGCAAGGCGCATGTACGTGGCAAAGGTAGCTTTCCGGCTTTAATTGGTCAGGAGATCGGTAGAATCCCTCTCTCCCACTGTTCCGGGAACACGAAGAGTTTTTGCTTACGGCCCATAACAGCGATCAGATAAATTAATGAGTAAGGAATCACTCAGTATATAGGAATTTTGAATTTTTGTATTTTTCGTAAACAGTTGTTCCAGGTAAATACATTTCATACGGGAAGTCTTGCGTTTAAGTATAAGCTACAGTGTGTAAAAATATATAGAACTCACAAACCAAGTATACACAGGTAGTTATCACAAAATGCACAAAACACATGCCCAAAAAGATGAGTTTGTAATATTAATTTCACATTACAGTGTGGAATAATCATAGAATATCACTTACATTAAGGATATGGTGTCATATTTTACAGCCCTTCGACTAGAGAAAGTGTTTGATTCTAATTTTGAAGATTTAAAAGTTGTTACAGTTGGAGATGATTTGATGGGATTACCAATCATTTTCCAATATTGTGCCTTTCTGCGTATGAATGTGCCTTTAAAATAACTACATGTATGTGTGGTGAGATGGAATGAATGATAACAACGTCGTTAACACCGGAATCGTTTTATTCTGGAATCCTTGTTACCAACAGTTCATGTTAATTCTGTTCAGTTATGAGCACGGAGACAAAATTCACTCTATTTTGCCGTTAACAGTCTTTCGTTGTTGAAGCGGAGAGTTCTGTTCGGTCAGCAGTGTTTTGCCGTCGTTAGGTGAGCCAGTGTCCACGACAGATTCCGGCTCCACGACCAAGTACATATCTCCGTCTTCCGTCACTTTGATCAGCTCCTTTTCTTTTTCGTCCTTCAAGGAGAAAAAAAAAACAAAAACAAAGTCTTAACCAGCTTCTCCTTATTCCTGCAGCAAACAAAACATCACGTTTTTCCTTTTCCTTAAGCAAGCAAAACAGGATTTTTTCAGTATCTCTTTTGTAACGTCCTGCAACAAACTTAGTATTTCAGGATTTTGTTACCTTCTCTTCCCTTACATCCTGCAACAAATATAACGTCATCGCCAGTTCCTTTTACCCCCGCAACAAACAAAAACAGATTGACATCAGTTCACTTTTCTTTACACATAGCAAACACAGCGATTTTTGAATTAATTCATTTTAGCGTTCAGAAACAAACACAATAAGCATTTTATAACAGTTTATGTTCCCTACAAATTGCAACAAATACAGCAAGTTTTTAGCAATTTATGTTTCGTACGCCTTGGGAAGAATACAGCACGATTCGAAACGGTTTTCTCCATACATCTTGCAACCAACAGAGCAAGATTTTTAACAATTAATGTTCCGTACGCCTTGCAACGAATACAGCACGACGTTAATCAATTTATGACAACAGCAAGATTTTTAAAAATTTATGTTCCGTACGCCTTGCAACAAATACAGCAAGATTTTTAACAGTTTATGTTCCGTATAAGTTTCAACAAATAACGCTTGATTTTTTACACACGTCAATTTCTTGACAGCCTGCATAAAACTTTCAAGACGTTGGTCCGCTTCTTTTCCCAAAATCTAGCAAAAATCCGAAATTTTATTTTGGTAAAAACTTTGGTTAGTAGGTTGCTATCTGATCAGATGAAAATAACGGAACATTCAGCAATTTCGTTGCAGGAACGAAATAACACTGAATTGGCAAAAATGACGCCAAAGAACGCGTAAACACACATGGGGCATACGCCGAGCAGTTAGGGAACTTACCTCGTCTTTTGGTACAAAGTCCTTCCCGTATCGAAGTTTCTCCCGGACAGAACTTGGTAAATAGCAGAAAAGCTGGTCAAATATGGGTATGATGTACTTCGGGTCAATCGTACCTGATGGGTTAGCGCCTGTAGGGTATAGAATGTGTAACTGACACGAGGAGAGCTAATACCGATTACACACATTAAGGGGATGTCATTTAAGTATGCAGTCTCATTAATGAAGTCATTTAACACATTGGTTGTATAACGGTGAAACTCGAAAAACTTCTTGTTGCCTTTAACAAAGTGGTCCGAAGGTATGTGATCTTTTTTGTGCCTGCTTAGGCCCTATATTTCCCACTTGAGTGCTCTCAAAGCAGATAAACAGTACACAAGCACTGCAGGGTTACAGCATTAAACAATGTGCGTCCCTTAAATTTGGGCCCATCTGTGTAGCCCGTCAGAGCCTGCCATTGAGTTTCTGCTATTTCTTTTTTCTTTTAAATTTTTATTAAATGACGACGTTTCTTATTTAAAAAAACTCTCCCGAAACGACATAAATGTATTCGTTTATCAGATCGGCGTTTGTCGTCACACTCAAAAGGCATTTTCACTAATGCGACGGGTTTTTGTGTATGGGTGCAGGGAATCGGGGAGTCGGGAGGAAATCATCCGCATTTACCAGGTACCTGACAAATGGATGACTTAAAGCCGCTGCCGAACCATCGAAACCTTCATTGAAATCTTTGACCTCTGTGAGCTTTAACAGAATCAAAAAAGGACACGCTTGGCGAAGGAACGCATCAAACTAATGATTTTATCACAAAATTATTTATTTATTTATTTACTTGATGTACACAATAATGTTTGACTTAATAAATATAACGGCTGGCAGAAGAAAAAACGGGTCCCCCCTCTGCAATTAAATCGACGACATTTACATTTACAATCGCGAAAATACTTGTGCCTCACAAGCCAACTCATGAATTTCATCTTGGTACTTTGAGAAATTTCCTACAATTCAAGCTGCACCTTTTTGACATTAACATCCAAAGAACTTGGCGGAGGCGATTATTCCTCACCTGTAGCATGGCTGACAATCAGACCAAACACCACTGTCAAAACCATGCCCATTACAGAATACCACATGTAGGAGAGAGAGTAAAGGTACGAGAGGAATGAGCTGGAAGTAGAAACAGAGCGATACGTTACATGTGTATAAACGGTGAACTACGTGGGTTTTGAGAAGGCCTTTGTAGTGGCCATTCTCACCTGCCGGTGATTAGTTAGAGGGATTAGGCTGCCCGTATGCATTGCCGCCAAGTCCAATACGCCAATGTACAAAATCACATATTAAAAAATTTATAGGGCACGTGTGCTAACTTTACACAGTTTTAGGATGAAGTGGAATTCAGGGAACGACGAGGTAACTCTCATGTCATCTGCACGAGTGTGGCTGTCTGATTTAGCTCCCTTGGCTTTTTAATACCGACTTCTACGGATAAAAAATAGCTATTTCAAAATGTTGAGAAGGGTATATGGTGATTTGAAACCCGGGTGTAAAATTCAAACATTTTGTCAGCAGTTTAATTTTTCCTACCGTTCAAACCATAATCCGCAAACACTTATAATAAACTGAATTATAATATACCTTGAACCGGATATCCTGTGGAGATCATATTATTACCTCTATTTTATTGGAACATTTCAACAAGAAGATGTTAGGCGGTAACCTATATTACAGTTCATACACAGAAATAGAGCACATGCGCTTAAATGAGTCAGATATATTCTGTATGCGTTAGACAAATAGTAATATCCAGTATGCACGATACATACCTAACACCTGAGTATTCCGGGTATATCTTTTCGGGCAGTTTCAATGGAATCTCAACCTCCGCAACGGGCGCTCCGAATTGCGTATAGTCGCTGGCATTCCAGGCGGCCATTGTGAGGTTGACAACAGAGGTGTTATAACCAGGACATTTGTCAATCGGCGCAGGAGGGAGAAACGGAGTCTTGACAGCCAGAGGCGAAAAGCTGGAACCCATGGCAATCCAGAACACGAAAGCGAAAGCAGCAATAGACCCGCAGATGGCTCCCTGAAATGAGAATTTATTGATATGAATTGTCCAGTCCTTAAAAGACACATTTGTTTTAAACAATCTTGTAGTTGACACCAATTACACAGCCTGCGTAGTGTACTTTTGGCAGCCATTTTGGAGCAATACCACTATAACAGCCCAAACTGGTAACGCTTGTCCGTTGTTGTCCAGGACTGGGCCAGAGTTGGGCACCCTGTTCCAAGAAGATATGGCATAAAATCTTAAAGAGTAAAAACCAGGGCTGCGTCGAAATTGTGATAGTTGGTAAATGGTAACACATAACCGGACAAATACGGCCCCTTGTCAGTTTTCGGTGAGCAAATAGGGTTTTAGTGTAACTGTTTATGTGAATGCTTAAGAAGTCCCAGGCCGTCTCCCGGCGGCACCGTGTCATTATGACTGCATTGGGACAGAATTAAGCTATGGCACGAAAAGGCAAGAGCACAGAGAGTATAACCAGAGAAGCGAAGGCAGTGTGGTAATTGGTAAATGGTATTTTTTTTTTATTTTTTGATTATCTAAAATCGATGAACGATCTTGCAGACACAGTACCGTGACCTTGCTGCTACTGGTCCAGGGACCTTGGAGCAGGTTTAACAAAGACAATGTAACTCAACGTCAAACGTACTTACCACGGCGACATGTCTCTACAGTAGGTGCCGTCCTGGCAATTACGTTTGACAAAACTTACACCCTGTTTGTATACAGGGCCCCTGGTGTTGAGAAGCGCTAGCTGATGCTCTCTCGTGCAGTTTTCCGCAACTTTCGCCGCAGACCATATGCCTTACCTTATACCATAACATCCCGTATCAGTGTTTATGGCTTACCACCAAATCGGAAAATCTCCGCTATATCCTGATGAGGAAAATTTGGGGAGTGGAATTTCATAAAAATGGCTGGTTCAATGGGTGAAAAAATGAATAAATAAAAGAAACTACCTTCGCTGTTGCCGATGGGAAAAGAGCTCCCAGGATGAAGAGTCCCGTCAGTGGTCCGCCCATCGAGCCGAGGATCGTACCCGATATCTGTGTGCAGAACACGAAACAGGCAAGTACTAAACTGATCTATATAAGCTGTTCCTGTCGTGGGAACGTTCCCCCAGATTCAAAACAAGATGCCAGAGAGATTATCTCGGATATTGGAAAGTACAAAATGAGAGGCCATTTGATTTATTTATTTATTTATTTATTTGATTGGTGTTTTACGCCGTTCTCAAGAATATTTCACTTATACGACGGCTGCCATCGTTATGGTGGCAGGAAACCGGGCATAGCCCGGAGGAAACCCACGGCAATACGCAGGTTGCTGGCAGACCTTCCCAAGTACTGCCGGAGAGGAAGCCAGCATGTGTCTGTCTGTTCTTACGGTACAAAAAATGTTATGAATCTTTGTGATCAATTTTTGTGCACAATTTGGCCTACCGACCCATTCTATTTTTGTGATCATACAGAAATGTTCGCCCGAAACCAAGAATTTATTGAACAATTTTTCACCACTGGATGTGATTACACAAATTTCAAAAATACAGTATACATACAGTGCCTTTGTGTGCAGTGGATGAAAGCAAACATTCAGTTGTAGCGGGGAATTGCGTTCTCGTAGTGCTTTCTGCTCTGATTAGTTACTGAGACAGCAATTGAACAATGATGGTCAAGGTTATTGGTGGAACCAAAACGAGTGACGGGGGGAGTGGGGGAAGTGGTCTTAGTATATGTAGAATTGATTTGTTGATTATTTGATAAAATATATTGTTTGACTGATTGATTAATTGATTGATACGGTGGTCAACCAATTCTGTAGTATATATACACAGGGGATACATGTACCATGGAGTCCGCAACTGATGTACGACTTTACCTGATTCAAAGGTCCTCCTATCTGCATGACCAAGAAGGCTATTCCAATCGCCAGACAGCCCAGGACTAATACTGTAATTAACAAGCATAGCTGATCATAATGTAAATTTCTTTCCAACTTCATTCTGTTCAATTAGTTACAAAATGCCGCCCTGGTTGGACGCCAACTGAAATCGCTTGGATTGCTATTGTTGGTACGCCTTGATCCCCAAATGTGTAAAAAAAACCTGCCAAGGATAAAGAAATCCAACCTGACAGTCAAGATGCTGCAATGGTTAGAAAACTTTTGACATTTTCGGAATTTTGAGTGGTCACGTGGTGTGGCGGCCAGATTGAATTTCATCCAAAACAAATTTCACAGATCTTCTTACCAAAAACCGCTAAACCGATCGGACTCAATTTTAATATACTTTTACTACATATGAAGGCCGACGCTCAGTGTAAAAAGTTTTGAATTCTGTATGCAAACTACCATCTGGTAGACCAGACATGGAAATAGCACAAAACCATGCCATCTCTTAAATCTACCTAAACTGATCCAACAAAATCATTTTCTAAATAATCTTGATATCATGGCGATGTATTGCGTTGTCAGAGCAATTCTTTAATCCTAAGCCCATTGTATATAGTACCTTGCAATGTCGAGATCAAACACAGCGTAGTCCTTGTCAAATGAATTCATGATTTATTTATTTATTTATTTATTTATTTATTTAATTGTTACTTGACGTCAGGCTGAAGAATTTTTTACTTATACGATGACGACTAGATTTATTACGGGGGGATCTGGATTACCCGGCGTAAACTACCGACCTTTGGCAAATTATGGACGAACTTTTCCACATGTCACGCACAGATGTGCACACTATGTTACAGGAAGACAAGATGTTTTCGCGAACGGCCACACGAGTACGATACGGCTTGACTGCAGGATGGCCGAAGATCACTTGTATCTAGGCCCCAATTGCAGGCAGAGAAAGATATCCGCTATATGAAGTATGCTCTATCAGGACATACAACGAAAACTGTTTATTTATTTATTGTTTTTAGACTGGTTGTGGTAGCTGAGTGCATTCCGATGTTTCAGCTTTATGATGGGTGGAGAACTATACAGCCTGTGTCATACGCAGCTGTCCGTCTCTAAACAGAGGTTTTTAAGAATTATCCCATCCTTTGACAACATCCGATTTTACAGGCGACACAGTAAAATTTGAAGAAAAATCTTTTAATACTCACGAATACAGTAATACTTAAATAATATTTGCAAAAATATTGCCCAAATGTAGATGAATTTAAAGACAAAAGCTTAAATATATGAGTGTTATGAAAATCATAGAGACGATGCCGCAGAATTTCTATACTTTCTAAGTTTTATATGCCTTGAACTGATAAAGACGCTTAGCATGCCGTAGGCTTAAATATAAGTAAAAAAAGACAAATTGGGTTGGAAAATCCCATTTTTCTGAACTTTTTTGGCGACATGCATCAATATCAATATTCGACATTGGGGTGCCCTGTTTTTCGAACTGTCATTCAAGAACATGAACGCAGTATCGTTACAAAACGGCAATCGGATGACGTAAACATAGACCCTTTCGACATAAACGCTGAGACATGCACAGTGACATTGCGTTGTATGTTCTGCTGCACACAACCCAGCCAAGAACACAGGTTTTGACGTGGAAGCACTTGGTTGGAATTTATACCTAACCGTGTTACCTCCCTTTGCCCGTCGCGCTGCGGCAGGTTTTTGTGTATGGATACGAGTAGTGCATTCTGTGATCACTATTGCGTGATATATTTTGTATTTTATGTTACGTTTTCAGGACAAAAAACGACGTTTTTTTTCTGTGACAATAAACAGCGGTGTATCTGAAAGTCCCCATAGTTCTTATTGTTTTTCGTCTATCCCGACCAGCACTTGGCCTACTCTTGTCAATCCCAGAAGCTCCGCCCAATAGTTAATAGATCCCTCGGATTAGCCTCTTTACGAACACAAAAGACTCTTTTACGAACTCATAAGTCTAATAGATGGTGTGCAGCATTCCCAAGGCAATCCTGAATAATCACATAGATATAAAATCTCCGGTAACAATACAGCCACTCTCTCAAAGGTTAAAGATTAAAAAGTTACTTCAAATATCTTTTTAACTATAATCTCTGCAGCTGACACTTTTTTAAAATTTAGGTCTGTCCATATAAAGCATTAGAATCTTTGTAAAAAACAATCAAATAATCCCAATCAAATCATGTGATCGTCAGGTTGCCACTTTTCAAAAAGAAGTACCACAGCAGTCAAAAACGCAACTGGAAAATTAACAACCCAGAAGCCTCTCACCAATGCGGTCGCTGTGATTTCATGTCCAACCTGGGGATGGTCGTGGGCTTCCCCACGACTCGGTCCAGTTTCCTTCCACTTTAATGCTGTCGTATAAGTGAAATATCCTTGAGTACGGCGTAAAACATGAATCAAACAAGTAAATAAATCATAGGTTTTGAACATTACTCGTTGATAACAGGTTCAAATGTCTTCGTTGTAGTGTCAGTGACATTAAGTTTGTGACAGTCATCGTGATTTAGCTTAGTCAGAAATCCGAGGTATAAAATATCGTTGAAGAATGAATAAATAACTTGGTAACTAAAGTGGACAAAAGACATACTTGTAGACAAAGGGTTATAAAACACAGAATTTCCTTCAATAACCAAGTTATTATAAGCTCGCGATGGCGATGCCTACATTCAAACAAGCTTTCATTCATTCCATAAAACTATTCTTCTGCTCTGAGTTTAACCGTGTTATTTGTCACCAAATAGAAGACGCATTACTGAATAGTTTCCTTCGCGACACACCTGCCTAGTGATCTTGGCAACAGCGATATTTATTTATTTCCAAAGGAAATTGAGCGGAAGTTTGCGAATTGAGAGAAAGCGTTGTTTCTTTGTCATTACAAACTGAAATATATGTAGGTCGTAGAGAGAGACGGGTAGCCTTCGTGGCCTAGTGGTTAGTGTGCCAGAGCAGCGCAATGCCCCACGAGCCCCTCACTGTGAAAGCAAGTCAAGCTCATGCTGCCCTCCTCTCCAGTCGTAGGTGGGAAGGTCCGCCAGCAACCTGCTGATGGTCGTGGGTTTTCTCCGGGGTCGGCCCGGTTTCGTTTTACCACAGTGCTGGCTGCCGTCGTGTTAGCGAAATATTCTTGAGTATGGAGTACAACACAAATAAAACAAATAAACACTGAGATGCGTGAGACCCAATTACTCGAAACGTCGGATTAATTTCTTACTGGTGTGGCGAAGATTATAAAAGAAAACAGCACAGTTTGAAATGTTCTTGTATCCATCTGTCGCTGTACTAGTTGTCACCATCAAACTACAAAGTACGGTAAAACATGTGCGTTTACAGTTCGGACACAAAGTTTCATTGTTCGACATTGTTTATTCAGCATAAGAGCCACAAACTTCAAAGACAAATGCATTAAATCGGCTAGTGCGTTCAAGACTTCGCTGCCACCTTAATGAAAACGGAAGAGTCCATTATCGGCCTTTGCAATGCCTTGAATTTAGGAATTCAGCTTCTTTATGTAAGATCCGGATTCCTGAATTTGGGAAAAGGATGGCCAAGCTGTACAACCATTTGTGATAGTTGTTTACCAGACACAATGAATGATTGCTTGGTCTGTCACACTCCTTTAATGGGGCCAGCCCTGGTCAAGTGGCAAGCATCCATTGAGAGCCCTTCACACACTGAGTAATGCGTACAATTAGCTCTTACTGGTTTATTTGGCCTTAAAGACAGCACGTTTGTCAAGTAGCTAACGGGAATCGAAGTTTCTTTCCAGCTGGATTCAAATTCATCTGACTGTAGATACAGCTGCGGCTTCATGTGAAGTGTAGTTGCCATGAAACCTTCCGAGATATAAGTATGCGATCAATCCGAGGCTCTCGGCATCGGCTAAAGGGCGTCTGAAAACGGTCCAGGTTTGTATGGTGGGTCAATCTGGGTTGAAACGCTAGTGTTAAACATGAAAGGTTTAACCATGGAAGGCATAAATGGGTTAGTTTGCTTACTTTTCGCTTAAATTGGAAAATACTGACGTTCGCCCTAATCCAGCCGGGAAAAATATACAATCAGATTAGTTTGGTCTTTTGCAAAAAGCATGTTTTACAATGGAATGCCTCTAAAAGCCTCTGTCGGTTGCCGTGATCAAGGATGATCCCACTTCTGACGGAGCGCGTTATAAACGGCCAAATAGGAAATTCAAACAATAATCCTATCTCTTGAATTTACCCAGACTCATGGAATGATTGCAAGGAAAGAAAAAAACTTCAAAGAAAAAGGGAGGCCTCAGTTGATTAGCGCGCTGGAGCAGAGTAGCGAAACAGAAGCCTCCCACTAATGCCGTCGCTGTGAAATCAAGTCCAGCTAATGCTGGCTTCCTCTCCGGCCGCACGTGGGAAGGTCTGCAAACAACCTATGGATGGTCGGTGTTTCGACGGAGCTCTGTTCGGTTTCCTCCCACCATAATGCTGGCCGCTGTCGTGTAAGTGAAATATTCTTGAGTACGGCGTGAAACAGCCATCAAATAAATAAACAAATCACCTAAAATAAAATAAATTCCCAAAAAAGTCTTGCAGTACAAAGTTCATTGTTATCTATATAACACATAATCTATTCCAAAGTACTGTGAGAGCAGATATAAAGTAAAAGTAAACGGGGGGAATAACATTTTAGTTGTCGGTAGGTTAAAGAAGTCAAAATACTTACATAAATGCTGCTTGAAAGGCACAATCGTCTTGATAATAATGATTGTAGTGAAAAACACAGTCGTCTTGATAACCTTGTATGTCGTGAAAAGTTACCCGATATCCTGATTTGGAATCATACCCCTACCCAGTAAAATATCTGATTTAAATAGGTAGGTTTAGATTTAAAAAAAAAATATGTGCGAAATTTCTGTGACAAAAAATTGAGCAAGAAAATTGGTTCGAGGATTTCTACTACTGGATTTCCAGACCAACTTTTCTCACGAAAGTTTATGCTGTTCTACAAAAGGATTTTGCACCGGTTGCCATTTGCTTCATTCTTGGACGTATATCATCAGAGTGAAATACCAAAGAGAAACTGCCTTTGCTTTAGAAAGAATTTATGGTACCCGAGGAAATATGTGAATATTTCACTTGTTATATTTCCATGAAATGAATGTTGTTTAATGACAGAACGTGGCCTAAATGAAGTGATATTGAATGAAGACCCAAATATGTTATACACTGGAGTTGACAAGGAGTGGGCAGGTTACTGTGACCCATTGTGTAGCACTGACAGACAAAATTGATCCAAAATGTAGGTATACAATGAGATGGACGACATATGACACACTAAAGACATGTCATGTCCCTAAAAATGGTCCTCAGTGCACTAAGAATATCAGTCAACATACTAACTGGACTACTGTGAAGAATGGCTGGTGGTTAGTGTCTCTCCCCATTTGGTATAGGGTCGGCGGAAATATCAAATATATTTATTCAAAAGTGAAGTTATGGTGAGGTGAAGGGCAATGAAAGCTGTCTCTGAAAATGCCGTCACTCATTATATTACTTTTTTCACCAAATTAAACGTATCGATCGTCAAATATGTCGATATGCCTATATGATGAAAATGGTCGATGCAGATGCCAGGCGTCAAATTATAGCTGGAATAGAATGCAGATTCACTGTTGGTTGCTTTACATGTTGCCTGTTGTGGAATCAGTAGCCAGAACGTTCGACGTTGGTCTTTCTGGAATACTGTGGCAGCAGTATTTAGATCAAACAACAATTGTATTTTGTGTACGATACCCTTTTGCTCACAAAAAGTTCATTTTAGTCCAGTTTTGAATGCAGTTTTCAAAATTGTGAAAAAAAATATTACAACTTGCTTGTGAATAAATTCACACTGTCTGATTATAACTGTGACCAAGATTACGGTCAGGGGAAGGTAGGCCCAGTCGGGCGGCAACATGAATTCTCATTAGGGTACGTCTGTCCAAACCAGCTATAGGATTTACCTGGTCCACGGGACTTTGTGTGTCAATGGCTGTCAATGGGACTCTTTGCAGAAGTGGCAATGTCACTTGACCAGTAATGGGCCCAATCAAGCACTGCTTGTCCCGTATACGTCAGCATCACACCGTTTCAGACCAAACAATGATTCATCTTCTATGGTGTACAGCGTGATCATGGTGTACAGCGTGATCATGGTGTACAACGTGATCATGGTGTACAGCGTGATCATGACTGCAACTCATGAATCCTGGTCCTGACATAAAAGATTATAAATTCCTCATTAAAAGCCCCTGCAAAGACGGTATTACTTTTTTCCATTTTCGTTGTTGTGACATACTAGCCATACTAGCCTTGATAGTACCAGTTGTGACATACTAGCCTTGATAGCACCAGTTGTGACATACTAGTCTTGATAGCACCAGTTGTGACATTCTAGTCTTGATAGCACCAGTTGTTTTTCATGACATCAGAGGCATTTGTCTTCGAAGTTTATGCTGACTTAACTTTGTGGAACAATCAAAATGTCCATATCCAAACTCTAACAAACTTGTTCTTGCAGTGTTCTG